>JAODKL010000044.1:6314101-6330969 GCA_026780765.1 Petrocephalus schoutedeni
AACCCCCCCCCCCCCACGACCCCCAGCCACCCCCAGAGTCTGATGTGAAAGCTGCTGGGATCCCGTAAAACAGGAGGAGGAGAGCACCAACTTCCCAAAACACTCAACCATAAAAACAATTATCACTCAGACGATCAGCTCTACGGGCGCCTAGAAAAGTGATACATTTCTAAATGGACATCCCTTTAATAACAAACCTGCAGGAGACGGTAGTGCTGGACTGTGCCCAGAGTCCGGTCCCAAAGCAGCTGAATGGCATGGATGTCAGAAGCGTATCTGGAATGTATTTCTGTTTTTTGCGGGGCTTAGTTACATGATCAGTTAAAGGGAAATTTCAGTGGTTTCATTCTTCACCATCACCATCTAATCAAAACTGATTTACTCACTTGGCCCCGTACATTTACTCACCAGCTGGCCCCGGTCAGTCTGACTGATCGCCAGATAGTTCACAGAACACAGTGCACCTGAGCATCTCTGTCACCATCAGGCAATACCTGTCGATGTCCAGGACCTTCCGAACCCTCTTGTGGACACCATAGCCCATCAGCTGCTTCCCACAAGCTGGACAGGACACCCTCACCTTCCACAGGTGGTGGGGCATCCACACCATCAGTCGATGGGTGAAGAAACGATCAGGTGTTGATGTCTGGTGATAAATCAGGGCTGGGGCAGGAGGCTCGTACCATAGCTTCAAATCTGGGGGTCCTCACAAAAAATGGAGGAGGCTAGGGCTGGGGATCCTCACAGAGAATGGAGGAGGCTAGGGCTGGGGATCCTCACAGAGAATGGAGGAGGCTAGGGCTGGGGGTCCTCGCAGAAATGTTATTGAGTCTGGACTGAGTTAATCGGTGTTTACACTGCATATTAATGGCCATAATAAGTACGAGGTACTCATTGTGCTATAGTTTACATTCTGATACAGGTCATGCCACCTCCGCTGCCTTGGGGCTGGTCTATTGCCCGCTCCAGAAGGTCAAACCCCGGAACTGGCAAATACCCTCAGTCTGGCCATCCACTCTCCATCTCCCATGGCCTTTTGGGCTTACTGCTCATCAAAAGATGACACGGAAATAATAACAATAACAATAGTTATAACTACGTCACAGCATATGTAGTACCATCATATACTAGGTGTGCACACTAATGAGTACGTACCCTGTCAGTTAAACAAACCATTCATGCCTAGGTTTCATGAGGGCTAATAAACGACATTGTTCTGTGCAGTTCTTTAATGTCACTAGCTGACTAGACAGATAACTAGTTAATATTTACAGTAAAACAGTAGGCGCCCATAATAGCTCATGCCCACAAGCAAACACTTAATGTGAACACGCATTGAACAATACACTGTGCCCCTGCAGCCCAGAGATGGGCAGCCACGTACCGGGGCACGTCATAAGGTTTTCGCGGTGAGCGTGTTTGCAACGTGACGCTATAAGCGGACTCTATAACTCTAAGACGCGAAGTGTAATAATCGCCGCACACAGCATTAGTTCCCGATACGTGCTCATCATTTACCCTGGGCGCGCGCCCACCCGATTACCGCGGAATCTGACACCTGACATCAAAGTCATGGCAGGAGAGACGAAGCCCGCGTCACCAATCAATTCAGGTGAAGACTAATGACATTTTATCGGCGGATTGCTCGGAAACTTCTCTCTAGCGACCGCTGACCGCCGCAGCTCGCATCGAGTTCGATGGCGGCGCCCGAGGCGATCGCGCGGCGCGATTGGCGCGCGCACATTGGAACGCGGCGGCGGGATTGGCTGCCCAAATTGGAAGAGGGCGACGCGATTGGTCGGGCACATTGGAATACGGCGGCGCGGTTGGCTGGGCACATTGGAACGCGGCGGCGCGATTGGCCGGCCAAATTGGAATAGGGCGACGAGACTGGACTTCACACATGCCAGCTCTGCTATGATACACAGGTGAGAGAAAACGTGCTTATCTGGTGTTGAAGATATTGTTGCTAAGGGCTTTCGGCTTTCCTCGAGCGTCCAGTAGTGAGAACCTTCCCAACCACGGGATTTGAACCAGACTCTTATCGGGCAAAGCCACACAAAATAACTCCGCCCAACGTGGGGCTCGAACCCACGACCCTGAGATTAAGAGTCTCATGCTCTACCGACTGAGCTAGCCGGGCTGTTGACCAGTCTGCGCATGTGTCGAGCTTGTGCTATCAAGAAATGCGAAAACTTGGTAGATCACGTTGCGTAAGGCCTGGTTGGAATCTCGCCTCGACCGCCGACAGTTTCCAGCGAAAGCGGCAAGGATGTAACTAAGATTAACCAACGCTATTGCAGATTATATACGTGTGTACCACATGTATAAATATAATTTTAGAAAATTTTAATATGCGTGATTTGTTTAAGATTTCTAACATGGCAGTACGAGGTATATAAAAACGCGAGTTCGAATCTCGACTCGGCCGCTGATAGTCAGGAGCGAAAAGAGTAGGGATGCCACTAAAAAATAAATAACACCGTTGCAGATCATAAATATATTTTAAAAACTATGAATACATGTGATTTAATTAAGAGTTTTATAAGAATTACAATTACTTTAGTTTCCTTTTTAAAAATGGGTTTATTTCTTCACAGAACAGCAAACAAATATAAATTATCAGCAAAATAAACACAAATATCAATATAAAGAATGCAGAAATAAATATAACTTTATATTCATTTTAACAAACGAATTAATTAACACTAAACAGTAAAAACCTGAGTATATGTGCCAGTGTTTGTAATGTTTTTCTTTTAATCTGCAAAATGTATTGCATTGTAGTGCTGAATTGATTGTGTTATATATTAAGATAAAAAAAAATAAAAATGGCAACAACTGGAAGAACCCAGAATTGCATAGCAATAAATGTAAAATTTTAAACAAATTAATTAAAACTACAAAAACTCTGAAAATGTAAACATTATAATTGTGTGTGCACGCATGTGAGTGTCCTTTGTTTTTAATGGTTTTCTTTTTTTCTCCCCATAGCCACGAGCTGCCAGGTCCTCCCACCACCCAACTAGTGGCACTGTGGCTGGCTCCTCACAATACCAGCTTCCAAAACACTGCTGATGTGCTGGTGGTTTTCTGTCTTTGTTGCACATTCTGCACAGGATGAAAACGCCCTTTTTCACATATTTGCGAGTGTGTATGCCAGCCGGGTCCCTCTGCAGCTTCCTCGTGTGGTATCTCTGCGTGATGTATGGTGCTGGTGATGCCTGGGATGGTCCAGCTGCTGCCACTGTGTTGCCACTTCATATTAAACAACCTTCGAATCTTTGACCCGGCGCCTTTGTATCATGGACTTTAAGTGTGGGAAAAACTAGATTAATATATTAATAGAAAAATAGATTGTTACAAAGCTCTTTAGTGTTTAAGGATTTTATTTTTAAATATTCAGATATTGTACCTCAAGAAACAGGCAATATTTAACAGAGATCTAAATATAAAACATAAATAAATATTCAAGCGTTTATTTTAAAATGTTTGCATACAAAACTTCTCATGGCATAGAAACGTACAATACGACCCGTATGCATCACAGCAATCGTATCAACATTTAATAACACAGTCCATATAATTACACAGGCTATATCAATGCCATTTTTAAGACACAAAAATGTGTTTACGATAACGTCTCCCTTAGGGAGTATATAATACGCATGTCGTTTTTATTTACTTCTACTGCTTTCACTTCTGAGGTATTGTACTTTTAATCCAGTATATGATATTAGTTAGGGGTCTTCTTCACACTGGGCTCTTCCCGCGATTTCTGTGAGTAAGTTGATGCACTGGTTCCGGACCACGATGTTGAGTATAAAGCCAGTCTTATCCACAGCCCTGCAGCGGCATAAACAGAAAAGGAAGAGCGTTCATTTCTGGTGGGACTGTGCAATCCTGCCACCTATAAATATTTCTTTAATGACGTCACAGTTTGGTATGACGTAGTTGTTTCTTGTTACCGTGACAAATAGGTTAGTTTAATAGCCCACCTGTTCAGATTACATTTCTAGATGAGGCTGTCAATGCTATTCTTGTATCTCTGAGGCGGCTCCTCGTCGTCATCCTCCGTAGAGCTACGAACGGGACAGACAGATCAAGTTACATCATGCTTAAAAACAAAAAAAGAAAATTAAAAATAAAAGTGCGTAATTTATTATGCGAGAATATCAAAGCATTATGGTTCTAATTTGCAAATTCAAGACGCTTACCTGTTGAGATCGAACTTCTTACCTGCAGAGACAAAAAAGAACAGATAAAAATTCACGTCTCATTGGTGCAGCCATTAAATGTTCCTGAACATAATTAGCATTTTCTGATAAATGCTAACATGGAGACAGAATCTTTGATCCGGGAGGATTAATCGTGGATGTTAAATTTGTTTTAGTACTCTAAATTTCCACAAGGATCCTACCTTGCTTTCGTAGGCGTTTCAGTAACCAGGTCGCCATAGTCAATGCGGCCAAGCCAGTAGATCCGCCAATTGCTGCCCCGATTGATAAAGGGGTCAGTGATGATTTATGGACTGCTGTGGAAGACAACAAGAAAAAGCGTGATTGCACCTGAGTACCCCTGTGTTCTTTTTATTAATTTAGCTAAAGCTGTTATCTAGAGCAGTGTTTCCCAATTCTGTCCTGAGTGACCCCCCCCCCCCCAGACAGTCCACATTTTTGTTCCTTCCCAGGTCCCTGGCAGATAGTCCACAAATGGTAAAATATGGACTGTCTGGAGATCCTTGGGGACACGGTTGGGAAACACTGTTCTACAGTGACCTTTGCACAAATACACAGAGTAACTGTATTTTAGCTAAGTACCAACATCGGTGGCAGTCACATGTCTGCTTAGAGTTGGTGAGGTTCTACATCAATGCACGCACATAGCACCATGGTTTGGAATACACCCTGAATCTCCCTGCAGTACCTAGACAGGACGGTGCCTCGTTGGTCCAGTTCCCAGAGGGCCCACACACAGTGCTGTCCGGTCCATGCAGGATGAAGTCCTGTCTACAGCTGAAGTTGCACAAGGAGCCATAACTGAGGTCGTCAGTGGAGCAGCTCAGAAGGACTGCCTCTAGGGGGGCAATTGGGGGGCACTGCACAGCTGCAACACCCAACACATCCATGTGAGGACTCATGATCACTCTGTGATGAGTAGATCAGACAATACTGACAAGATCATTGGTATGGATGTGCAGTTTAACTACCCTGAGAGCCGTACCTTCACACTGAGGCTGCCCGTCACTCCACTGCCCCTGCGCTCCACACTGCACCCTGCTGGAATTGGTCAGTCGGTACCCCTCCTCACAGCTGAGCTCACACTCCGAGAGGAAGCTGAAGTCACCCAGTGGGTGGTCGCAGCTCATGTTGCCATGTGGGGGTGCCACCAGTGCTTCGCACTGCATCGCTGAGGGGTGCAATAGGACACTGTCAGTTTGGCAGGGCGAGAGGGGTGCAAAACCCCATCAGGAATCTCATCATCAGTGAGGTCACTTTGGCTCAGATATGCTGCTTTGGCAACAAACTTACTTTAATAAATATTTCATTTTATGGCAGATTTCCTAAAACTTCAAAGTGCATTTTGGAAGTGCTGAGCCTTCAGATCAGGTTATGGATAACTGGCACATATGTCAGGTACAATCAGGCTCTTTTATCCATGAGTCCCTCCATACTAAAATGTAAATTGTCACTGCAGGTGAGCAGTTCGACTGCATTAGTACTCTGCTGCGCAGCTGGAATAGAAAGCATACCATCACACTGCGGCATCTCCCCGCTCCACTGCGCAGACGCCATGCAGGTGAGGCTCTCAGTGCCCCGTAACAGGAAGCCGTCTGCGCAGCTGAAGCTGCACGTCGAGCTAAAGCTGAACTTCTCGTCAGAGTCGGAGCAGATCATCGAGATCCCCTGGGGCGGCTCTAGGGGGCGACACTGCACAGCTGCAAAGCAGACAGACAGAGAGACTCGGTCACACGTGGTGACAATTTAGTGTCCTCATCCTGTCCCCTGATGTGAGAACGTGGCAAAATACTCAGAGCTTGTGCATATTTAATATAACGATGCTAATACTAATCAAATAATAAAGACAAACTAACGACAATGCTACAAATCACATTTAAATAAATAACAATATAAGCTTTGCATTATTATATAACTGAATAATACTGAACAGCTGCTGAAAGTCAGCAGAGAGCCGTACCTTCACACTGAGGCCGCCCGTCACTCCACTGCCCCTGCGCTCCACACTGCACCCTGCTGGCGGTGGTCAGTCGGTACCCCTCCTCACAGCGGAAATCGCACTCCGAGAGGAAGCTGAAAGCTCCCAGCGTATGGTTGCAGGTCATGGAGCCATGCGAGGGTGCCTCCAGTGCTTCACACTGCATCACTGAGGGGTGCGATAGGACACTGTCAGTTTGGCAGGGAGAGGGGGGTGCAAAACCCCATCAGAAATCTGGTCATCAGTGAGGTCACTTTGGCTCAAATATGCTGCTTTGGCAACAAACTTGCCAGCCACACTATGATTAAAACATTTTTACTTTAATAAATATTTCATTTTATGGCAGATTTCCTAAAACTTCAAAGTGCATTTTGGAAGTGCTGAGCCTTCAGATCAGGTTATGGATAACTGGCACATATGTCAGGTACAATCAGGCTCTTTTATCCATGAGTCCCTCCATACTAAAATGTAAATTGTCACTGCAGGTGAGCAGTTCGACTGCATTAGTACTCTGCTGCGCAGCTGGAATAGAAAGCATACCATCACACTGCGGCATCTCCCCGCTCCACTGCGCAGACGCCATGCAGGTGAGGCTCTCAGTGCCCCGTAACAGGAAGCCGTCTGCGCAGCTGAAGCTGCACGTCGAGCTAAAGCTGAACTTCTCGTCAGAGTCGGAGCAGATCATCGAGATCCCCTGGGGCGGCTCTAGGGGGCGACACTGCACAGCTGCAAAGCAGACAGACAGAGAGACTCGGTCACACGTGGTGACAATTTAGTGTCCTCATCCTGTCCCCTGATGTGAGAACGTGGCAAAATACTCAGAGCTTGTGCATATTTAATATAACGATGCTAATACTAATCAAATAATAAAGACAAACTAACGACAATGCTACAAATCACATTTAAATAAATAACAATATAAGCTTTGCATTATTATATAACTGAATAATACTGAACAGCTGCTGAAAGTCAGCAGAGAGCCGTACCTTCACACTGAGGCCGCCCGTCACTCCACTGCCCCTGCGCTCCACACTGCACCCTGCTGGCGGTGGTCAGTCGGTACCCCTCCTCACAGCGGAAATCGCACTCCGAGAGGAAGCTGAAAGCTCCCAGCGTATGGTTGCAGGTCATGGAGCCATGCGAGGGTGCCTCCAGTGCTTCGCACTGCATCACTGAGGGGTGCGATAGGACACTGTCAGTTTGGCAGGGCGATGGGGGTGCAAAAGAAATATTCACTTTTTTGATGATCACTACATATGAAGTTTCATGGCTAAATACTCTAAATGTAGGAACAGCGGTATTACCTTGGCAGCTAGGGGGCGGCGCTGACCATGTCTTAGCAGCCGTGCACCTTGTCGTGGCAGAGCCGACGAGGCGGTAGCCCGCCTCGCAGCCAAATTCGCAGGTGGAGCCGTAGGCGAAGTCTGCGAAGCGGTGCGAGCACTCGGCGTGGCCGTGGGAAGGCGGGGCCACCTCCGCGCACTGTGCCACTGCGGAGAGCGACGTCACTGGTTACCGGTGGGGGGCGCCGTGCGTCGCACGCCGCCTGCTGTTTACGGGATACCTGCACTTACCGGTTTCGCACTTCTCTCCGCTGAAGCCCTCGAAACAGTCGCACTTGTGGCTGTTGATCGTTTCCACGCATTCCCCGTTACCGCTACAGGAGTCGGCCTGGCAGGAGGCTGAAAAACGACAAAAGAATTACAGGTTTATCTATTTTAGTGGGATAAAATTGATAAGCACTATTAGAGATCCTATGTAAAGTGCCCTGGGACTCCTCTGTTGTGAAGGGTGCTATATAAAAATAAATTGAATTGAATTGAAATCCCTTTGGTTATTCATAAAATCTTCCAGTCATGCTGCCAGCACAATCAGTGATATTAATGTCCAGTTACCCGTGTAGCATAAAGCCGCTTTCTGTTTCATGCAGGATTCGTCGTTCCATTTGCCCTGGTCGGCCGGCCTCTTGATGTAAATCTCCACGCAGTCCTCATTACTCCCGCCGTTATTGGGCTCTCCTGTCGCCCAGTTCTCCGCCTCCGCAACGAGACTTTTATTGGTCCCCACCCAGGTCCACACATTGTCAACCTTGCGGATCCCGATCCAGTAGTAGGTTCTCTTATACGGCAGTATGTTCATCAGGTGGGTGATTTCCTCCCGGTTCTGAATGGCCACCATGTCTGTGAAATAATTCCGGCACCAGCTGCGCGCAGCATTCCAGTTCATCGTCTCGTTAGAGTAATGATAAGACCAGGAATGCACTTCTGTCCTTGACGAGAGTGCTGAAATAGAGAGATATTGTAAGCTAAAAATCAATTATCAGTCCCTTTACTCACTGTGAGCTTGAAGAATAATCCCAGCCTTGCATATCTTAATAACCCATTCCTCTATCAAGTTTCTATGCACTGCATTGATTATGATAGAGGGTTGCAGCTAATTAATAATTAGAGAGAAGTATTTCTTACCCAGAAAAAGAATGGTGAGGAGTCCAAGGGACCTCAAAGGGCAGGCAGAGTGAGATCTCGTGGGTCCAAAGAAGTGTTCCTACAGATAAGAGTTACCGATTTACCACAACCAAGACACACACATGGATGCTGCTTCATTTAATTTGTGTTTGTAAGAAATTTCACCTCTGCAGTTGACTTACCATTTTTGACAGACAATGCGCTTTCAGTAGTTGGTTCTCTGTTGCAAGGGCAGACAGAGTCCTGTGGCTCTCTCTTGTCTTGCTCTTATATATACAGGTCCCACATTTCCCGAATGCATGACTCTGGGAATGCCCGTGATGGAATTTCCTCAAGCTTTTTCCTGTCTGATTATTGTTGACCCTTCTAACTTGTGCGTGTGTTGGTGCAGCTATTTTCTTTTTAGTGGAGAATGTATGGAGAGGACACTCAGGAAGCTGTTTAGCTTGCTGTTATTGTTAAAAGTTTCGATTTTTATCGATGATTCACCCCCTTTTGAAAGGGCAGATGCGGTTAGTCACAGCTCATTCATGATAACATGTGCTGTAATAAAACTAGACAAGAATTCTATGCCATCAATGGAAAAGACAAAATGTCAGCTCCACCTCCCAGGCGCCCTGAAATCTCCCCATCCCTAAATGTATGCAATACAATAATCACCTGCTCTTTTCCCAATATTCGAGAGTTGAAATCATAGCCCTTTGCAGTCTCACAGTCTCGCAATTCCATCATGACAAGAAAATCAGTATTTTTATGCAACATATAATTTTTAAAGCAGTTTAACTGTCGTTCTGGAGTCAGTAAACACCGTTCCAGACAAAGAAAGAGAGACATGCTATTTCTGTTACAGCTCATAGGTCAAAGTGAGAAACCGATTATCCAAAAGAAATGAAGTAGCTGGAGGAATTTCCCTGATATTGCAGGAAGTCAAATGTTTTGATGGTTAGTTGGCCTTTGCCCCGCCGTTGGTTGGCCTTTGCCACACAGTTTTTCTGAGGAAATTCAGCTGCAATAAAATTTAACAATCTGTTTAAATGTGACGTGAGACATGAACTGAAAACTTACTACGTTACTATATGGTCATGAAATGAATTTAAAAATTTGATGCTTCTTTCTGTCCATCTTCAGTTCTGCTGATGAGGGTCATCTTAGGTCTTTATGGTGAACATCAGAGTAGGAGTGATCAAGAGGGTTGGTTCCGGAGCCCAAACTATGCACACTAACTCCGTCCCTTCTAGGGAAACCTAGCATCCATTGCCAAGTCTGGTCCATCTAGGTTTTTCCCAGTCAGGTTTGCCACACATAATACCTTGCATCTGACCTTCACCTTTCACCTTTCACCTTCACAAGATGGCTCCAACTTGGGCGACTGGGCCAGAAGCCACTTGCTGGTGAACATTACTCAAAAGCCTCAAGAGGTGGGTCATGGTAGCCCTAGTCTGACCATGTTACTCTGATATTTTCTGGTACATTTCATAGGCATCTCTGTTGGACTATAGGATGTCCGACCTCTCTCCACTCATCTGCTTGCCAAGGGAGACAAAACCATGGGCTCATTCTCGGAGCTCTGTGATCCTCTGAGGAGGATTTAAATGATGCGTGGAACAGTCCTTTTCTACAGAAAATGGGTTTATATGCCATATAATTAACAACATAAAGGAAACTATGCATTTAGGTCGTCTTTTAATATTCTGAACAATATTCATCCATCTTTCGTTATATTTCCAGTACAGTACTGTCTCAGATCTCTGGATCACCCTGGAGAGAATGCTAATTCTTCCTAAGCCCTCATTCACACATTATGGGCAATTTAAAGTAGCGAGCCCCATAACAATGCATTATGCAATAATACCGCATTATGTAACAGCTCGAACAAAATATAACAAATTTTCACTTTATTATGTAATAGCACCTGCATTTAGTAATAATCTGTCACATTTTGTAATATATAGCTTTAATGTGATATTACATTTTGTAATAAATGATTACATATTGCGGTGGTCATTATCACCTAAACAGCAATTCAGACTCTACATCTGCTGAGCCAGGAGTTTATATGGTAAAACTTTGCTGTGTTGCATAACAGCTTCAAGACCAGCCAAGATTTATGTTATCATTGTTTTACCTCTTAATCTGACTTTGCTTGTTCAGAGGTTATCTGACAGGTAGCAATTCTGTATTATCCTAGTGATTATAGCTTGGTGCTTTTGGACCTAATAATACCCGGGTCTGCATTCTGCTGAGATCCGTTTTATGAAAATGCTGCATCGTTCAGATTTATTTCTGATGCACTGGGCAGCTTCTATGAGTAACAGACAGTTTATAAATTTAATACATTTCAATAATTTATGCCAATTTTATATAATTATGTACTTATGTATTATTTACTGTGTATTATTTAATTATGTACTGTGCAATTGCAAAATTACTTTGGCATTATTCTACAATATTGCAAATACAGTACAACATGTTTTATATAACATAATTTCAGATGATTCGGTGTTAAGGTGTCATGAAGAATTATGTTCACCATTTGTTTTTGCTGCGTTTAGAACATTTTGCGTTCATTAGCAACTGTCATGTAACAACAGTCTGGGAAAATCATTTAGCCAATATTTATTTTGTAGGCGACAGAGACATCTGGCTGGTTAAGTGTCCAAAATACTTGCTAAAAAAACAGTGTCTTCATATCCACTGACTCACAAAGTGAAAGTCCCTGCTAGACCCACGACCATTTCCTCTCTGGCAACAAGCAGCGGACAGTATGTCAGTTAGTCTGCCTCCATTCTTACGAAAACCTGCTTCAGGTGAAAATGCATACTATGTACGCTGCACAAATTAATCAATTCCTTTTCCTGGCACTTCCTAGTGTCACGTAACTGACAATAAAAGTGAAATTAATATTTTGGTTATAGGGTCACATGCATAGGTGTGTACAGCACGCCGTCAACCATGGGTCAAGTCCAGAAAGGAAGCAGGAAGGTGATGAGAAAGTGGAAAAAACATATCAGCAAGGTCACTTTGCGTTTCATTTTCCTCTGATACATATTATTAGAATTTCTGTGTATGTGTATTACACAAGGCTTAATGAACTGATTGGCATGAAATATTGTACAGTGAAGAACAAGTGGGTATGGATGGATGGATACATTGAATTACTCTCGAAAATCACTCGGTTGTAACACATTTCTTGCACTTTAACCCTTTTACACACATTAATGATTATTGTACTGTTACAATATTATTGAACGATTATTGTTATTACTGTACGTATTGTGACATCAGATATTCGATATTCAAGGAACCACGAGGTAAACCACGGTGGGACCGGCAGAAGGACAATGAAAGCGTGCCGCCCTGTAGGAATGCACGGGAAGTATTGCGCAACATTTGTTATTTTTAGTTAGGTAAAAGTAAAATTTTAATGGAGTAGTGTTACTGTTTTACTTAAAGTTAAGTTTTTATTCAGATATTATTATTATTATTACAATAATAATAATTATTATTATTATTATAGCATAGCTGGCTTCTTGAATGCCGGGGATGCAAGCATTCACTGTACTCACATTCTGGGACACCATAAAGGGGGGAAACGTAGGGCGACTCAGGGGCCCTAAAATTGGTCTGGGTTATGAGCCCAATACTAGATGTTTTCGTGGGGCCCACAGCCTCTAGTCTTGTCTTATTAGCAAGCTAACAGTGGAAAGTTACCTACTGTGAAACCAAAGAGGGCAAATGGGGATAATTTTATTATGAGTCTGGCGGAAAAACCCTTTTCCATTGCTGTGTTTGAACCTCTGCTCTCTGATGGAAATGAAACAAAAAGATAAGCCCCTCAGTTCCATTACATTTGATGGAGTTCCTATCCGAAGAGGCAGAGGAGGGGTGCAGATTGAAGAGAGAAGGATGTGACCCCCCCGAACACTGGTGGGCATGGGTGGTGTGGCATCTGAACAAGACACCCAGTCAAGGTCCTAGAGAACAGAACATGGAAAGGACAAGTGCATTGTGGGATTTCTATGGCTCTCAAATGGGGCATCCTGAGCTGCTCGTAGTGGGCGCCTGATTACAATGGCCCTTTAAATAGTATGAAGCCTCAAGCAGCATAACAGCAATGTTTTTAGGGATCTCAAGGTGGCCATTCCCCATTTAGCCACAGCATGCTGGAGCCACTCATCCGGGTCTATGGGTCTCACCGCAAAAGGTTTGTTGTGTCACATTTGACCTTGCCGGGAATCTTTTCCAAGGTGTCTATCTGGGCTCTGAGTGAAGCTCAAGGACAAGAGGAAGGGGGGGGGGTGTGCAGCCCAACAGAAGGTTACTGGTTCAACCCGGGTCTCAGCAGAAATCATATGGCCTTGGGACTCAGAGCAAGACCCTCACCCCCTGTCTCCATAGATGGCTGCCCTTGCCTGGGAGTCCCAAGCTTGCTCTCATCTGTGCGTATCTCATGGAGAATAGGATGGACTGGGGGGGGGGGGGGGGGGGGGGGGGGATACAAGGATAATGACTCATTCTAATACTGGACATTCTACTTACATCTCATATTCAGCCGCTGAGTTTCTTTTTTTCAAACTAATATAAAATTTCAATAAATTCGTCTTTTAGTAGTTTCTCCCCCTTGTGACCCAGAACAGGACAAGCGGTTACAGAAAATGGCTGGATGGATGGATAGATTCTCATACCACTGGAATCACGTCAAGATGCCCACCAGGTGCATTAACAACCCGCACAACACCCTGTCAATTGTGCACAGGCTTAAAAAGCGCTTTGTAATTCTGCAATGCTTTTTTAGAGACTGGCATTAAAATACTTATTGCAAAGATAAATTAGCATCAATGAGAAAAAATTAAAAAACTCGGTTAAAGAGGTGCTAACATTCCAGGAAGAATGTGAGTGGGGGTGTGATGGAAGCAGAAGCTTATTGTTTGGGTTTATGCACTTGCCTTCCCATTAGAAGACAATGCTTCCTTTCCCGTACAAGAATGGCCTACATTTCAGTCTTACGGGAACAATGGCTGAAGAGTCGCGAGGTGTCGAACATCATCCTGCTTCCTTCTCAGTGGTAATGATTGCCCTTAAAATGTTGTTAAACAGGATATCAATCCATGTCTCTGCCACTTTACCTGTTTGGGAATCCCGGAAAGGGTTTGTAGTCTGTTCCTGGATGCAAAGGGTGCAGGTATACCCAGTTCAGGTCCAGAAAGTAAAAATCCAGACCAAGATTTTCTTTCAACCAATCAGTTGAGAACTCTGTAACTGTGACACTTTAGGCTCAACTTACTGGTTGAAACAAAATCTTGGTCTGAATTTTTACTTTCTGGACCTGAACTGAGGATGCCAGCTACACACAGGGCACAGACACTATATGAAGTCAATTAAGACAAGCGCACGCCTTCAGATGCAGAAGGAAACCTACCCATCGTGGGGAGAACACACGAACTGCACAGACTTGAAAGACATTAATATTGACTTGGGTCTGGAGGAGCAGTGGGAGTAAAGCTGGCTTAAGGCAGCCAAAAGCGAATTCCTGCAATTGTTCTCGGCGAGAAGGCATCCATTTATCCCTTCTGGAAAAAGGAGGGCAAAATCTGCTGACCCCTTTACCGGCCCATCATCCCCCATGTGGTTAGTGTATTCCAAAGAAGACAAAAATACCAACACAAACATTCCCACTGCATGACATATTTGCATGATTACATTCCCATCACATGATATATCAGTATTCCAGCCTCAGTTACACTTCCGTTCAGAACTTTGGGGTCACTCAGAAATTCCCTTGTTCCCAAAAGAAAACCTTTTCTTTTGACCAGGCGAATCAGAAATATGGGGTACACATTGTCAATGATGTAAATGACTATTATAGCGTAACGCCTTTGTCACAAAACCTGGCTCCTTTTACTGCATTAAATATAGTAAAAACAGCATTCCTGTTTTTTATCTGTTGATGCAGGAGGTTTGAATAAGCGTTTGTAACTTTTGGTTCTGAAACAAAGGAAAAGCTATCAGCTGACACAAGGGTCTGAGTTTCTGTTCCACAGTTCCACACCAACATTCTAGCTTGGAAGCTAAAACAACCAACCTGACAGAGGAGGAAACTTCTGGATGATGTCTACTGTCAGGCACTGCCTCAACCATCATAGGAGGGGCCACCTGCTCTGAACCTATTTTTTTTTATTCACTACCATAACAAAAAATATGGAAAATAAAGGCCAATGTCAAATCAATGTTTTTTTCATAGCCTGGCGAATGACTTATTACATATGACGGAATAAAAACACTCAAAAAATCCAGCCGTGGAATGATCCTGCATGTAATTTGGATTTTGTTGATCGGTAGGTGTTTTGAATATAGTACTATTCTTTAGGGAAGGAACTAATTTGGTTCTCTATGTTATAGTAAAAATCTGCCTTTCAAAAGGCCTGTATTGGGCAAGCTAAGAAATGTGTGTAACTGGTCTCAGGGAGAATCTGCCTCTTCTGGAAATTTCGGAAGTCTCCCACAAATTGACAGTAGCTGTGAATGATACTCAGTGTCCCGGCAATCTCCCAGATCTCCTTCATGCACGTCTCTGAAATTCAGTATGCCTAAGGTGAGATGTCTGCATCTTTGAGGTTTTTATTTCAATGGTTCACTGAGCTGTTTTGAAGAGCCATCAGGTGCAGGTTTCCATGGCATCCTATGGCAACACCTGATGATAGCATGTTCTGATAAATCCATCCACTTATTTTATAGGGCATGTTCTTCCCTTGTAAGACATCACGCCCCGAGTGACCATATCTAACCAAGAAAAATTGACTCATTATAAGACAGCTTCCTTTCAGACTGTTCAGTCTGATACCACCACTTAGTAGATGTTTCCATCAGTAACAGTTGTCAGGCTGGCTTCCTCATAAAAGGCATTGACTCATTTGTTGGGCAACAGCAAAAACATTTGCTTTCCCGATTAACGAATCAAATGTGGGAATTGCACTGCGTTTTTCAGAATTAGTGCTGTGGTGATGGAGAAAGAAGAGTATAGAGCAATGACTGTGCAGACTGCACGACCCAGCCTAAGTAACCACCTAGCCTGCATATAATTCACCGCAATAACCCCTAAGCCCACACAAAAACGACAGCTGTTTAACAGAAGCAATAAATAACTCATAACTGACCAATGTGACAAACACAAGTTGCTATGAAACACGAGCATTTCATCAGCATTTTAGAAATTTCAGTTAAATAGAGTGTTATGTAACTTCATTACAGCTTTGAATAAATAAATAAGACGTCAGTGTCTCTGTGGCCAGGGTTTAAAGTCATACTTAGACAGCTGATAAAAGTGACTAACGGGGAAAACAGCAGGCAATCAAAGGGACAGTATTAATTTATGGAAAGAAACAGATTCAGTCAATTCCCTGTGTAATAGCGCAGACCGGTCTAGACTGCATGTCTTAGGACTGTTAAGTAAGAACATTCACTAAATATAGCAATCCTTAACATTAGCTAAAGGCAGGCAAACTACTGGCATGCTTCAAATGCTGTGATTTGCTCAGACAGATGAAACACCAGGCCTCATTTAGTATTTGGATTATTTTATTGATAGACTACCTTTGTTATACCAATAGGCCTATAGATATAGATTTTGTGGGACATACCTATGTTAAACACCTGATAAACAAACATGCCGGACCAGTTGACCATGCAGATAAATGAAATTAAATTAAATTTAAACTGTGCAAATATTATTCTGTTTATTCTTTTGCCTCACCTTAAAAATTTAAGAGAAATGATTTCCAAAAAGACATATGAGCCTAGTTAACTTCAGCAACAAATCCCTGGCCAAGATTCTGGGAATTTAAATTAGCATATTTTTGCTAAATTAGACTACAATACATACATATCAAATGGGATTCACAAGGAATATTTTATCATTTGACTTCTATTGAATGTTTTCAAGACGTTTTTCAAGTACCTTTTATATGTTTTAGAAAATAATCTCCATTGTTTTTAAATCTAACTCAAGCTATTAGACTTTCAAGATCTAGAAAACTCACAGAAACCCTGCTTTCAGTAAATGAAATAACTAAATAAATAACGCAGCTGCAGAAAATCAGCTTTGCACAGTTTTAATCGAGGAATCATCTCATGGCCAGTCAAATAAGCTAATTAATAAATTACTTCTGTTTTTCAAAAGTGCATATATAT
>JAODKL010000044.1:6335684-6365149 GCA_026780765.1 Petrocephalus schoutedeni
CATGTCATAAAGCTCGAATCATCTCAGACTGGTTTCTTGAACATGACAATGAGTTCACTGTACTCAAATGGCCTCCAGTCACCAGATCTCAATCCAATACAGCACTTTTGGGATGTGGTGGAACGGGAGATTCGCATCATGGATGTGCAGCTGACAAATCTGCAGCAACTGCATGATGCCATCACGTCAATAATAACCAATATCTCTGAGGAATGTTTCCAGTACCTTGTTGAATCTATGCCACCAAGGATTAAGGCAGTTGAGGGCAAATGGGGGTCCAACCTCGTACTAGCATACACATATATATATATATATATATATATATATATAAAACCTTATACATCCCTGTCCAGTGCTTAAGAATTAAGTAATAACTGCTCTTTTGCTAGAAATTAATGCTGAGTCTCCACCCCAGAACTGGGTCCTGCTGCTCCAGCAACATTGCCAGCCGCTCTTCAGCCAATCGCCGTGATCATCGGAGACACAGGCCATCAGGTGGCTCCATCCAGCCCAGCAGGGGGCCCCTTTGGCCCCGGCTCCACCTCGGGGAAGCCCGCCGCCACAGTGTCCCTGGAATTCATAGTTTCCGCCTCCAAAGCGGCTGAAAGCCCAGAGCGACCCAGTACGCTGGCAGATGTCGCAGAAGCCCTTGCATTCGGCAACCCTGATGACCCTCTTGCAAGTAAGGGCGTTTCAAGCACAGCACAATGTTCTTCGTGACAGCTGACAGTAACTTGATTTTAGAGATTGTTCAGACCCGCGAGCGTCATTTCTTGGTCAGTTGATTATTCTCCTACTTGTGTCTAACTTTGCGCAGATGATGCCAACGAGACAGACCTGTGCAATGGAAACCCCATTAATGGAGTGACGGTTCTGCTCAACGGAACCATGGTCGTTTTCCGAGGTATACATGTCCATCCTTTTCAAACCCCAACCCTCCCCCCATCCGTGACACCACGGATTTCATGATTAATTTTGCATTATTCGTTTTTAGAGCACTAAATGTAAGCGTTAACCTTACTCTTCATTTTGTTGGGTGGTCCTCCTAACTTCCACAATCTTTCACCTACAGGCAACTTATTCTGGACTCTAGATGTTAACTTCACACCAAGTCCTGCTCGCAGGATCACAGAAGTATGGGGTGTCCCCTCACCCATCGACGCGGTTTTCACCCGCTCCAATTGCCAAGGCCAGACCTACATCATCAAGGTATAGGACCTACTCTACCCTAACGGTAGAAAAGATTGCTTAAAGCTCCCAAGAACTTGAGCCAAATTACTGAAAGAGTCGTAAACTGCACAGGAAAGTAACAGCATGTTTTTAAACACGTTTATTATACTGTTAGCCAAGTACCTCAAGTCTCACAGTCGTCTCAGCGGGAGATTCTGTCTGGTAGCAACCGATAGCATTTACTGAACTGGCCGTTTGCCAAGTTTGAACCATTATTTCAGCAGGATATTACAAACATGTACTTTCCATTTGGCTGTATACCACAGGGGAACAATTACTGGAGGTTTGAAAATGGTGTAATGGACCCTGGTTATCCCAAGACCCTCTCTGTTGAATTTAATGGCCTGTCTGGGAAGATAACAGCAGCTCTGTCTGTGCCTGCCACCAGGAGGAGGCCCGAGACAATATATTTCTTTAAAAAAGGTAATAAATTGCAGTTTGCCTACACTCCACATCAGCCGATCAGTGGGAATCACTCTTTCAACGCACGGCTTGCGGTTTCCTGTAGGGGGCCTCGTGCAGAGATATGCCTATGAAGCTGGAGCCATGCCTACCTGTGGGAAGAAGTTCCCCATCTACAGTGGCGAAAAGCAGCCCGCGGGAGAAGCAGGTACACCATGGGATACGTGCGGGTGCCTGGGGAAGGGCGGGGGACCACACGCACATCAAAAAGCAGCCAGTTCCCAAGAGGAGTTGGTGCGTCACACATCCGGGAGCAGGATACTAAAGCTCAATTGCTTCTGTAAAAAAAAAAAGTGTTAAAGTGTGTTAAAAAGCTTTCGCTATTTCTTTGGCTGAAAGCCCTGCCACATTAAGACGCATGATTAAAGACACTCAGAGGGCTTACTAAGAATATACAGTACACAAACACTGGCAGGGAGCAAACAAACTACGGTCATTACCATAAAATAAGCAGCAGGGCAGCATGTTTATAAGTGCTCTCAATAGAAGGGTTGGTACCCTGCTTACTGTCAACAGAGATCAGCCTGGGTAACGAGATCAACATAAAACTAACCTGGAAAGACTTCCCGTCTCCCATGACCTCCGCTGTGGCCACACCCAATCCACGCAAATCCGAGGGATACGACTACTACGTCTTCTCCAACGGTAAGAAACCGTAAGCAAGCTGTATTCCTCTACTGATATTGGTACCGGATTCAAGTTTAAGATGTAAATTACCCTCCCACACTCTTAACACATTCTAGACAAACCCAAAAAAACATTTGCAAGCATATAACAAGGTGAATTGAGTAGAATTATCACATTTATAGCGAGTATACTGTATCCTGGCATGTTGGTGAATACTGCTCTCTTTTCCCCTATGGTACGCCTTGTAGGGAGCAGCCAATTAAAACCAAGGTTAAATAAATAGTGCATTGGGATTGGCTATCCTCCAGCCATTTTCTCCCCCCCCGACATTCCCATACAGCGTTTTCGTAAACAACGCTATGTAGTTTTTGTGTAAATGTTATATATGTATTAACTATATTATCATTAAATTTCAACAGAAAAATCCATAATACACTATTGGTTTACATAGGTAATACACATGGAAATCTGCAAAAAAGAATTATATTCCAAATAAAAATCCGCGACAGGACAGTGAAATCTGAAAAGCGGGGGACCACTGTACCAACCTTTGGGGGGGGGGGGGTACTTGTACTTTGTTCACCAGGAACACGCATTTTAACCCATGAAACGCCCACACTTTCCAGGCAAGTACCACAACGTCAAAGTCGTCGGAGATCGGCTGGCATTGGCCTCTTCCCCGCCTCGCGGCGCCAAGAACACGGAACGCCACTGGCTGAGATGCCTGTAGGTGGCGCCGAAGAACGACCAGAAGAAACGGCTGCATCCCACCATCCTCAGTTTTTATTAATAAAATTAAACTTGGCTTCATTTGCATCATAAGGATAACGCACTGACAAAAGTAAAAAAAAAAATTCATAACTACCGATGCTTTAAGCAAAATCACGCTGATTTAAAAAAAAAAAAAAAAGATCGATCTGTCATGAAGGCTTCGAGCACGACCGGAGTGCTAGACCGATGTGGTTCTTCTTAAGCGCAGGGCTGGAGATGTTAACGCATGTTTCCTCTGGTGAACTGTCCCCGCCCGCCTCGTGGGTAGGTCATGCCTGGAGGACAGAGAGGCCATTTAGAAAGGATCATTGCTGGAATCATGCACTAACTTGCAAGAGGAATCCTGCTACGTATGGGATTAAAATCAGATCAGAGAACTGCTGGCACTAAGGCTATGTTAGCGGTTTTGGTTTTTGAATTATCTGCCTCCTGCTCCAATAAACTTTATAATGCTTTCAAATCTGTCTGCCGTCTAATCACTGGCCCCTCAAACTGGAGGACGATGAGCCGTCTGCTGATCAAGGATGCCGACTTTGGGATTAAAGACCGTTATAAAGGAACTTAGTCAGGGAGAATGAAGTGGGAATGTTTATACCTGGAAGCGGGGGTGAGTGTAAGGAATGAGGGTGGGGAATATACAGAAAGCAGGAAGGACGGCACTCGCCTCTCCGGATAAGCTGCCTTCCGCGGGGTCCGGGCCGCAGAGACAGCTGGTGCTGGGCCGCGGGGCGCCCGGAAGGCCGGAGCTGGCCGGCGCTGGTGCTGCTGCTCGTGTCTGGGGGGTGCAGGGGGAAATCCAATCAAAAACAGGAAGCTCGCCGCGAGCAGGACAGGCGGCGCGGCAGAGCTGGTTCCCAGACAGGAAAAAGCCAAAGAGTTCTGGTCCATGCAGGCGTGGAAAGTAGGCCGGGGGGGTGGGCGGCCACATGCCGGAAGCCCATGTAGAGCCCGTGGATCCAGACACCGCCCCATTACAATCACGAACCTCTTCCGACTACTCGGCTCAACCCAGCGAAACTTTCCATTTATCAAATCCGATCTCAGTACCCTGAGCAACCGTCGCCAGTGAGAGAAATGACTAAAGGAGGTCCTGATTCAGTTAGTTACCGGTCACACATAGCACAGCGATAAGAGGGAGGCTATAGAGGGAGCGGTAAGAGGGAGGCTGTGGTGAAGATTCTCACACACACACACACACACACACACACACACACACACACATAATGGTGCGTCTGTCCCCGGGTTAGCAATCCGATGATGTCCAAAAGGTTATGAGATCATGGCTGGCAGAGCTGGACAGCTGGGCCCATGAAGAAGGCCTGAACCCCAACTGATCCAGGTAGATGGGCTAGCCATGCTTAGCGTCTGCCAAGGGAATGAATGCAAGTACCTGCAGAGCTGGAGGTGGGCTCCTGACTGGTGGACGGGAGGCTGCCGTCGTCTGAGGGTTGCGCCGAGTCCATCTCGGCCTGGTTCTCCAGGGAGCCCTCGGGCCCAGGGGTTCTGACCAAGTAACAGCATATCAACTTAAGCGGAAGCATGGCGCTGCAGGCCAGACCCACCAGCCTGGAGGGGAGGGCGGCCACTCACCCCTCACTCTCCGCTTCCATGAAGACCTCGTCGCCATCGTCCCCGGTGACCGCCTCCGCTCCGGATGCTCCGGTTGTGGACGTGGTCACCATGGGAACCGACTGGGAGGCATTCTCCGCCGCGTCTGACGAGTGGCTTTCCGTGAAGACGGTCACTGAAAAAGACCGGAGCGCACAGCTTTCCTCAGGAGGGCAGGAAGAGATGGGCATAGGTTTTCATGAAAGCCATCACATACTAACTTCAAAGCAAGGATCAGTTTCTAAAAGGTGATTTACTGTCAGACTAGACAGAAGTGCTATTATAAGCCCATAGGAAAAGGCCATACTGGCTGGTCAATCAGCCGTATTTAATCATACTCAGCATATGTGCTGTTTGGAAGAAAATGCAAAGCTGCCATCTTCAGTAAGCTAGTGTCACTGTATCTAGATGCACAGCACTAAATCTCACTGACAAGGCTTGACAAGCAGCTCACCTGGGGCAGCCACCTGCAGCGGCGTGGTGGGGACACTACGCCCCCCAGAGTCCTCTTCGTGTGCTGCAAGGAACAGGGGACTTTCGTACATTCCTAGACCTACAGAGCGGATTTGGGTCCAGGTGACGTCTCTCGCACTGCACAGTTCCACAGGCCAAAGTGCAAAAAAGCCAAGCGCGGAAAGGCAGGCGAGGTTCTGCGCAGGGCAGCCCTGCTGCACCACCAGCACACAGCCGCTTAGAAAGTGCTTCCTGGCTTTACAGGAAATGCGACGATTTCCCAGCTCAAGCAAAGGAATGCTAACAAGTAAAAATGTTCCAATGTTCCTACAGCATCTTACTATATATATAATGACAGTAATATACTTTATTGTACTTTGACACACTAGGCTTCAGGCAAAGCAAATTCAGAGTCAGGGATTTGAGGACCAGTGGTTTCACCTCCTTGTGATGCTAGCTGACTCAGGTCAGAGTTGGAGGAGCTGGACTGGGGCACATCTTCAGACAGGCCAAAGCGGAAACGGGACACCCCGGCCACCTGGGGGGAACTGGGAACGCGGGGTGGGGGGGTATTCGGTTAGGGTACAGCCACAAAAGGCGGCAAGTAAGAAAGCAGGGAGCCGGCTTACTGGATGGCCTCTGCGAAGCCGTCGGTACGAAGAGGCACCACCAGGGTGGGCGTGCTGGGCACCATCCTGTCGTCGTCATCAAAGAAGTTTTGCTGTGGAGGACACGGGGACAATAGGTGGGTGGGGGGGTCCCTGGAACTGCTGGTGGTGGTGGGGGGGGGGGGGGTGTCAGAGTGAGGCCTGAGCACTTACCATGCTGCTGATCCCGGGGGTGAGCTGCCCCCGGCTCACTGACTGCCGGCGGTTTGGGCCCGCGGTCTGTCGCTGGGGGGGCGGGGGGCAGAGGTGGGGCCGGCTTAATATACACTGAAATTGGACACTGGCAACGGGGATGCAGGACATGTGCATTACCTGGCCCAGAGGAGGCCCCAGCTCCTGGGCTGGGGGCTGGATGTAAAGCCGGGGGGGAAGCGGGTGGGGTGGTCGCCGTGGAGACTGAGGCGGCCGGGGCGCCTGGCGATCTGGGGTGGTGGTGCTGGGGGCAGGCTGCTCGCGGGGGGGCTCCCCTGGGAAGGACTCTGTGGTGCTGCTGCTCCCCTCACCTTAGGGGAGATTGTTGGGGGGGGGGGTTGTCTTTTTGTTTCTTTCCCGCACAGAAAACTTAAGACTAGACCAGGGCTCTTACCGCTCGTCTGGGAGTCGGCCTGCTTCGGGTTGGAGTCGCCCCCCCCCAGGCTCTCCTCCTGCTCCGTGGCCGGGTCCGAAACCTCGCCGGCCTGGGAGGCAGACGATCGACACAGGCATGACCCAAACAAGCCTGCCACAAGCAGCTGGGACACTTAGGGCATCGCTTGTGGGGGGGTTGGGGTCTCCTCCAAGGAGCACCATTTCAAGCCCAAGTGACCAAATGGACGCAACACGCATTTCGTCGCCTAAATTGTTTAAAATTATGACATGATGATAGGCGTCTCCAATAAAAGGCCCGCAAACTGAATTTTGGCGACCACACGAGGGCCTTTGCGTGCACATTTGCTGAAGGCCTATTTCTCGTTTTGTGTTATCTTTAGGCCAGCGGCCAATATCCATTTCCTCACCCTGAAAATGCCATCGGGTCGCCAGTAGCGCCCAGGCTCCAGACCCGACCTACTTCCCTGTTAACGCGTGAAAAACACTGTTCCCACAATCCGAAACGCGCCTCTAGTGCCCCATAAACCCAGAAGGCCCGCTCATGACCGCAGATGTCCATCACCGAGATGCAGATCGCCGTGGTGACGGCCTTCGGCACTCTGGTCCCACTCCGTTAAAGCTCACCTCTGCGTCACCCTCATACGGCTCGATAGCCCCCCCGCTGCCACTTCCCTCGTTGCTCTCGTCGCCCATGCCTGCCACGTCATCTTCATCCCCCTCCTCCTCTTCCTCATACTCCACAGAGAAGGGGGGAAAAAAAAAAAATCAGACAGGAACACCACAGAAATATTATGCAGCACAGACATATTTGAGACCCCCGGAGAGAAGCCACAGAACCATCGTAAACCCATTTCCGGAGTAAGAAATATTGCTTAGTTGTTCGTTACTGTTGTCATTGTTAAGGCTCCCCAGCGGAAGAGAGTGCCGAGAAAGGCAGTGCCGTTTCAGGTCGGCCTCCACGTCAGACCTACCTGGTCGCCCACCTCTTCCTCCTCGTCGTCGTCCTCGCTGTCCGAGTCCGTGTCGATGATGATGACCTCGCGCGGAGGCCGCTGCTCGTCTGGTGAGTCGTGGGAGCTGAGCTGGGACTCGCAGACCTGCGGCACGGGCTCGGCGGGACAGGCCCACGACGGCGCCGCCGGCTCCCGCTCCCCGTCGTCCGGGCCGGGGCTGTACTCGTCCTCCGCCGGCAGCTGCACGCGCCCACAGGCACGAGAGGAAGCTGAAGCGCAGAGCCGCCGTCACCGTCCCCCCCGCCCGCCTCACCTCCGGCCCCCCTACCTGACTGGCGTCGGGATCGTCCTGGGCCTCCCCCGGCACCTCGCCCTCGCCCTCTGTGGCATCTGCTGCCATGACCTCTTCCTGAGGAAGAGCACCACACAGCCGGGGAGTCATCCAAAAAGAAAGCTGGCAACAAACGGCGGAAGGGCCGCGGTGGAGGAGGGAAGCTGACCTCCAGCTCAGGGCCGACTCTCTGGATAATACGCAGCTTCTTGGACAGTGGGACGTCGCCGGGCTCTTCCTGAGTGCTCTCCGCGGCGTCCGCCTGTCCCTCCTGCTCCTCCTCGCGAGGCCGTTTGGACATGGAGGTGCCCGGCGTAGCAGACACTGCGGGCGGGGGGGGGCATCGGGACACTGATCACACTCATCGCACTTTTTTTTCCTGTGCCAAGATAATGCTACACTAACCTTTCGCTCCCCCTGACCGATTTAAAAGAAGGTCTGTGGAGCTACAAGAGCTAGTCTCCACTTTCTACGCTAAGCTAGAGCAGTGTCTCCCAACCCGGGAAACACCGGACAGTCCACGTTACTGCTCCCTCCCAGCTCCCAGCCAATCAGGAACACCGAATACCGGGTACAGGTGTGCTGGGAACTGGGAGGAAGCAAAAACATGGACTGTCTGGGGTTCCCCCAGGACTGGGTTGGGAAACATTGAGCTAGAGGAACAACGGCACTGTGACCCAAACATAACACTTCCCAAAAACACCAGGTGGATAATTCAGGTGCAGAGAGCAAAAATCCAAGCAACCAACAATTTAAAAAGAGTCAACCTTGTTGGTTGGAACAAAATGCTGGTCTGAATTTTTATCTAGAGCTGGACTTTTCCACTTCTGTAAGAGGCACCTGTGCAGAAGACGGCGGTGGAGGTGGAGGGCCGCTCCACCTGCGTGCTGGGCATGGGCTCCTGGCTGGCGCTCTCCGGCTGCGGCGTCTGCTGGGTGGGCTGCACGAAGGCCGTGGCCTGGGCCGGCGGCTGCTGCTGCACGCCCAGCATGGGCTGTGCCAGCGTGGTCTGCACGTTGGGGCTGGTGGAGCGCACCGAGCCGCTGGCACTGCCAAATACCGTCACGTGCTCCACCGGGCCCTCAGCCGGCTGCAAGGCTGGGGGGGGTGGGGTTGGGGGAGTGGCTGTTAGCACCATGACGACCGCTGTCGGGCTACACTCCACCGGTGGCGGGACTCACCCTCCTGCGTCTCCACCTGGGTGGTGGGCATGACGGTGGCCGTTGGCGTCGGCGTGGAGACAGACGCCGGCGTGAAGATGGGCCGGATGCTGGCCCTGGGGGTGGATTTGTTCCCGGGGATGGCGGACGGCTTGCTGGGGGTGGCCGCCACCGGCGTGGGTTTGATGTTGGCCGTCGGCGGCTCGGAGGTGCTCGCACTTGATTGGACGAGGGGGAAAAGGTGCATCAGCGTCTCCTCATGGTGTTAATGAAAACCCCGCCCCCCCCGCGCCGGAGCCTCACCTCCCTCGGTCGGCGGCGGGCGTGCTCTTCAGGGTGATCTGTCTCTGCTCCGCTGGCCGCTGCTGCTCCTGGACCTGGGAGGGGGAGGCCTTGCTGTCATTCCGTTGGCCCCGAGGGGCGCCCCCCACCACACACACACACACACACACACACACACCTTGCTGGGGCCCTGCTCCGGGGGCTCGTCCCGCTGTTCGCCGTGCCGCTCCTGCTGGCCCCGCACCTCCCGCAGCTCACGCTCCAGCCGGCACAGGCGGCCCTCGTACTGCGACTTCAGCGCGCTCATGCGCACCTCCAGCTCCTCGCGCTGCTGCTTGTGCTCCTCCGCCTCCTTCTGGAACTGCTCCTTGGCGGCTGGAAGCGGGAGGGCGGCAGGTTCGAGACCGAGCGATGCGGGTCAGCACGTGTAGTAGACCCTCCTGGCAGCCAGGGGGCGCCCACGCTCACCGTTCAGCTGGTTGATCTTCTGCTTGGCCCCCATGATGACCTTCTTGGTCTTCTCCTCCTTCTCGGCCATCTGCTGCCGCAGCTGCTCCTCCTGCGCAGACTTGTCCTGCAGCTCCTGCCGCAGGCGGCCCAGGTCTGTCTGCAGCTTGGCCACCTGCTCCTGCAGGCCGTGCAGCTCGCCCTCGCGCTCTGCTGCCGCCTGGCAGAGACGCCCGCATTAGCCACAGCGAGGAGACCCCCTCTGTGCCACCTGGCTCTGCCTTTGGTCAAATTCCCGGGTAGAACCCATACCCCCATTTTCTGGAGTGACATCCCACCGAGAGTATAAACTCATTGCTGCACTGTTCCTACATAAATTTACACTACTGTGCAAAAGTCTTAGGCAGCTTAGCTTATTCATCTCAAAACTTCTGCCAAAAATCACCACATTACTGCACCCTAACCTTACGGTTGCAATTCTCAGCAGTATTCTGACGCCAAGACACCACGGCACAGCAAAAGCTGAGCCAGCAAGCCGCAGCACATTTACGACCAACTCCCCCCTCACACAATGAGTGACAGTGACACAGACGACTGAGCCTTGCGCCTTCGAGCCTGAGACGACGTGCCCGGGAAGAGGGCCGGGGGCCCTGCTTACCTTCTGCAGGCCTTCCACCTGGCCCTCCAGCTCTTTGGCCTTGGTTTCCGCCTGGTTAAGGGAGTTTTTCAGGCTCTGAATCTCTTGAGCAGATGCCTGCTGGGCTTCAGCCTCCTCCGCTGGCTTGGCTGCGGCGTCAGCCACCATCTGCAGATCACATCAGTCTCTCTCTATCTTTTACTGGACATCTGAAGACTTTATTCAGAGGAAAACGGAAAGCTGGCACACATACACACACACAAGCCTGCCTGCCTACCTTGTCGTGCTGGACCTTCAGCTCCTCATACTGGGTCTTGTACCTGCGGCCGATCTTCTTGACCTGCGTGATGGTCTTGGCCTTCTCCTGGATGTCCAAGACCTTAGCCTCCAGCTCCTTCTTCAGGTTGTCCCTTTCTGAGGTCACCTTGCCCAGGTTCTCCTGAAGGGTTTTCACCTGGCTCTGCCCAGTAGTCACGGAGGCATGGGTTCTGCAAGATGACAACGGTTTGCAGACGCTTAATGGTAAAATGTAGCCAAGTAGCTAACAAATGGTGAAAACAAATCTGTATCCATGAGTAAAATCGATTGGCTACGGTAGTCGTTCTGAATTTTAAAATCGATTAATGAGCAGAGAGAGCCGGGGGGCTGACCTCGCAACCTCGGTCTTCAGCTTCCCGATCTCCTCCGTCAGCTGCTGGATGCGCTTCAGGTGGGCCTCCCTCTCGGCGTGCAGCTTCTTGTACTCCTCTGGATCCGTGTCCTTCTGCTGGCTCACCAGGTGCTGCAAGACACCCGGTGTTCAGACAGAGCGCACCGGGTACTGCGGGGGGCGGGGACTCTGAGCGACTCCCACCTGAGTCCTGTCCTTCCAGCGCCTGATGTCCTCCTCCAGAAGCTTCTTCTCGGCCTGGAGCATGCCGCTCTTCTCGCTCAGCTCAGCGTTGGACTCCTGCAGGGGCATGATGTCGGCCTCTAGCTTACGCACCTGGAAGAAATGACATGGACCGAATCAAGCTATTCTGTAGGGTTTGGGGTCAAAGCCCTTTTAAATATTCATTCCAAAATACCAGGGACTTCAAGGACGTCTCTCAATACCAAGAACACAAGGATCGAACTCATGGTCTTGGGAAGAGGGGTCTAGCGAACCAACTTGGGACAGTGGATCATGGGATCGTTCTTGTTAGTGAGGATACATCCTTGATATTTGGGGGGGGGGGGGAGAATTCCCAAGTTTTGTTCCAAGTATTGGGACTTGGCAGTGGAAGATGAAGCAAAACGGGTCCATTAGATCACAATTAAGTTGGAGAAACACCAACACTTCCAAAACTCTTGCCTTGGCTTGCATCTGCTGCAGCTCCTGCTCAAGCCTCTCCTTCTCCTCCCTCAGCATCTTGTTGGTCTCCACCAGAACGTTCATGGTCTCAGTCTTCTTCATCAGCTCGTCGTGCTGTGCCAAAGTCTTGGCCGTCACCTGCCATACAGACGTTGAGGCGAATATGAAGACCCCCTGCAGCGTTCCGAGCCGCCAGCCACGGTCACCTCGCCGCCAGCCACCTCACCTGAAGCTTCTCCCGCTCGGCATTCAGGCTGTCCTGGAGCTCCTTCAGCTCCCGCTCCAGGTGCTCCACCCGCTGCCGGTACCGCAGGCTCTCCACCTGGGCCACCTCGAACCGGGTCTCGGCAATCTCCTTCTCTCGGCGCACGAACCTGTCGGGTAACGAGCGTCACTACGCTTCCTCTGAAACACGCCAGAGGGCTTTGTGACCATCGCAATCCCACCGCAGTTCCGCTTACCTGAGGATTTCCAGGATCTGCTCCTGTGACTTGCCCTCCTCGGTCAGCGACACATTCAGCGGGCTTTCGATGGCCGCCTTCTGGGCCGACGCCACCATCTTGCTGCTCAGACTCTCGATCTGCTCGTGGAGAAGGTTGTTCTGCTTCTGCAGGTCCTCGGTGCGGCCCGTGAGCTTCACCACCTCTTCCTGAGCGAGCAGATGTCAGAGGTACAACAGGCATGACGTTAGAGGTCTGAGTCCCCCGGGAAAGCCGTCCCCCTAGCCCGACAGGTACCTTGAGCATCTTCTCCTGCTCCTCCCAGGAGACGCGTGCCTCCAGAAGCTGGGCGCTGGCCCGCTGGGCCCTCTCCTCCAGCTGCTGCCGCATCTGGGTGACCTGCATGGCCTGCTTCTTGGCGGCCTGGAGCGCCTCCACGTCGGCCGCGTGCAGCATCAGCTCCCGCTCGTACTTGTTCTGGGCCTCCGCCGCCAGCTTGGCCTGTGGCCCAACGCGGTCGTCAGGGCAACGCCCCAAGGTGTGCGCGACTCCACCCGGCCCACCGACCTGCAGAGCACCATACCTGCTGCTGGCTGTCCTGCGTGGCCTGCTGCTCCTGGGATGCCGCCAGCGCTGCCCTCTGGAGGGCGTCCTGGAGCTCAGACTGGATGTTCCGCAGGTTCTTCTTCAGCTCATTCATCTGACGGACAACAAGGAAGATCTCTAAACATCTACCAACCGGCTACGGCTCCATCTTTAAAGCCCGTACAGCACAGGTCATCAAAAGTGTACTTGAATGTATAATTGTCTTGTATGAATGCCACATCCATTCTCAGACATTCAGCCCAGGACAGATCTCTATTAAAGAGAAGACGGTGAGAACATCACCTGCTGCTCAATGGCCTCGATGGCCTTGTGCTTCTCCTCCTGCAGCTCCTGCTTCTCCTTCTCGGCCTCCATGAGCCTCTTCTCCAGCTGCTTGTGGTATTCCTGGGCCTCCTTCAGGCGACCCTCCATCACCGAGCGTGCCTGTTCCGTCACCTGTCAGGTGAGAGGGCGGGAGTCCACACCAAGCCACGGCTTTGACAAGCTACTCCAGCACCCTCCGGCTAACCTGAACCACCCTGATCTCAAGTGGGGCCCAAGAATCTCTCAGAAAGGTATACAAACCTGACACACAGCACTGACATAATACGCTCACAGGAGCTTTACTTACACAAAGATGTTCCGAGGGCAAAATGAAAAATGATTGGTTCACAGAGATAACCAATCAGATTTTGTGTCAGATGTCAGACCAACCAATCAGATGGCTTGGTCCCACCTCCCCTAGTCGCTCAGACCTGCCTCCTATACAATCTTATAGGAGGATACAATCTGCCCTCAGAACAATTTCGTGTAAAACACAAACGTAGATAATGCATACCCGTGGAATAAGTATCTGCAACCAGAGTTATTTAATTGTATGTAGCGGGGCATGAACCGGGCGATCCGAAGAGCGCAGAAGGATGTCCATCAACAGTCCGAGCGGGGCAGACCTGTTTCTCCTTGCTGAGGGACTCCTCCAGGCTGAGAACCATGGCTCGGTACTGCTCCACGTTGCTGGTGGTGTTCCCCAGGCGCTCCGTCAGGTCGCCCACCTGCTCCTCGGCCTGCCGGATCCGGATCCGCAGTTCCTCCGCATCCTGGTCTGACCCACTGAGGCCTGGAAATGGAAACCGTGCCGAGAGAACAAATGCAATACAAGCGCTTCCATAAAAGCCCGGGGTGACGGCGCAATATTGGAACCACATGCCACTCAGAATACCGGTTTTATGAGTTTTTCCGAGCAGTAACATCCTGCTCCTGCGTGATGAAAGACTGGCCCACTTTCACACTTAGAGTGCAGATGTAAGAGTAGTTCTGATAAAAGTGTTGCTGAATACACAGAAATGAGTTACTAACCATTAATTTGAAAAGGTGCTTTAAAAGCCATTTATAGCTGGGAATTTACACAGTTTCTCCCACTTAATGGCCAAGGACTTCTCAATATGCGTACTTGACCGTACTTGTGTTCTCGTGTACTAGTTCTATGTCATCTTCCATTGCCGAAGCCCACTTCCAACACCCAAGAACGGTGGACGGTAAAAATCCCCAGATGTCGTTCTTGGCCACAAGACTGGCCCCGCCAAGACCACAAGTATGACCTTCGCCTTTTTGGCATTGAGAAACAGCCCAGGTTTCATTTTCCGATTGTGCGCGTCAGTGCTAGGGCTAAAGACGAGCGCCTTTAATAGTGACGCTCACCTTCAGGGCCGGCCCCCTGAGGTGGTCTGGATGCCATCTGACTCTCCGCGTTGCTCAACTGCTGCCTCAGCGTGCTGATCTGCTGCTCGGCCGTCTTCAGCAGATCCTTGGTCTGCTGGTGCATCGCGTTCTGGGCTTCCAGCTGCTTGCGGGCGTCGAGAAGCTGCATCTGCGTAGGGGAGAGGCGAGGTCAGCGGCACGGACGGAGCGGCCACCGGGCGCGCGGAGAGACTGCTTACATCCTGACTGCGGCCCAGCGTGTGCCGCTGCTCCACCTCCTGCTCCAGCTTCTTCTTCAGCTGGGCCACTTCACGCTCCAACCGCTCGATCTGGCTGTTGAGACGCTGCTTGGTCTCAGTCTCAGAGCGCTCCAGGGTCAGCTTCCGGGGGGATGGGGGATGGGGGGGGGTTTACATCGTAAGAAACTCTCGGAAGAAGGAACCACGCCAAGTACTTTACGAACTCCGCAGCCTTAAGATTAAGTGGTTGATACAGCTACCCACTTAACCTTGGTTAAGTGATTTCAAGTTGATTCCGCTGGCCAAAAAAGTCCCTTGGCTCGACGGTATGACACACAGCATAGTGGGTAAGGCCTATGGCTCAGTAGCAGGAGCAGTCCCATAAAAAAGCTCAGCTTCCAGAAAAGATATTATAAACTGGCTTGGAGAGCAAAAGGATCAGCTAAGAAACTGCAGAAGGCTCCCTGCCGTTGGACCACAAACCTCCAATCATCCATCCCATATGTGCAGTCTTCATGAAGGTAACAGGAGCTACACACCTGGATGGACTTGAGGTTGGTCAGCAGAAGGTTTTGGCCACGCTGTTCAGTGAGGATAGATTCCTTCTCCTGCGTCAGCCTGGACTCCACCATCTTCAGCATATCTCGTTCCTTTCTCAGGTTCTCCCCGCGAACCTAAAAGCCAGAGGACGACAGCGTTCTCCACGCCCGTTCCGGATAGAGCGTCGTGCACCCCCCCCGCCAATCACAAAGCGGCCCCGGACCTCACCTCGGCAACGGCCAGCTTCTCGTTGGCCACGCGGAGGTCCTGTGTCATAGTGTGGATGATCTGCTCATGCTTCTGGGCGGTGGTGCTCATCTTCTGGATCTTCTCCCTCAGCGATGCGATTTCCCGCCGGTAGCCGTCCACGTTGTCCTGCAGCATTTCATAACTGGGGGGTGGAGGGGGGGCATATGAGGCATTAAGTGAATCATGACCTTCCTGTTCCAAGAAACAAAGGCCGCAAAGGCAAGGACTTTCGGGATGGGAAGCAGGTCCATCACACAAGCAGAAGCTAGAGGTAATCCAAGGACAGCATCCATCCCTCTCCTGTACCCGTTTGTCCTAAGCATGGTTGCGGGGGAACTACCAGCAGAAGGCAGGGAATAAGGTCGGTGCCCTGTCCTGCGTTATCACAATTCAAAACCATTAACTAACCTAAACTGACTACCCCACAAACATGGGGCGAACAAGCAAAATCCACAACTGAATTGCTCCACGAAGCAAGATTTCTTGCTTAGCTAGATAGCGTGTCAGATTTAAGACTACCTTAAATCCGGCAATTAATCAGGCTAATCAAGAAATCCTGCTTTGTGAAACAGGCCCCAGGCAGGAACCAAACGGGCCATAGATGATACCACCCTTACACAGGACACCAGCTGCTACCTAAATACATAACTGCAAAACCAGACACAGTCATGGCAACATCTGGATTGTAGCAGGCACTCTGAAAGAGGTCCCCGTCGTCTTACCGCTTGGAAGCGAATTCCAGCTGTGTGGATATCTTGGCATTCTGGGAGCGGAGCTCTGACACCTGCTCCTGGAGCTTATCATTCTGCTCATTGAGAATCTTGTCGTTCTCACCCTTTTCCTTCTTGTATGTGTTGAAGACTTCCTGCAACTACACGTGGATACTAGCCATCAGTATCACCACAATTTCTGTAAAACCCAACTGAAATGAAAAAGCGAGATGTGTACTACACATAAGCACTAATTTTTGTCAGGGTAAAGGGAAAAAAAAAGACAGACCGGCCAACTATTCAGAAAGTGAATACTGTCCTCATCTGGTACATACAGGAACTGCAGATGAAATACCAGCTTGGATTTTTTTTGCCAAGTTAAAGCTGATTAATGCTTCTGCATCAAATCAACAACATGAGTTCGGCGTACACCGCAACCTACAGCACACCCAGATGTGAAAATCCCTGTCACGGCGACAGGCCGCGAGAACTGCGATTGGTCCGCTTATTCGTACTTTACAAGACATTAACTTTAGAAGGTAATCTCTGCAGCAGGTCAACAATTATCCGAATTTGTCGATGGGAAGTTTGAAGCAGCACAAATATAACCAGGACTAGATAAATGGATACCTCGTTAAAGTCCCCCCCCCCCCCCCCCCCCCCGCATTTCAAATTTCAACAATAGAACATATCACGGGGTGCGAGGATAAATACAACACCCAAATGTGAGATTGCTTAGTGACACAGACATTCTCAACTTACAATCGGGCTTGTTCCAATGAACCCATCGTAAGGTAAAAATATCGTAAGCTGAATATGATAAGATATTTCGTTAAACACCGTACGATAAGTATAAATGCACAAATAGAAATGCTCGCGCCGGAGTGGACCACTTGCGTAAGTCACGGCATAGGCTCGCCGCACACGTATAAATCGGTGTATAAAGTCAGACCTGCTTGAGTGCGGCCTTGGCCTCCACTGCTTCTGTGGACTCCGCGGCAGCCGCTTTCACTGGCGTGGGCCGGATGGGAGTGGCCGCCGGAGAGCGACGAGGGGTGGATGTCACGGGGGACACCTCCTGGCCAGTGCCTGAAACGCAGCCAGCGATGTGAATATCGCACGAGCTGCACTGCACACAGAGAATCATCTTTCTGTACTAACTGCACATGGCGGCTAAAGGTCAGTGGGAAGCGCTCACCCGGCACCGGGAAGCTGACCCCCGTAGTCTGGGCCAGCAGGATGCGATACATGTCCCGCTGGCGCACGATGGACTCAGTCAACTGCATCTGGTGGCTCCGCTGCTCACGGAGCTGCTCCAGCTCCCGCTGTGCTTTCTCCAGACTTTGCTCCAATTCCGTCTTCCTGCAGGGGACGGTAGAGAGCATGTCGGCCTAAGCAGACACGCCTGGGCCTGGTGGTTTGGTGGTAGTACCCCTCCCCATCTACAGCCTGTCACCCATACCTTGAAGTCGTGGCTTCCAGCTCCTCCTTCTCTCGTGCCTCGCCCAGATCCCGCAGTGCCACCAGGAGGCGCTGGTTCTGCTGCTGCAGTTCCTCTACACTGCGGAAGGTGACCAGGCGCTGGGTGATGACCTCGGAGCTGCTGCTGATGTCGGCGGAGCTGACGTCGGTGTCATCGCGGACTACGTGGTTGCCCCTAGCCTCCTCCAGCTCGATCAGGAGAATGCGGATCTGCCGTGTGGTGGACTCAGGTTCAATAAGCTTACAAACACTGACACTACATTTTTGCAAGATGGAGGGGTTCTTAGTTTCCCACCTGCTGAGACAGGTCGGCAACCTGCAGCTCAAATCTCTGGTTCTCCCTCTCCAGCACAGAGGAACGCTTGTTAGCTTCATCGGTCTCCTTCTGCAAGCGGTGCACTTCCTGCCAACACAAAAATGGCCCAACTCATAGAACTGATACAGGAACCATTTCCTACTGAAGGATTTTATATCCCTTCCAGGTTATAAGCAGGTTTCACTCTCTGGAAGCCTAACATTGCCACAAAGACGACGACACCAACAGCTTGACTTCTTCCACCTACACAGTTTAAATAAAAACCCTGACACACAGCAGTTGACATGGTGGCTCTGTAGGTGGCGCCATTGCTTCACATCCTCAGGGTCCCCCTCCCCTGTGTGGATGGAGTTTGCATGTTCTCCTTGCGTCCTGCGGGTCTCCTCCCTCACCCCAAAAGACATGCTTTAACTGGCATCCCTAAAATCGCTAAAATCATATGGACGTGCTTGCGAGTACATCTCTATGTGCCCTGCAATGGACAGGCATCCTAAGCTGGGTTTACAACTGCTCTGCGCCACGTGTAATCGGCTCCGTAGGGTAGCCATGCGGTACGGGCCACCGGGGCGACACCGAGGAAGAGGCCCACCTTCATGGCCAGCTCCAGCTTGGCAGACAGGTTGGCCACCGACTTCTGCATGCGCTCGTACTCCTCGCGTTGCCGCTTCAAGATGGGCGCCTTGGCCTCCACCTCCTGCACGATCTCGTCCAGGTACTGGTTCACGCGCTTGTTCTCCAGGCGTTCCAGCTGCAGCTGGTCCTGAGCCTCCACGTAGGCGTTATAGAGCTTGGGGCATAAATAAGTGGTCTATTCACTCGAGAAGCGAAGAATTTACATGATGCCTAGTGACCCCTACTGGTAAAGATCAGTCCTACCTCTGTAAATTTCATGCCGGGCTTCACTATCTTGGCCACGGCGGCAGCGGTGGGAGACATGGTGGTCAGCTCTTCCTCGGTGAGCGCAGCGACACCCGCTACAAAAAGCCACACGCGAAAACCGTCGTCACGTCCCCCTGTCCCGCCACCCGCGCCACTCGATCGAAATGCCAGTCGGGAATCGTCACCTCTGCGCTTGGAGTCCGAGAGCAGCGTGTTGGCGTTCTCTAGCTCCTTCTCCAAGTTGGAGATCTTCTCCTTCAGCTCTGCCTCCGCCTTGTCCTTGGAAGCCACAGCCTCAGCCAGGCGCCCATCGGTGGCTTTGTTAGCTGTCAGATGGAAAGTTGGATGCGAATAAGCAATGGCCGTCTCCATCCCATCACAGCGCCCATGTGAACAAGGCGGACACCCCGCTCACCCTCTCCTGCCTCCTTGAGCAGCTTGTGGAGCTCCTCCACAGCACGACTCAGCTCCTCGCTCTTGGACTCTGAGTCAGATGCTGCACCCTATGAACAGGAATGCCCCCATTCAATGCTCAGAAATATACAGTGTATATAGAGATTCAAGAGGCCGCAATTGGACTAGGAGAGGTGCCTCCCTCTCGCCATACTGGAGACAGCATGACCCATTTCATAAAAGAGTAATACAGATGCTCCTCACTTTACGATGGTGCAATAGCGATGGACACTCAGTAGTCATCAGACCATACTTTGAATTCCGATCTCTTCCCTAGCTAGCGAGCGATATGCCTTATAATATTTTCTACTGATGCCGGGCCATAGTCTCTGCAGCAATTGCGAGTGTAAACATATACAGTGTTTGACAAAATATCATATGGTTACTTATATCATATTCAGCTTACGATATTTTCAACTTACGGTGGGTTCATCAGAACATTAGCCCATCGTAAGTTGAGAAGAGGCTGTATGTCCCATTTGTTCTAGCCATCTTACCCATGGTGCATCTTACCTTGTACAAGGTGGTCAGCTTTATGTGTGCATTTAACTCATTCCTGAACTTCTCCTCCATGGAAGATTGCTGGTCTTTCACCTGAAGAGACAAAAGCAGAGTAGTGCATATGGGACAGGGTGGCACAATGGTTACGGGAAGCGTGCTTGTGACTGGAGGGTTGCTGGTTCAAACTCCCAACCCAAAAGGTACCACTGATGTACCCTGAGCAAGGTACTGGACCCATGCACTGTTGCCCGACTGCTAAATAGCAGCTGCCCACTGCTGTGTCACATATGGGTTAAATGCAGAGGATACATTTCATGGTGTGCTGTGCCAATAATGGCAATTAATCACAATTAACTTATGATATTCAGCTCAATTTGCATAGTGACAGAGCAGAGCATCTACCTCTTTCAACTTCATCATCAAGTCCTCAGCTTGTTTCTGGAAGTTCTCGTTGGAATTTTTTAAGCCCGTCACTTGGTCTTGAAGTCTGTTGACCTGTAAGGACAAATCATAAAATACGTGACATTCATGTCCAGGATGAAGTTCTTACTTTTATGCAGAGACACTCCAAAAGCTCCAGAGAGAAGCAACGGCACCTCATCCTTCTTGTCTTCCAGGGTGCACTTGAGTTCGAGAATCTCGTTGCCCTTCTCCCGGGACATGGAAAGGAGCTCCTCAGTTTTGGCCTTCAGCTCATTGTTCAGCCAGGTGGTCTGATTCTGGAGAAGTTCCTTCTCCTGCTCCAGCCTCTTCTCTCGGTACTGTGGCACAACCACAAAAGAGACCTCTCAGTTTTAAAGCCTTTGCACTGGGAATTCACAACAGCAGAGAGAGGACCACAAGCTCACCTTGATCGATACCTCAGAGGATTGGAGCTCATCCAGCTTCAGTTGGAGCTCCATCTTCTCTGTATTGGTTTCCACCAGCTTGTCATTGAGACGCTTCAGATCCTCTGTGAAGCATTGAACCAATAATGCTAACAATGTTCAAGCCCTCAGATGTAAACAACAGTTACAGTGAAAAGAAGTGGCATCCTATGACAAATCTAATAACACAAAAAGTTATGTTATCATTGACTTAAGGCAAGGCCAGCTTTTATATGCAGAGGTGGACATTCCAGGTCCAGAAAGTAAACATGCAGATAAAGATTTTGTTTCAACCAACCAGTTGACTACTCTGTGACTATGGCTTTTTAATACTGAACTGGTTTGACGCAAACAGCTTTGTCTGGATCTTTACTTTCCGGACCTGAAAATGTCCATGTCTGTTAATATGAGAAAACGCACCACTGAGATGTTCCACTTCTTGTGATCTCTTCTCAAGGGTTCGGACCAGCTCTCGTTTCTCTGCCTCCAGCTCATACATTGCTTTTGACATAGCATTCTAGAGAAGAAAAGTTGACGGTGGAAACTGCCTTGATTAGTTCCAGATCATGAATCGTCATCACAATTGCTTTGTATGACACTTGAGAGAACCGACATGAAGCGACAGATAGCAGAAAACCCTTTCATATCTCCACCTGCTCTGATGAAAGTTTCTCTTCCGAAGTCTCATGCTCCTTGTTTTTATCTCTCAAGGTTTTCAATTCCTCAGCTGCAAAAAAAAGGCATAGTTGATGAAGCTGGAGCCATGTGTCAGCATGGCATCAAGTCCCACGATCAGCAAGCTAGACACTTACAAAGCTTGCAGAGTTCCTCTTTGAGTTTGTTGTATTCTTGTGTCTGTAACACCAGGCGCTCCTGATTCTGTGCCAGTCGCTTATCAACTTCGAAGTACTGCTGCTCTGTGGGTGTGACACCATATACAGCATTAATGGCGCCATGCAGAGAGCACACAGAGCTGAATTATGGACGAATTCGCCACATTACTCAAGCCTAACAACATCAACAGAGGGATAATCGTTGTAATATTATCCCGTGTTAAGGACTGACATGTGAAACGGGCAACTAGATACAACTTTAACCATGTCTTATGACTGATCTTTCATTCAGTGTTCAATTTACTGAGTCCTACAAACAATAATGAACATATTAAACACCAATTTTTTCCCTTCCCTGAATAAAACTTCAAATTATGCACATTACTCAGGTAGCCATTTAACATTGCCCAGTCACGGAGCTACAAGCATTAAAAAGAATCAGGTTGTTTTATAGCCTGCTAAATAATAGAAAAAAACAAGACTAAAGGGCTATTTTTCCTTAGTTACAGACAGAAAGACAAGCCAGAAATGGTAATTAAGGGGGTGGACGAGGCCTGCGTGTTCGACTGTATTCAGACTTATCAGAAAGGCGAATTTCAAAGTAAAATAATTTCAATACAGAATACAGTCTGCGTAATTTATTAATTCCCAACGCTCGTTTATCACCTACTATTACGGGACTGAATAATCCACTACCTCCTCGCCAAGCAGGACTTACCACTGTCTACTTTGAATCGCTCATGGCATGATTTGAGGGAGTCGATCTCAGACTGCTGGTCAGTGAAAAACTTTTCCAGTTTATTCTGAACGGCCTTGGGGAGTTTGGAAACCTCCGACCGCTCGAGGATTTGCAGTAGGGGCGCCGCCATCTCCGCCCGGCTTTCGGTCCGAGCGAGGGTCGCTAGCTACTTGCTGGAGGAAAAAATACCGCCGGATTCTTACTTTCACGAGCGAGAACTGATAGCAGAGCCGAAACCGATACGACTTCCGCATGCGACGGAAGCGACCGCGCCGCATTATGGGAAATGCAGTTTCTCCGAACCAATCGTGTTGCAAAAGGGCCACTGACGTTTCTTTTCTGCGAGAAATTCAACCAATGCTCGCGTGCTTTACTTAAAACAGCTCGTTACTACTAATATCCCTTAAGAGCAGGTATGTGGATTTCCGTATAAATACTGGAAGAATTAAATTTAATAAATTGTAGAGTAGCCAGCCGCTACTGACTTTTATTGCGTTGTCTTACTGTCATTGAATCTACAGCTGTTAACTTAGTATTAAGCCATTTATTTGGATCCATACTCCGAGACAGCTGCATTCATGAAACTATCAAAATAAAAAGTGTTTTGTTACTGGGTTTGGAAGTGTATGTAGGCTGGTTAGCCAGTTAGCCGACAGAAAAAAAATCCATACGGTGACGTGTTCCTATGTTGAACTCTCCTTTTAGTCCGGCTTGTTAGTTATCTAGCTAACTAACTAAAGTTTACGCGTGTTAATTTTGTGAAATGATCCGAGGGACTGGAAGTACAACGGAAAAAAAATTAGGACCAGTACAGTCACCTGGTGTGTACAGACAAGTCTCTTTTAGCGGAATTGTATGGTAACTTTTCTCTGAGGAAAAATGCAGCTTATTAATTTAGCTTTGCTTATATACTGTATTGTTATGTTTTACGTCCTTCCCATAAATGCATTCATAGTTTAGATGCAAATGAAGCTGTTAGTGAGTCTCCTCAAGCAAACGCTGATATATCTAAACTTCTTTTAGTGTACCTTCACAATGGGAAGAGGCTACATCGTGGAGGCTTCGGTAGAACAATATCTGATCAACCTCCAGACTGTGGATGTGTCCTGTATTACTGGAATTTTGATTGGACAGGTAAAGTTCGTCTTATTTTCCTGCGCATGTAAATCTTTAGTGGAAAGATGTGGTTATGCCATTCGAAAAATGGAGTTTCTCCCACTGTCCAAATATACTGACATGCAAGTGTGTAAGTGATGTTGGTGGTGTCAGAGCGTGTGCTTTGGCTCTCCCTGCGAAGTGCTCGGCCCAGAGGGACCACGTGGTCCAGGCGGCGCGCACGCCGCAGAGGGAGAGCGGGGCTGCGCGCTCGCTCGGCGACCTGGACGCTGATTGGGTGACGGAGCACGGCCGGCAGGTGAGCCCGTAATTACAGCGCTGACCGGCTCACGGCTTTTTCCTCGCCAGGGTAGGACCACACGTCATTTTGGGGTAGCACAGGGGTGGTCAATACCGGTCCTGGAGGGCCGTGGTCCAGCCCGTTTTGGTGATTTCCCTGCTCAGAAACACCTGGTTCACCTCACCAGTTAATTGTTAGGGTTCACTTAAACCTGAGCTGGGAAACCACCAAAACGTGCTGGACCATGGCCCTCCAGGACTGGAACTGCCCACCCCTGGGGTAGCACATACATCTAAATATGAATAGGGCATCTGGAAAATAATGGAATACAAATCCAGGTTTCAGTGCCCTGCCGTGATCTGTGTATGCTGTATGACAGCGTAATTAGATATATAGTAACTCTGCCCCACAGGTTTCACGGATGTTACCTGGAGGTCTGACTGTTCTTGGTGTGTTTCTGATCACGCCCCCTGACCTGTCAAAGGAGGCCCAGAATACACTGAGGAAGGTGCGTATTGCATTGGCTAAAATATCTACTACCATTCAGCTACATGGTCTGCCTGGTTTGTATTCAGATTAATAAAATTCTTATGAATTAATTTCTTGGGAGAACCTATTTAGAAACTGATGATTTGCTTTTGCACAACATATTGTTTCTGAGATGCGTGCTGTGTGTCTCTCTCTAGCTGGTCTATGCCATGGAAAAATGTATATCGATGGGACGGTTGTGGAATCTCACTGAAGAAGACGTATCTGAGAGGGTGGGTCTACACATTTGTTCAAAGACGAAGAAGTATCCTTCTCTGGACCCACCCGGCAGTAACAGACAGTGCACGTTTTGCATTACATAGCAGGCCGCTGTAAAATGTACATCTGTATCTCTAGTGCAGTGTTTCCCAGTCGGGTCCTCGGGGACCCACAGACAGTGCACATTCTTGCTCCCTCCGGGCTCAGGGGAAGGAGCTGGGAGGGAGCAAAAACATGGCATGACTAGCTTCTGGTAGTAATGTGGTTCTTGAGCCAAATAATTAGTTTACATTTCTTTTGTAGAAATTACAGTATGCTTTGAAGTTTAACATGTTCTGTCCTCAGTGCAAATATCTGAAAATGAAATTTATATCCAAATGGCACTTCATCCCATGTGCTCTCTGCTTCCAGTGACCCTGTCTGTGACAAGCAGTTAGCAAATGGATGCAAATGTGTATTTAAATCTGAGTTATAAATAAGTCATAAGTATCTAGCTCTTGGCACTTATAGCATTAGCAATTGGAGTCATAAATCTTAACTGAGACAATACAGAGCTGTTTGTCGCACATTTGACGTCCGGGACCCAAAGGTCAGTATAAAAATTTTACCACCGTTTAATTGTTATGAAGTATTTGTGGTTTTAAAAATGACCACTACTGTAGTGGTCATTTCTCATTAAATCTTTGCTCATTGAAAGCTCCTAAGAAAATGAATTTACTGGCTGTTAAAACGGTGCTTGTCTTAAGAAAGGTTGTTTCTGAAGATTTAAGAGCCACAGTGAAGTTCATCTCTGTTTTATAGTCCATGGATCTGTGATGATATCTTTAGCCTTTCCGTGTGATAATGTCTTCTTCAGCACCACATTCCTGTGTGTTTTCCATGGCTCTTGCAGAGTTCTGCTAAGCCTGCAGATTGGAAGTACCAGTCCGGTGTGTCTGCGGCCTGTCCTGTCCTAAAATGCTCCATCGAGTTGGATTTACATTTTCCATTGGCAGAAACATCATCAGAAAACCTGGAAAGCAGTGTGAAGGTAATCCTGGTCTTCTAACTTCTCTCGTTTTGGGCCCACAAGTATGGTTGAGTGTTCTGTACTGCAGCCCATAGCAAGAGGGGTCACAGTGCACTGGTAGCCAGTCACTGCTAAGATTAATTCAAAAGCAACCAGAAGGATGTGGCTTGTCCATATGCTAACTTTTAAGAATCTTTCTTTGTTTTTACACTTTCACAGACTGGCCTTCAAAAATGGGCAAAGCAGATAGAGGCTAGTGTTTGCCTCATTAATGGGAAGCCTTCGGATAGTGACGCTGAGCTGCTGACGGGCCAGGTGAGCATGTTCCAGTTACACAAACTGGCACATCATGCGCCATGCATCTTCAACTCGGTGGTTTTCTTCTCACGCCCCCCCTGACATACTTGCATTTATTTTTTAGAGAAGGAATGCCAAGGGACAGCACCCAAACCTTCGTGTTCAGATCCTACTCCCCATGGTAAGGATTTGTGGCTTTGTATTCGACGTATGCGTGGCTCTGTGAGTTAGGTCTCAGTGATCAGAACATCGCCGGTTCAAATCCCTGGGTGGGCAGTGATTTCGATATAAGGCCCTTAGTCACTGATTACTGCAGGGACTGGATGGATGGGTGCCACAAAGGGAGAGAAAGGCCAGATGATTAACCCTTTTCCCGTGATAATTTCCCCATGTGAAATTTGCCTACTGTTTAATGATGCTCTGGGGTCAGATTGACCCCAAACACGGGATAGGGGTTAAGAGGGTCCCTGAGTTATAGCAGGCTTAAGAAATCGGCTTTTTCGAGTTTAGGGGCTGATTTGATGTGTATTTTTCGCTCCTGCCATACAGCTTGTATGGGGCCCGAAATCTTTAGTGGCTCTCCTGGCTGGATTACCCTGCTTTATCAATCGTGTATCTCTTTCGATAATACCGTCTGCTAAATAAATTAATGTAGATGTGTGTAATCTGGACCAGGTCTCTTTCTGCTGCATGGTCTCAGCCTGGATTCCAAGGGCCTGTCGATCCCATCTGAGCACGTACGTTGGGTGTTGGTGGTTGCTATTGCTGGGGTGTCTGTGTCGCCCTGCATAGGCGAGCTGCACGCCGGGGGAGCAGCAGTGCAGCGCAGACGTCCAGGCATGCGGCAGCTCCCTGGCTCTCAGGGGCGTCCTGCACGGCAGAGCCTACATTCACAGCCACAAGCCGAAGGCCAGGCTGGCTGCTGAGGTTAGCTGATGTGGAAGAGGAATTCCAGTAAGGCCGGGGAATGGGGCATACTGTCTCATGGCTTCCCGGGGCTCCCGGGCCTGCCATGTCCATTTATCCTCCATCTCTCACCCCAACAGGCCATTAAAAGGGATATAATTAACACACTCTCCAGCAGAACAGACTTGTATTTTGAAGACCTCATCCTTAACGAGGGAGATGACGGCAAAGGTATGATTATCTCCTGTTGCAGATGTAGTTGTTTGCGATTTTTTAAATATTTTTTTTTAACTTCTCCCCCTTTAGTTTGTCCCCTGTTTTTTGTTGGTACATGCTTGATATATTCCACAAGTAATATTTTAGTAGCTCAGAAATATTTCGTAATGGTTACGTGCAAGAATTTGGTTTAACACCAGATGGCGCTCTCGGTCCATTTGATTTTCGTTAAATGCCTGTTGCATGCAGTATCACATTCAAATGTATATGGCGCAATGCACTGCTTGAGGGCATCCTTTAGGCTAGTGCCAATGAATAAAAGATAATTAGCATGTTAGAAACATTCAAACAGCAGTTTGTGTAGCTACCTATTCTGTGCTTTTAATGTCAGCAATAAAAATTAATCCATTGCCAGACCATTAAATGCTGGGGAGCAAACAAACTAGTCCTAGGGGACCCCCAGACGATCCACGTTTCGTTTCACTCCCAGCTCCCTGAGAGTTTGGAGGGAGCAAAAACATGTGCCATCTTAAGGACCCCCAAGGACTGGATTGAGAAACACTGCTGTAAGGGATAGGAAGAAAGAGTTGCAGATCTTCAGCTGTCAGCAACCCACGTAGAGGAAATGTGCTCTGTGTTAGCTCAGGTAGCAGCATCAAAGCATCATTTTGTCATTTCAGTTCGCGCTGTCGTGTCTTACAGGGAAAATGACTGCACCCCAGCCTCTTCCACAGCGGGTTTTCATCCCCATGTCGGGCACCAGCCTCTGCGTGTGCGACTACATGTTCCCCGACGAGGGTGCTGCAGAAGTCAGGGAGCGTTTCAAGGAGATGCTGGACTTGGACGTCCCAGAAGAGCAGATAGATATGACGCAGGAAGTCATGGCTGGTATATTTTTTTGTAGCTACTTGATGTTAGGTCATGGTGTGATGTCATGGAAGTATTGCACCTTGATGATGGGAGATGGCCAGTTGTTTTGGGAACACTTTGCACACACCCTTTTTTTGTCACATGCGGTAACAGCCTTCTGCTTTGTCCTGCCGGTTACGACATGTTTGTGACTCGGATAAATTGTCCAGATATTTTACAACGGAAACAATAATTAATGAATAGCCTGAAGTCTTAAATATGAATAAGGATGCTGTGCCTTTCATCATTGCAAAAGTATCGTGCTGCTGGGAACCATAGAATGTCATCCGAGAATTCGGCCCATCTGATTGGGTGCTAGCCGGCTGAAACGGCGGTAGACTTTTGAAATCTTGGCTGGGCGCAACCTGGGCCTTTCCCAGGGAGTATAGTGTACGTGCAGAACATGTGATCTCTATACACAGAGCGAAGGTGGGATTCGATCCCCTGCCCCCTTGCAGTCTGAGGTGTCAGTGCCGCCCAACGAAAAAACGTTTCATTTTGAAGTTACGATTCTGCTGTATGTTTGGAATCTGATTTCGATCATCAGTACACCAGTCTGGGCCGCATGGGGGATGGTGCCTAACCTAGCTAACTTAATTCCGTTATCAATTTATCGTATGATATATGGATGTACTCTCAATAATTTGGCTCCGTGGGTTAGCACCTGCGGGGATGGGGTTCACAACTCACTTGCCCTATGTGGAGAGTTTACATATTCTTCTGTTTTTTTTTTTTGAACAAATTTTTATTAACACATTTTGATTACAACAGATAGAAGTACAGGCAACAAATATCAAATCTCCATCCCTCCCCAACCCGCCATGCACGGTTAGTTTTAGCAAAATGCTTACTCATTCTTACAACCTCCATACCACACTTCATAAACGAGTCTTTTAAGTCCCGCTTTGCCAGGTTCGTTGGCCCTAGAAGTGTGAACATTCACGACGGGCCGCTTTCGCACTTTCACGTGAAGTATGAATCAGGCCTGAGCTGCACTGATGACACAGAACAAACGAGACGACCCAAGTAATGTGACTAGCTACAATGTTCGGGCAATCCATTCTTACGCAAACAAACAACATGTATGTAAACGTTATATTGCCAGTACCAAAGTCAGAAAAAATGATCGTGGGTTGCACACGATATATCGTACGATAAATTGATAACGGAATTAGGTTAGCTAAGTTAGGCACCATCCTCCGTGTGGCCCTGTTCAGGATAAGTGGTTTGCTCACAAGCTCTCTTAGTTGCCCTTTCATGTATTGTGCTGCAGATGTCTACTGGAGCGTCATTTCCTAGATGCGCAAAAACGCTTTTATTGCTGTTTTTTCTTACAGTCAATTCAGAAGTTGTTTTGGATGAAAAGCCAGACGATTTAGCGCCGGCTCGCGCTGAATGTCCTGGGAACCTGAAGGTGGCGCGCCGCTACGTGGGTACGTGAGTCCCATCGCGTTAATGGCAGCAGGGTATTTCGCCCCGACACGTGCTCGGGAAGCTGAGGTTTCGCCTCATCATTGGGTTGGGTAGCTGGAGCATAAATCAGGCTGAAATTGCATAGTCCTACCAGAGCATACGACTCGCTCCGAGTGGAAAGGCAGGAAGAGTCAGGTTAAGGGGGGTGGGGGGGGGAGTTCAGACAAAAGACAGGCCTCCACCTCAGTGGAGGTGTTGCGTGGAGGGTGGGAGGTGGGCCCTTTTTGTTTTTAGAGGCACTAAGAACAAAAGGGGCCAGACCCACCCTCAGGGTCCGGCCGGAAGGGAGACTCCCACAGGTACACCTGGAGACACGCACACACTCCCTAACAACTCAGATGCGGTGGGAAGAAGTGAAAGTACGTGAACTCGTACACCCCTCTGACTCACTCTGTTGGCACGCAGACTGCCCCCCCCCCCCCCCCCCCCCCC
>JAODKL010000044.1:6380428-6401157 GCA_026780765.1 Petrocephalus schoutedeni
ACATGTTCAAATTTGTGAATGAAATGGTCTCTGTAAAACTGCAAATTCTAAGGAAATCTGTCCTTAAACGTGACCCCGAATACACTGTTTGGTAACGTCGGCTTTCCCACATCAAAGCATGACGTCATCGCCGGAGTATGAGCGGCAGGCTGCCTGTAACCGGCTGGCGATCCTGCGCGCCCCCCTCCCTCCCCCCCGATTCAGTCTAACAAGGAATAAATGAACAGCACCGTGTCATGATGTGACCTTTCTCTGACGTTTTTGTAATGTGCGTGGATTAATAGGAGGTCTGTAGTCACGATGAAGACGGGATTACTAATACTGACAAATCAGCCTAGTGAAAGTAAGAAAAATTAAGAAATCAAGTTCTGACAGGATACACACAGGATACATCTGAGTTAAAAAAAAAAGTGAAATCCTGGAATTTTACACATTGTGACACAACACGGTGATTTCCTCTGTGTGAGACGGCATTATTAACGCGGTCAAAGCAAACAGATTATTTTGCTGCACGTTTCGGCTCGAACCAGTTACAAATGGGAGAAATGTCTGCATCAGTCGTGTTAATTTACCCGAAAAATGCAGTTTTTCATTTTATCATAGGTAGTTAGTTTTTCATACAAATGTATAAACGTTCAAGGTTATGTTTATGACATTTTATATGACTTATGATCGAATGATTGGTGGTTCAAATCCCTGACCAGCAAGGTACCGCCCCCAAGGCACTTCACCCCAGGTGCTGAATTAGCCACCCACTGGTATGTCACAATGCCACACATGGGTTAAGCGCAGTGGACGCTGCGTTGTTGCGCACGGTGATGTTTCAACAACGACAAATAATCTCCTTCACCCAGAGGCCTCCTGCACGGAATGTCAGTCAGTTTAGTTGCTCATGCAAATGTTTTGAACATTTTATCAGAAGTCGCTGGTGACAATATGAGAACAGCTGTTTTCACAGAGAGTCAGGAGAATTTAGAGAGTGTCTGGGTGTACCAGGATACGTGCTTGTTTGGAGTTGATTTGCGATTTTTTAAAATTAATTTTAGGAACTTAATAGGAGGCACATAATCCTACATGGAGGTTATCAGTCTTCTTTTACCCCCCTGTAAATGGTGTCACTACGGCAGAAACATTCAGGAATTCCAGTGCAGTTCCCCCCTAGTACCCCATGCGTAACCTGATACTACTCCTCTATTTGGAAACGCTTCTCTACTTCCGCCCAGGGCTTCATCGCTGGGTACTGTACTTCTGCACTGACACTGTTAAATATCGGCCGCGAGTGAATGAATCTACTGCAGTGTTGTTGTTTTAGTCTTTATCACTTTCAGTTTTTGCATTCTGAGCATCACATGATGCAGCAGAAGCCGTCGTCGGGAATAAACTGTGACGTCTGAGACTGGTCAGGCGAGAGCTGTGCTGGAGGAGGCTTGAGCAAACATGATATCTGGCGGAAGAAATCCCGTCTCCTGGCAGTGTTTCCGTTGATCCAGGCAGAGGTTCCGTGCGTAGTTTACAGAAATTCGTGAAGGGGGAATATTATTATTCCGGGCTCGCTCATATTTAGGTGATCGTCATTGGTCAGGAATGTCTGCCTCTGAATGGGGGCCCCGGCAGGCCGAAGCGCTCAAGCAGAACGAGTGTGAACTGACAGATTTTTGCCTCACTTTCATTAACACACTAATACGCACTGGACTACTAAATCCCTCATTCACCCTGGGCTTCTCTGCTAATGCACATTCATCCTGACTAAGATAGTCTGCCTGCCTGCTTGATGTGGTTGCCCCCCGCCTTGGGGTTGCCACATTTCATGCAGAAAAATAAAGGACGCCTTCCATAGTGGGGCCACAACCACTATGTGCCAAGTGACGCACCAGCGGTGGTAAATCAAAAGTTAAACCATGGTCTCAAGAAAGTGTTACGATTCATACTTAATATATGAAGTACTCTATTATCAATGGACATAAACTAAATGAAAAACTTTTAAGTTATAAACTGTTGGTAATGAAATTAGCTTTGACACACGAAATCAGTCGCTTTATATCAAAACTTAAGGTGCATGGCACTTAACAAATTAAATTAATCTTCAGGATATACACTGTTAATTCATCCATAACTTTTTAACTATAAGACAAATGAATCTAATCAATCCACTGGTATTTTCATACTAAATGTGGACGGGATGCTGCGTTCATCACTCGGAAATACTGATTAATATTTATTAAAAACGGGACGCACAATTTTATTGTCAAATAAGGGACGATTCCGTATTTTAAGGGACATGTGGCAACCCTATACCCACCCCACCCCCCAAATTCTTATTTCTTCTATAACCCTTTGAAGATTTATTTTCGCTACTCCTTTAATTAATATCAATAATAGCAATTATGTCTTTGTATGATGCTGTTTTAATTTTCCTCCAAAATCAATTTCAAGGCTGCAGTTGCTAAATCTTTTGTGAAGAGCTTTGAGGCAACTGAAATTGAAACGTATTTGAATTTACATAGCGCCAGAACTCAGTAAAGCAAGACGCCATGATGAGATGTTCCTCTGTTGAAATGGCAGGTCAGGTTCAAGAGAATTAATGGTAAAGGACTAAAATAATTAAATGACTAAAAACACCCAGGCAAACATTTAATTGCTCAGCTAATGCTTAAAGGGGAAAGGTGTAAGCACTTGTCCATAATCAATACCCCACCTGCTCCAGTTTAAGGCCTGTGTAAAGTTCTGGATAAATTGCATCTCTGTGCACATACAGAATCAGAAAATTGTGGTCATAATTACGTTAACAGTAGGATAAAGTTTTTAAAAGTGTTTTCAAAGTTTTTATAAAATTCTTGATTTTTACGCAAGAAAAATCTGTATACCTTTGTGTTGTCAGGCATCAGTTGTAGATCAAAGCTACCCTGTATCTTCTGTTATATTCAGGGATATTAATCTTGGAGATGTTGATTTTGGGCTCTATGAGGCTTACCTCAGTCAGGGCAACAGTCTGAACCATGTGACATTTGGTGGGGAGATGGAATAGGGATTGTAATTAGGTTCTGGCTTTCAGACGACAGGGAGGTGGTGGGGCAGTTGTACAAAAAAGATAGCTATTTCAACTTCACTGAAAGTGAAACAAGATGGGCTCTGCCCAAGAGCAGCTATGGCAGTTTATAGGCCAGTAGCCAGGGGGGGTCCAGCAACCCAACCAATAGGATTTGTAATTTGTTGTTATTTTTCACTTATGTAGAGTTCGCTGATCAGGGATGGGGGCTGAATCAAATTTGTCTTTTATCAGGTACATGAATAGGCTGAGACTGGCATCCACACACTATATAATGGCCGTGCCTTATCGCCCTTCAGCAAGAATGCTAATAACATTTCTGTCCCAAACGGAGCCTTGCTTCATGCACAAAGACTCGCCCTCATGGCGCCCCCTGCTTTCCCCTTCGCCACCAGCCTGAGCTCGTTTTTTGTCACGAGCGTGTACACCAGTCTGTTATCCGTCTCTATAGACAGCCCAGTGGAACAAGGGGTGGGCGGCACGCTGGCGGAAAGAAATCGCAAAGCAGAAGGACGTCACGCACATGCATGTGAAAAAAATCTCCTCCGGGGCACCGTCTGCACGGCTCGCTGAAGCGGTCTCCCTGCGTGGCAGCCTGTTGGAACCTCTGACACTCCACAGATCCTATATGCCGATGACTCTCTCATGTAGAATCCCCTGCTTCGAGGAGTCATCAGTGCACCCTTGGTCCAGACCGTCGACCTCTGAGGCTCTGAATCTCGCCCCCTGAAATTCAGCGTGGGGGTTCAGGTTTTGGTGGCCTGCTGACATTCGTTTGACTAATTATCTATCATTTAAGCAAAACGTAACAGGATTGAATCTTGCTTGTTATAGAATAGCATAGTGATTCTTTATTCATCCCTGTAAAGAAACTCTTTTTGTCTATTCCATCACAGCCTCCATGAGACACATATACAGGTAAGAACAAGCTTTGGAGCAAATGCCCAGGGCCTTGCTTGAGGCCCAACAGTGGCATCAGTTTGCCGGCCATAGGATTCTAACCCACCGGACTACAAGAGGGAAGACAATAATATTGTTAATTTTAAATGGATGATCTGTTCTTAACTGGCATTGGATAAATACCAGGCTTGCCAATGCAATAAAAATAAATATTACATCCACGGCGCCTTGGAAAACACATTGTTTTAAATCATCAAGTTAGCAAGAGACATTTTCTCCTCTGGAAGTGTTCATAGTATCACGTCTCAATTTAGACAGGGCTCATATTGCCTAAATAAAATGTAAATGAGGGTAAACAACAAGTATTTTAAATATCACCCCAGCTGTTAAAAGCAGGCATTGATGCACTGACCACTTTCTGGATTTATTGTATATAAGTTTCCTGACAGTATGAAAGAAAAATATTTCCCACTCCCACATATTATTTATACACAAACCAATCACATAAATCAGAGATGTCAAGCAAGTCTAAACTAAAAAGTGTGGGAATAATTAGCAAGCAGCTGGTCTGCAGCCCAAACGTTGCATTCGAAGTGGCTAGAAATACTTGTGGATAAAATACCAAAAACTATTTTGATTTGATCAATTTTATCAGCCAGCTAAGTCAGTAGATGGGGGGGGTTATATCATTATGCAAGGTTTAAAGTGCCACAAATGTCAGTTCCTGACTTCTTAAGAAAGATGCTGAACCCAAACAAATGCATCAAAATATGCTGCCATAGAACTGGGAAGCGTTATGTCACAAAAAAATGCTACACCAATAATATCGGGGACTTCCAACCTTTTCAATCTGGTGGATGAGACGGAAATAAGCAGTTTAATTTTATGGCGTTTATGGATTACAAAGTCCGCATGACGTCAGTGAAGTGGTTAGCCCACCAGGAACAGCGGTACAAACAGGCGGTACAAAATGGAAAGCATCCAAAGCCACAACTGTGTGGATGTCGATACTGCAAATTACTCACCTGGAAAATGTGTTCGGACGATACGCTTTTTCATCTACGGTGATTTAGACAGGGAAGTGAATTGATTCGCATGACTCAAGAAGTTTATCAATACCGGTATAAACAAGCGCAGGTAACCTCTGAGCTCATCTCCAGTGCGGTGAACTCACAAACAAAAACACGGTAGACTGTTTTAAATCGGAAGAAAGGAAATAAGCCATTACCCTAACTGTAACCAAACGATGTTTAGAGAAAGGAGTACTCATCTCCTTTGAAATAGTAAACATTACAATAACAGACTCTAGATAACAAGCCTTAATATATCTTCTATAAGCTTCTACAAGCAAATTCTCACAGTGGGGCCTGGAGTCCATGCCAGGAAACACAGGGTACAAGCCAGAAGGACGCCCTGGATGGGATGCCAGTCCATCAAGGGCAAATACTCAGGTACACAATCACACCCTATGGAGCAGTTTAGGATGACCAGTCCCATTACAGGTGTGCTTCTACACCAGTGTCAGTCCACGTTTTTGCTCCCAGCCAATTATAAACTCCAAATACCTGGTAGGGGGTGTTGAGAGCTGGGAGAGAACAAAATTGCAGACTGTCTGAGGGTCTCAGAGGACTGGATTGGGAAACACTGCTTTAGACCATAACAGCAAATTGGATTTCACCGAGCATTCGCTATACTGAAATCATTTAGCCTATAATAGTTTGTTATAGATTTTATTGCTGGTTTTTGTTGATTGTTTTGTTTGATCTACATCGCTTCCTGTGAAACGTCAGAACCTTAGAGTTTGTGGATCCTATATATTCATGTTGTTTAACTGGAAAATGCAAGCAGAACCCTGACAGAAGCGGTTGTAGCTGGCTTAAGGCCCAACTACTGTTTTAGCAATCAGGTGACTCACTGCGACCTCACACAAGAGTCGGCATGTTTATCACTCTGCTGACCTCAAGACACCCAGGACCTGCGCAACAGAACTCCCTAACTCTGCCTGCGGAATAGCCATGTGCGGGGGTTTGCTTTGGCCACCTCTTTGTGTGTGTGTGTGTGTGTGTGTTTGTGTGTGCGTGTGTTTCTGTGTGTGTGTGTGTGTGTATGTGTGTAACTCACAAAGTACAGCAAATTTTCAAAAAACGTGACTAATGAGGTCATTCTTTCGGTCCTCACTACTTCAGACTTTATTTGATCAAAAATCTGTGAATGCTATCAAAAAAGTAAAAATGCCAGAAGTCTTGTATTTCTAATGAATGGACGGTCCTTGATAAGGAATACAAACGTGTGTGTGTGTGTGTATTTTCGTGCTCTGTGGCCTTATCTATTGGGCCCAAAACTGGATTTCGATGAGAGATACCTCAGAAAATTGAATAGCCAGAATTGCTAAGATACGTATGTCACTAAGCACAAGGGTGGCAAATCTTATCCACAACGGGCCGGTGTGCATGCAGGTTTTTGGGAAAACCTTTAGGTCAGCTGTTCAAACCCAGGTGTATGAACTGCACAGCCAATCAGTACTGCAGTCAAAACCCACATATACAATGATCCTTTCAGGGTCATTTATCCCCCATGACTACACATGTAGAAAACATATTGATTAGCAGGACACATAATATAATCTGATTGACCTCTTGGATAATTTAAATGCACCTCAGAAGCACAAGAAACACTTGAGACTGCTTTGGTTGTAGCAGTAGCATAGAACGGATCCTTATCGTTGCATTTCATTCTGACTCATAGTGACACATCAATTAAACGGCAGTATAAACAACAAACGTAGGCCATGTAACAACCCACATCCTGGTTAGAGACATCAAAGCGGTCATTCAGACAGCTCAGAGCTGCATCATGACTGGCTATTTAAGAAGAAATTCACAGTCATGTTTATTATTAGTTCCAGAAATATTACAGCTGATAAGCCAGAGGGGCGTTCGCAGCTTACATTGAAGAGCGTGATGATTAAAGTCGACGAGAGAGCCCACCGGGGGGTATCGTCTCCCCCCTTCACTAATTAACACTGGTAAACACTGTGTACAAATGGGGCCGAGAAGCCAGGTTTTTACGGAGGTATGTTAGGGGGCAGAGTGTGGCTCAGTGAATTGTGCCTGTGATTGGAAGATTGCTGGTTCAAGCCAAGCTTTGGCACATCTATGAGCCCTTGAGCAAGGCCCTAGACCCCCCAGCTCCCTGGGTGCTGCAAGAGGTGGCCGCCTATCAGGGCCAAGCTTGCTCTCATGGAGAGCAAAATTTGTGGGAGGTGAGAAGAGAATTTCCCCACAGAGATCAATGAAGGGTGTGTTTCTTACCTTTCTTTCATATGGTTGTGTGTTGTGTAGTTTTGTGGACATTCTAGACTGAAGAATTTCCAAACTATTCTGTGTATTTTACCGAGAGTGTGATTTGCTCAGTCCTTATCACCCTGTTTTATGTTAGATGCAGAGTCAGCTAGTCCATAGAGGTGGAGGAGTACCTCCTTTATTTTTGAGATGGTGATGTAATGTAAGTTAACAGGATCTGATTTTTTTGCTCTTGGCACAAAGGTGTTGTGGCCCTGGGGGGCTGCATACAGTGACAACAGTGCCAGTGACACCTGTTTGCGAGGACAGATGGATGACGATCAGAAACGTCATGGCCCACTGACTCCTCTCATTCCCACTGTCAGCTGTGACATCTGCGCCATACATAATCAGGAGCCAATCAGCTGCAGCCAGGTGCCTCCTTCAGAGGTGGGGATGACATCTGAAGTGACACTCCTCGGTGACACGATTGTGAAAAAGGCACCAGACTGTCTACTCTCATTAAATGTTTCACAATTAGTCAGAAGTGAGAGGTTCTCAGAGAATTCGGGTTCATCTCCCGAATCAGATAAGGTTCACTGTCATTAAATTTTAAATCATCAGTGCTTTAAGTCTTTTGTTTGTTTTTGTTTCTTCAGCAGGCCATTGTTAGGCCTGTTTATCCAGTTGGATGTGAGTATAAGATGTATGACCTTTTGAGTTTTTTTTATCCATTGAACTTCGAGCTGGTTGTCCCAGGTGGCAGCAGAAGGCCAAGTCCAATTCAAGTCCAATTCAATTTCAATTCAATTCAACTTTATTTGTATAAAACATTTTCACAACATTACATTGTCTCAAAGCACTTCACATGATCTCTGCCCAAAGCCCCCAATGAGCAAACCAGAGGCATCAGTGGCAAGGAAAAACGTGGGCAAGGACACATTAAATTAATTAATAATTAATAATATTTATTTAAAAATAATTAATTATTAGTATTGGCCTCTCACCTCCACCCATGACTATAGGCAATTTTGAAACACGGGTCATCTGGACGGCGCGTCTTCAGACTGTGACACAGGGAGAGCCTGCAAACTTCACACACACTCAGTGAAGATGGGCCCCAACACTATTTTATCAAAATAGTTACAGTATATAGTCAGAGGTGGACAGTTCAGGTCCAGAAAGTAAAAATCTTGACTGAGTTATGTACTCTGTGACAGTGACTGTTTATGCTCAGCTGATCCATGCTCTTACTTTCTGTACCTGAACTATCCACATCTATATATAGTTATATATACTAAGCTCCTATAGTTACAGTATACAGTTATTGTTATTCCAGTTGCTTATTTACATAGTTAAATGTTTATTTAAGCAAATTAAGTACCTTGTTGAACAACAAAACTCCTTTACAAGAAATGGCAAGCCTAAATATTATTTTAATCGATCCAGTGATTTTAAACATTGGGTTGTTTCTTATCAATGGAAGGTCATTCTGCTGACCCAGCTAAGGACGTTATAGTATACAATCCTCATTTTAGTCTATGTACATTTTTAATAGGAGAAAGGTTAAGTAAATGCCTGTGATGCACTAACGAATTGTGTTTGAGACTGTTGCCGATGTAACCGCTCCACGCCCCCGGACCATCGGTACAGAAAGGTAACGCGCCCATGTCAGCCTGCGCCGCGGCTCACGGGGAGGGCTGTAGGAAGGGAAGCCTTTCCCTTATATGGCTCTCGCAAAGGTAAACCCCGTTACACCCACACGCGTTTGGAAGGCAGTACTCACGGGCCATTGTAAGTCACTCCCCCCGTGCGCCATCGCCAAGCGGAACGCGACGTCAGCGGCATCCTGCGCAAGTGCAGCCGTGAATCACGGCGCTGAGCTTATGGTGCGAGGCGGTCATGCTGCAGCTGCGGGTTTCCTCCCCAGACATGCCAAACACGCGCATGCTTGCTATTTTCGTATGGATTTAAGTGGATTTACGTTCTAGGAAATAATATATACGCCGTTATGTAAACCGGACCTGTTATTCTGTGGCGCATTACAAATACAGTGAATCATCCATTGGGGAGAAAAACAATAGACGCAGGCTACGTTGTCATTTAGTCTGGGGTGTTTGATTTATCTTCACTTTAAAAAATGAAAAGTTGATTACAGGCTGCCTATAACTGCATGGCTAACTCTAGTTCATTCGTATTTTCCGCGACATTTTCTCTCTGATTTTCCCAGGCAGCGACATTTCACCTTTAAAGTCATACATTAACTTGAATTAGAACTTTTAAAAGTGGTTAAACTTTTAGTAGTTACACTGTAGACATCTTGTTTTAAATTGGCAATACTAATTGCAGGCTCAATGGATAAACGTCAAACAAACAAAGGCGATTGTTGATGCATCTATAAACTTACACCATCTGGCTGTTTAGGTAGGTTCCTAATTGTTTTTATTGAGCAAGGCCTAACTAGACAGTTCTTTGCTCTATATTTTCCTCCTGATGGATTCTAAAAGAGTGGCACTGCAGTTATATGGGAGTGGTGTGTGTCTCAGCTGGGCTAAGTCTCTCTGAGAGTGTCAGTTCATGTCCGGCCTTGGTATAATAGCCACTGTCCTGCAGGCCTTGGGACGTCTGTGTGTGTCTCACGGGGACCAGGATGGGGAAATCAGATAAAGGCAAAAATTCCCTATAGAAATCTATTATCATTCTATTCTAATTATGGACTGGTTCATATCAAACACTCCCCAGTATATCAATGCAAGGTCAACAAAGCCACCCTATTCATAACACTCCAACCATTAATAATACTTTGAAACACAATGTTTCCCACCCCAGGCCCCTAGGACATAAACAGCTGGTCCGCATTTTTGCTCCCAGCTCCCTGCAAAAACGTGGACTGCCTGTGGGCCCCTGAGGAACGGATTGGGAGACCCTGTTCAAATTCATATTCCCGTGAATTCAGTATTCATATTCATATCTCTCCTCAGCTCCATTCCTTAACTATTACCCATCTGGAGTGACATTATGGAATATTTCTCCTGTTAGTTTTAATTATATTATAGGTATGTATATATATATATATATTTGAGGGGGGATCATTTGGGAAATGTTGCTATATGGCAACTCTGTCCCACAATGGAAAATGATCAAAAATAGTTTTTCTTAGAAATGATCAATCAATTAATTAATTAATTAATTAAATGCGTATTTATTTAATACATTGATACATTTGTGCATATATAGAGGAATTGAAGTGAAATGATATATTGCCATGGTGATATGGTACTATAGACGGTAAAAACCTGTATGGTATTGAAGCACTGTGATTTTGTCTATTGCGCAATGTGGGAAATATCACATGATTTAGTTATGCAACTTCTTCAAGCTTGGCTAACAGGTAAACCTCTAACCGCAGATTTTTGTGAGGATGCACTATTTAATACTGTATATCATGGTTTCCCGTGAAACCTGGCCGTAAAACACTGTGTATACATGTATACATTTCAGTGCAATGCATTTTTAGTTTGTGGGAAGTGAAACCATAAGTAACATTTTCAGTTTTTCGGGATTCTTCAAAATATGTGTCTGTTCATTCATCATTTTTGTTTTGTTATGGTTGGGCATGACAGAAGGATGGTTGATCCATGGCGCAGTGCATGGAGAGCAGGGGTTTTATTATAAATGGACAATACAGACAGGACACAAAGTGACCACGAGGGATCAAACCAAAGCAGGTAGAAAACGAGAACTAATTAGGTTATAACTAACCCTAAACACACAGGCAAGTGAGACACGCAGAAACCAAGGAGCAAGCAAACAAAACAGGGACTAATGAATTTCTGATTACAGAGTCAGTGGAAGTGGAACCATAGGCAAACTTCACCGCCCAATTTCATGTTGTCTCTGACGGTGTGCACCGGATGGGTGGTGGCTCTGAATTTTGCAGTTGGCACCAGCGATTTGCTAAGTTGGCGTGCTCTCTGGAGATGGAACCCCAGGCAGTCTCCGGCGTCGCCAAATTGGTTAACCTGCCCTGATCATGAGTAATTTGCTGAAGTGATGCATGTCTTCCAGTAATATAAATGTCTTAATTTGCATGTATGGAAGGTGACAGTTTACCTATCATGCAAGCAGTTGTGTTCATTATAACAGTACTAAATGCTCAAAAGCTGCATTTACAGCAGAAGTGAAATTCACAGCATTTGGACAGTATCGGCCGGAAAAGTTGTCTTCCAGCATAAAGTCTGTAAGTGTGAAGCAGGACACGTTGCAGGGTCGTTTTTTCCAAGTTTCAGCAGATTCCGGCCATCATTGTTCTATAAACTTCCATCGTCAGGCGGGAAGTTCTGCAGTAGAAATATTACCCTCTCTTTCCCCCAGTGCACAAAACACTTTGTATATTTCTTGGGCCAGTCCCCAGTTGGACCAGCTCTGTGTTTACTTTTGTGCTGTAACACGGGCAAGTCTGTAAACGGTTTAGATCTTCTACTCCAGGAATCACTGCAGAATCAGCTTTAATTATTGTGAGAAAATTTACATCATTAAAATAAGAATTTAGTCTCGAGTCATCAACAGCTACTGGATGCATGGCAGAGTCTGAGTTAAAATGGGCGTGCTTATGCGTGTGAATTTGTGCTTGTGTGTTTCATTGTGGCTGCCTGCCGTGTGATCCCTGGCTGCCTAATACACTTTACAAAACGTTCATATATCTGGTTTGTTTCCCAAAATTGTTTGTTTTGAAAAGGTTATGAACTCAGTCAGTGAAATTCATGTGAAGGATGTAAATATAAAGAATTATAGGGCTTAAGACTATGTGGGGATTGGTTATCAGCTTCCCATGTGACAATTGTGATACAGGACTCCATAAACCAACCAAAAAACAAACAAACAAATAAATGTGTATATGAGAATTTGTATATGAGGATGTGGTATCAATGAAGTGTCATTATACATACATACACAAATATATACATATATAAATTTGCTGCACCGATTAGGGGAGTTACTGTACTACGTATCAGCTGCAGCCAACCAGTCAATTCTGATCAATGGGCCTATCTTTAGGACAATGTCCGTCGATTGCCATGCCTTCAGAAACCTGCCCATTTGGCAAAATTGTCAGAGGGGAATCCCCCATCTTTGTAAAAGTAGCTAACCCTGTGAAATAGTTTGGAAACCCCTGCTATATATTCTATATACAGCGCTCACAGAAAGTCTTGGGACGTTTGCTTAATTCAGTTATACATAAAAAGAAAATCATTGTGCACAGTTATGATTGTGTGAGCGCTGTATGTATAATGTTACTAGAAAAGGTCTTTTGATTGGACATTGGGAACACATGTTAGTGACCAGCCAGGACTGGTATGGAAAACTGATAGATATACTCTATCCAGGCCAGCGCCGTCCTTCTTCCCAGAGCTCTTAGGGTCTTGGCTTCTATCTGCTAATCTTTATTGTTTCTGTCTCCATGTGCCTCTCATCCTCCTTTATACCTTTTTTCCCCACAGAGGGGTAAGAGCTCATCGGTTGAACATGACTGCTTTCCCGTGTTTGGGGTCAATCTGACCCCAGAGCATCATTAAACGGTAGGCAAATTTCACATGGGGAAATTATCACGGGAAAAGGGTTAAACCTGCGTTAACAAATCGTCTGCCGTTTATGTAACTCTTCTGTCCTGCACTCTCTCAACAGATGCCGGTCTTGTTAACTCAGCAGATGCGGGCCTGGTCAACTCATCATTTGGCGGCTCTGTCCATTTAAAGAGAGTAGCCCTTCCTCTCTGCTTTTTTTGGCACCGTGAAGTTCCACTCTGTGCAAGATCAAACACCTTACAGCAGAATTGCTCAAGAGGTGGGTGGTGTAATTTTATGAACAATGTCTAGGACATTCCATGGCCAAGATTAACATCCCGCATGGAATGATGGGATTGGGAATGTAAAAGTTCACAAACGGACCCAGAAAATGTCCATCTGTGAGCGGCTGAACGTGTCAGCAGCCTATTTCAGGTCATCTACAATTTTAGCAAAAGATCCTCATAAGCGTCTTTGGACAATTAATTAATATTGACATGGGAGAGGTTGGTGAAGATTCCTTACACTAACAAATCATTAAAGTTATTTCCCAGTCTAATTTTTCATAATAATAATCACAGTTTATCTCATAATGACTACCAGGTCATTCAAACTTTTTTTTTTTCAAAAACAAAAGCTCACAAAGCTTAATTTCATTTTAATTACATTATCTTTATTTTAAATACAAAGACCCAACAATATGTACATATCATGTTAATAAAAAATGCAACAAATTATAAATAAATAAATATACATAAATACACAGTTGTACGTAAAAAAGACATCAGTGCAAGTGTGTAACATTCTCTTTTTAAATAAATAAAAAAATTGCCTCATAAATTCAAGTATGCCAGAATATTTCAAATCCATGTCAATTCACTTACAAAATAGCCAAAGATAAATAAATAAAAATAAAATGAATAAATAAGTAGACAAGATGGCTGATTGGTTAGCACTATCAGGTCAATCCTGCCTACAGCTCTGTATATGTCAAGTTTGCTAGGTCTTCCTGTTTTTTCGGGAGTTTCCTAATGAAATATCAAAAAAGTATTTAGGCAGGTTAGCATCTCTCGACTGCATATAGTGTTTGGGTGACAGTGTGCCCTGCCAAACTTGCCAGTGGTTTCCTTGAACTGTGCCCTCCTTCCTAGAATTAGTGGCCAGGGAAGACCAATATTTAAAGCTCAGAAGTCCTTTCTTTAAGTAAAAGTGTGGGGTTTAACCCATCTATTCCTGAGAGTCCCATACTGGAGTTTACAGATGCCACTCCAACATCTTCCATGTTGGGTACACGGAAGGACGCCACTGGACATTTCCCCTTCACATTCTGGCACACCAGTTTCTCCAGCGAGGCGCTGTTGACGATTTCAAAGCCGACGCTTCCCCCAAACGTGCTAGGCATCCAGTACTCAGGAGAGCAGATGGGGTTTCCCATGAGGCCTTTCAGGGAAAAGGGAGCCCCCATCTCCACCATGGTCTCCCCAAAGATGTTACCCTGCCTGGGCTTCTCTACCAGAAGCCCAGGATACAGCTCCATCATATCAATATGGCCGTACATCTCCTGCAGTTCGGCTGCCATCTCCTTCTCTCCTGCAATGTGAATACACAAGAGTGAGAACTCCGAGTTACAAATCCAACCACAGCTGCTTTTTAGTTAATTTGCTAGCACTCTTTGGCCAACGCACACAAAGTATGCTATCTGTCTCGACACTGCCCCAATCATAAAGGTCTAAGCAAGCTGTTGGGCCTCACCTGTCAGATCCTCAAATGAGGCATAGGGCTTCAAGGAGAAGCGTTCTCTGTAGGCGTTCAGAGACTGGTAGCGCATGTTCCGGCTGTGCTCCATGGACTTCATGACCACGTGCATCAGGTTGTGAGGAACATTACGACCTCCAGCCACCTGCAGGAGATACGAGGGATTGCGATTATCAATCGGCACTGACCCATGTCCCTCTATCCCTGACACAAGCCGGTTCTTTGACAAGATACTTACCCTGCCCGCCACTTGCTTGGTAAACGACTCTACCAGGCTGCTGACTCCGTGTTCCATCAGCAGGGAGTTGTTGAAGGTAAACTGCTTGTAGTTGTAGACCTGGTTCTGGATGTGGAAAGCCTCTGGCATCAGCGGGTGCCAGTGGTAGAGAGTGTTGAACTCAGACGCGATGCGGTTTTGGTATTGGAAGCGCTCCTTGAACAGCAGCTCTGGATCAAACTTCAGCTTGAAGTGGTAGCCGCTCAGGTGCTGCACGTAATCCTCGATTACAATCTTTATGGTCTGGCCTGCAGGGAGGAGGACATCGCAGATTCAGGGATTGCTCAGGACACGCACCCAAACCCAAAATGTCGTACCTCTTTTTGTATTCTTACTTAAAGCATAAATTGATTTGATGCCCCTCGAGGCTCTACATTAAAGGGGGTGATCTGCATTGCCATGGTTATTGCTGTCACTATGGCCACCTACCGATGAGGATGAGACGGGTGGTCTGGAATATGCGCTCGTCCTCCCAATCAGGGTGCTCCTGCCTCATGATGTCACAGACGCGGTTATGCTCGCGCAGCCAGAGGGTAGCGTACATCATGAGACCCGGGACTAGGCCGAAAGCCTCGTGGCCCACGGCTAGCCGGTGCTCCTCCGGCACGTGAGGGGGGTAGATCATGTCCACCTGAGCCTCCCGCACAGTGGGTGGGTAAACCTCACCATCGACCACCTGCAATTACCAGCAAAATCCATCACACCACAGTCCAACACACAACGTCCTCTACATGCGTACTATTATTTAATTACACACTGATGTTTAATTTCAAATACAGAATGCAAGAATCTGATTAAAATAAATATGTGCCTGCGTAACACTGCATAGTTTAATACCTGGAATTTCAGTTTGCCATCTTTGAAGAGCCTCAGTTTATGTTGCTTTTCCAGAGTTTCTCCATAGACGTGGCTCAGATCCACCTGAATGATAGAAATTAGTAGTAATGATTAGTAATAAGATCAGTACTAATGATCAGTCTGGCTTCTTCCTAGTAATAGGATGTCTACATAAAAATTAACTAACTGCAATAGCTGCGGCTGTAACAAATGACTGCATATTAGTATATGCAAGCCAAGGAGACTCTTACCCCATGTCCTAGAGATTTGGTGAAAGCGGGTCCCTTGGCCATATCTGATTTGAAGAACTGGTGTGTGAAATGCTGGGCAAAAAAGGCGAACATCAAACTGGTGCCCTGTGGATCTGGAATGAAGCTTCTTCTGAGCAGGACCTTCTGCACCACCAGCTTGGGGTCCGGAAGTTCCGTCTTACCTAAAAACGGCGAAACATGATCAGATTTACTAAGTGTGTCAGCAGCACATTTGTTTATTTACTCCAAATTCGGATTTATAACTAGAAATAAACAGACGCCAAATACAGGTCTAGGCATTTTGGAACGTCTCCAAATAAAAATGCTGTAAAAAACAAAAAATACTAGACGGTAACGCAGCGGGCCCGAGGGCAATATTTTTCAATAAGAACCATAGGGTAAAACTTTTTAAATATAGTGTTTAGAAATACATTTAAGGCAACAAAAGTAAGGTACTTACCCAACACCCCCAGAGGCGAGGGGCAGCCTTTTGGCAAAGGAGGAAGCGTTCGCGTAAAATAGGAGAGATTTGAATATGCCTCCCAGCTCTTGTACTCGTAATCCACGTTGTAAGTTGGAGGGCTGTCGATTAAATGCGATCGGGCTATAGTTGGAAAGAAAAAAAAAACACATATACACTTATTTACTGGATCTACACATTTGCTGCCTGCACCGAAATTAAAACGGTATGTAGTCTACATATCAGCACATTAACGCGGTGGCCTAAAATATTCACTGATCAATTTAACATTTTACGTGCTTAAAAGTGACTGTTAAAACAAACACAAAAAAAATCCAAATGGCAACAAGAACAATATTTTTGGACATGTAATTGCATATAAAGACATAATTCCAATATTAAAGCATTTTCCCCCTTATAATTATAACACCAAAAAAAGCGTAAATATGTGTATGCCTCATTTTCTTTTAAACCTGCTTGTTCTGTTTTTGTGTTAAATCCCCACGGCAAACTCAGATTTGTACTCACATGTCAGCACGTATCGCATGATAGCATCCCGTACGAAGGAAATCCTGTTGATGAGGCTCCACATCCCTTTGAAATGTGTCAGCGCGTAATGCACGGTGTTTGGGGTCGGCTTCAGTGTCAGTTTTATCCACGTCAAGAACTCAGCTGTCGAACAAATAAAGGGTCAATTTAAAGGCTGCATTGACGCTTCGGCGTAACGATGGAAATGAGTTACTGCATATGAAACGCAGACTTAGGCCATGCTCTCGTTCACTTACGAGTGCCGCAGGTCTGGCCGTAATACCCCGTTCTTGTGCAGTCGCATTCGTAGGCATCGGCGCCTTTTGAGGTACATATTCCTCGGTTCTGGCATGGCTGGCTGCAGCAAGGGTCCGCTACACAATCAGAGAATCATTACAAGTTACCATAAAGACTAGTAACAAGTGAACTAGTGAAATCAGATTATTTTTACATTACATGAAATCCCTTGAAATTCATGCAGAAAACGTGCCTTTTGATACCGATCACAAACGATTAGCCTACGAATTTAGTATTTATAATAGCAGTCGCCACCAATATACAGTTCTATGATCAACAACGACCACAGGATATTATTCGAGAGCGAGCCACGAGTCTCACCTGCTCCACTGAAAAGGATCTTCAGGAGTAAGATCACAGAAACAGAGAGGATGGTATTCATTCCAGCGGCTTTCCTTTCCTTTCCCGTGCAGAACTCGCAAGCGTACCGCCTTAGAGACGTAACTGAGCCTCCGATGGGGAGCAACTGCATTTATACAGTTCGAATGTGTTACGTAATCCAAAAGAAAAAACCGGACTTTCTTGTCTTTCACAATTGTTGCATATTCTGAACTAATTTAACATTTTCAAGTTAACATTACATTAAATTACATTAATAATTGCTTATTTAATTCTATATATAAATTTATATAAATTCAACTTCGTAAATCTTAATTCCTTATATTAAACTTAACTTTTACATTTAAAATAACATCGGGGTATAGGGTTGGTATATTTTTTGGCTTTTTGATAAACATTAGTCAGGGGCAATCTTGTATCTTAGGACACCTATGATAAGCGTTAATACAAATAACTTGGAAATTAAAATTATGTATTCAACAACTTTTAATCTTACTTTGTTAACAATAAACTATGTTGCAGATTAAAAACTGGACGCTGCATGTAAATTCCTAAAATAGTTCCCTTTAAAAACAAAAAAGTGTTGAGATGCAGTTTATGACACTTCCATTTATTTTCGATTACCTAATTAAACGTATCTAATTATTATTATAATCTTTCATAAAAGAACAATGAGAACAGATGTACAGAATCACCATAGACTAAATTACTTTGTCTGTAATTACTATGATGAACTTCATTCAATAAGCACCCTTAACCTAAACAAATAAAGATATAAATATAAAAAGATTTTAACTAAATATCCCTAGTTTCAATTGATTTCTTCAATACTTAGCTAATAGTGCGTTGTGATGAGGTGTTACCTCCTATGCCAATGTTAGTTGAAAAGCTGTCAGTTGCTAGAAAATACTGGTGCTTAAATTTATTGACGATTTCTCACATGGCGTGATGGATTTCTCTTACTGGCCAAAATTTCTTATTTTGTACTTCCTTTTTTATCATTGTACAGAACAAACTTTCCCTCGTGTTTAAGGGGGAGATAAGGTTAACTAACTCATTAGAAACTGGCAAACACTTTTCCCGCCTGGCACCCGGTAGCCAACGTGTCAGGCAGTATATCAATGCCCTCTTGCGGTGAATACATGGCAGCTGAACAGTACAGCCCTTTCACACATGACTGTATTCCAGGAACCACTATTCCAAATAGACATAATGGGAATTTTAAAAAGCAGTTTCTCTTTTTGCAGTGTGTTGTAGATCGTATATACTTTTAGACTAGATGTTAGAGGATCAGTGATAAACAGGGTGGTCTCATACCTCTTGGTTCTGGGGCTAAAATTTTGCTCGCCATCCCAATGTGGGTTTGTGAGTTTGCACGGTTTCCTTGTGTTTGCGTGGGTTTTCTAAGCGAACTAGTGTCTCGGGCTTGTTCTTATTTTGTTAGGCTGTGTGACCGAATGCACGTCCTTAGATAAACCGACATAACCTAGCGGGTGAACCCGGGCGGCGTGATCACTGCACTGAGTCACGGATGGGTTAAATGTAGGGGTTTTTTTCGTGCATTGGTGTAGCACGAGTAACCGTGGCGAAACAACTGTAGGAAATTATTAGTGGCAGCTCGCCACAATTCAGCAGATTCGGACTGACCTGATAACTGCGGCACTTCTGATGAGGCCACGTTATATTCAAGCTGCAGCTTTAAGGAAGAAGATTTAGCGCCTCCCTCGCCCGCGGCTTCTATACACTCGGAGACTAAAGGGATTTCGATTTACGGTAGACTTATGAGCCTTAAAGAATAAGGTAAGTATTCTGATTACAGTAACTTTTAAAGATCTTCAAGTTTACAGCGTAACTTGCGAGTCGGAGCTGAGGTCGAAATGGTAGAATCGATCTTCAAATTCCACGTAGATTTTATCAGGTCGTGTAGGCTAAACAACATTCTTCACTTGCACTGAGTAGAAAGTAAGATTTTTATATAATACTGGATAAAGAAAATACCCAACAGCAGCAACATTCATCTCGTATTTTCCTTAAGTTAGGAAGTCATTTAGTTTTTATCGAACTTACGTGACCTTAGTGTAGTTATGAAGTTGCTTTTATTTTTTTTCGTGTTCCTATAAAGCAGCATCGGCTCTGTATTTTACCCTCATATATAAGGCTAATATACAAATAAAATACGCACAGAATATACAAAGCACATGCACTTGTATTTTAAAACAGCATTAGTGTTTTTACCTCGATACACTCGATTCTGTCAGTTTAATGAATGCAAACTGCACACGTTGCCATTTCGTGCAAATAAACCCTGAAATATATACTGTATATGTATTTGGCTCTTGGCGACTGGCCAAGTCTAAACGTACAGTAATTTATGGAAATGCATTTAAGTACGTAGGTACTGGTTGCTTTCGCTCCTGCAGTAAACATCCTATATATAAACATCCTGTATCTTAATCATAATACATTGTGGCAATTATATGAGAAAACGTTAAAAAAAACTGCAATGTGAACACATCTTAGGTTTTCTGGGACTGTTGGTAAAATTAACTGCTAAACTTGAGGTAGTAACTGGTTAGTCAACGAAATGTTAACAAAATAACGTTGCGGGTGTGTAAGTGTAGCGCTTTATGCGTCCGGTTGCTTTTCCACAAATTGCGCTTTTGGGTGCCGGAAATGGGGAGAGAGGGAGCGGAGCGGTGCGGTACTGGTGCGGGCCACGGCGCTGGTTACCTGCGCCCGTACCGAAACCGGGGCCAACCTGGGAATTAAACTCAGAAAGCACACCCAAGCAGACTGCAACTTCACGCTACAAATGAACCAATAAACACAAAAAAAAGTCGTTAGAGTCATTTAGGGAAGTGTGTGGTTTTCGCGTTCAAACACGCCGTTAGTCTGCACGGCAATTTTTTGACATCCTGTCTTCCTTTTAAATGGCTTTTGTAGGAAACGAGCTTAAGTTTTCATTTGAGTGGATCGCTTTAATTGGCCACGTGTTCATGTAAAGAAAAAGCCGGAGACTATTTATTTATTTCTGTTGTTGCTGTTTCTGTTGAAATGACAGCTGAGGCCTGTTCCATGACCTCCGGGTTTAGCGCTGTTACTGGCACTATAGTATTCACTGAAACCCACCAGCCGTTTTGCCTTCAGTTTGTTCCAGCTCGCGTAGAAATAACTTCCAGAATTATAGACCAGAA
>JAODKL010000044.1:6401257-6416252 GCA_026780765.1 Petrocephalus schoutedeni
ATAGACCAGAACCTAAAACAGTAAAATAACAACAATATTGCCTTTCCCAGGTTTTGTGTATATAAGAACATTTGTTATTTCTTCTGAGAAGTATGACATATTCATTAATATAATTATTCATGAATTTCTGGGTTTTCGTATTGAAACTGAACTTTGTTGACAGATTATTTGTATAGATTGGTGCTTTTCTTAGAGATTAATGCAAATTATAAAGGTTCTAGTAGTAATTATTCAACAGTGGCATGTGTTTCTTACAGTGTATACTTTCCCATCTGATATATTTGAATATCTCTGTACAGGATCAGTCAGTGATTCTGTCTGTGGATCTCCAAGAATCTGAATTTTACCTTTGATGTGTGATTTCATCGGAAAGTGACTCTTGCCTGTGACTGACCATGTCTTCCATAGATCCCTACCAGTACATCATAGTAAGTAATAACATTCATTCAAAGTGTTGTATCTTTCTGAAATGTATGGATATTTAGCATCAGTCTTGCATGTAAACCTCTCATGAAGTCTGCTCCGAATAGCCCTCCACACAAAAAAGTGATCTAAAACTTACCTGTACACATCCTGTCAGAATTTAAAGATAAAGTCTCGAGAGCCCCCCACCCCCACACACACCGCAAACAGGTACGCTCCTGTGAATATTTAAGGCATTATCTGAATAATGAAACATACATTGTTCTGAGAAGTTTTATAAGCCAAAGTTTATAAAAAGTTTATAAAAACCATTTACCATTTGCTTATATACGGTGGGGTTTCTGGGCAGAGTGTGGTGAGAGGTTTCTTACAAGGCAGTGTAGTTTTTCCAATGATTTCCCAGCAAAGCTTTTTGTGGGATCTGGAAACCTTGGCACGTGAACAGTGAGCCAGTCTCAGTCAGCGATGATTTGATGAGTAATGCTTCTGACCGGGGAACAGCTGTGTTGTCCAAGGAAATGATTGTCTTCTGATTTATTGACCCGTCGGGTTTACTTGCCTGCTGGAGGGTTAGCAGTCAGACAGAGTGGGGAAATGCAGAGGTGTGTTACATAATCTACACTCATAGCACGTAGTTTTAAAAGGTAATAATGGAAATGCATGCACACGAGACAAATGGGGTGTATCGTCTCATAAAATAATATCTTTGTCCAACATCTCTGACCAAGATGCACAGTTAGAAGATGTATACATTAATGTCTTTGTAATAAGAGTGCATGCATGCATTTAATGTGCGTGTTTCTGTATTGCATTCTCACTTAATGTTTTGTTGAGGCAATACAATGAAACAATATAATTATGCAAAAAAAAAAAATGATTATAGCCCCTCTTACAAATGTGCTAAGGATAATATCCTTGTGCAGAAGTTAGTATTGATTCCATCAGCTCCTGACAATTGTGCGATTTTGTTGTTGTTGTTCGCTGTTTTGGTCGACCGCCATACTGACGTGATCAAATTCAGCCAATTGTGTTTGATGTGTGACAATATCAGCTTTTATCAAGCTGGTAAAATCTCCGGTGCTATATTTGGGTCAGTGCGCTTTGCATTATAAATATCGATGTAAATGGGTAAGTAGGAAGTAGACATTCCGTGCTTGACTCGCGCTTTTATTCGATAGCTTTTTCAAAGCGTCGCATGCAGATAATTCCGATGAGTCCTGCAAAAAAATTTTTAAGGTGGCCCGCATTATTCTCCACCAGTGCTGTCACTGCAGTGACATTTAACAGGTGTACACATGACTTATTTGCCCCATTATTAGCATAAAAAATAAAACAACGACCAAGCATTTTATTTAAAATGGACTAGCTAGATTCATAATAGGAGAATTATCCATGATGTAATTTATAAACCAGAATAGATCATATTCTCATAGTGTTAGGTTAATAATCAGTCAATATGTGCTTTGGTTTTTAAGGCAGTAGTTTAAATACATATTCTTTTTTTGGACACAGGTGGAGCACCAGTATTCACACAGGTTCAGAGTGACTGTACAAAAGGCTGAAAATGTCACCAAGGGAGCACTAGGCGACTTGTGTAAGTAGCAAGATTTACAGTTCCATCTATAGAAACCACTTATTGTTAGATATACTTCTGCAACATTAATGTGTGAAGCTGATGGCCATTAATATATGCAGCACGATTTCAGATCCATTCAGTGACCTGTTGCATGCTGCTTGTTTACAGCTGTTTAGCACATTAAAACATTCCCGCATGAATAATAAAATACACTGTAATGTAATATGAAATGTATTTCGTAGACGAAAAATGGTTTCGTTTTCTCAAAACTTGATTCACTTGTCGCATTACGGTGTGCATTCTCAAAATAGATTTGTGTGGCTGAAATGGCATTTTTTTTCTTTTTGCTTTCTGCCATCATAGTGTCTGCAGTATTTCATTCACAGAGTTTGGCTTGTGGCTTTAATCCCACAAAGATCAGGATCCATTTGCAATTAAAAATAGTGTGGGACTTCTGCTGATGAAAGTTCATCATTACATTTCGTATTCCCTTTGAAGTTAAACTGTTGTCACATACCAGATTGTAGATGTCACATTGTTACTTGAGATCACTGCTAAGCAGTTCTGCTAATTGCTTTTCAGCCTAATGCAGGGCAAGTAAGGAGAACAATGACTCTATGTCGCCGTGTAGAACTAAGTTATGATATTTTGTCTTTTTACCGCAAAATGTGACAATGCAATATTTTGACTGTTCAACAGTAACATTCAGCATACAGTAGAACCAGTGAAACAGTGAAATATTGCATTTTCAAGCCAGTTTATATAAGGAGCCTTCTGTCCGTGTTGGTGTGTAATGATTTTACTTCAGAGCTTCAAAAAAGCTACAAGATAAATACTTAATTTCCATCTGAAATAATTTTCCTGCTACCAATGTAGCAGGAAAAGCTAATCAGATTATATTTCTTATTTATATCTCATATTATTGTGTTATGTTCCACTTTATTGTATATGTAAAACCATATAACAGGGGTAGGCAGTCCTGGTCCTGGAGTGCCGATATCCAGGTTTTCTATCCTACCTGATGAGGTACTATCTGCCTGAGATCAGGTGTGAGCATCAGAGAGCAGGCAGGTTGGAGAGCCTGCTGGATACCGACACTCTGGGATCAGGATTGCTTACTCCTGCCATACATCCCTTCTCATGCCCATTTCTGTGTGCTTCCATCCATGACTATAGTGGACACTCCTGACCCCTATGTGGAGCTTTTCATTCGATCCGCCCCCGAGTCCAGAAAACGGACTCGCCATATCGACAACGATGTCAACCCGGTGTGGAACGAGACCTTCGAGTTTATACTGGACCCCAATCAAGAGAACGTGCTGGAGGTACCTAACTGGCAGTGTGCGAAGAGCGCCCAAAAGGCTTCAGCTCACACCTTAAGTTAAAAGCCAGTCTAAATGTGCCTCACTGAGGCACCATCGGGCCAGTGCTGCGTATGAAAGCTGCCGTTTTTCTCTTTTTTGTGGCCTTGCGTAACCTGGTAAAACCACTAGCTCCTTTGGGCTTCTTTCGTTTCCTTTTGTGCATTTAGATAACGCTAATGGATGCCAACTACGTGATGGACGAGACTCTGGGGACAGTGTCCTTCCCCATATCGTCAGTCAAGCTGGGGCAGCCTGAACAGGTTCCCTTCCGCATTGGCAATGTAAGGACTCGGATCCTTTTTCGGAAATCATGCTGTTGTTCCTGTGCGCCATGGCTCTTCATCAGTTGCCATTTAGCATAACCCGGTTTAAAAGGAATTCCGTCTGGCTTTTGATCTTGACGCGAGTCTCTCCCCGTGAGGTATTTTGCTATGTTTCCATGGCTACAGATCGTTAAGTTTGGAATGCCTAAGTCAGAGCGTTGGGATGCGACCTCTTCAGGGTCCCACTATAACCTGTGTTTTCTGTTTTTCCAGGTAACCAAGGTGTACCTAAAAATGAGCCTGGAGGTATGGTAGGTATCGTCGCATCATCGCCTAACTGGTTCCCCCGTCGGTTCGCCTTGCGCATTCAAGTGTGTTTTTGCGAAGGCGAAATGGGCCTGGAAAAAAAAAGCCTGTCAAAAATGATGTGGCTTTCAGCATGTCTGCGAAGGGTGGTGAGACTTTAGGCAGATTTAAGCAGAGGTGTCAATTTCCGGTCCAGAAAGTAAAAATCCAAACCAGGATTTTGTTTCCACCAACCAGTTGAGCATAAAGAGTCACAGTCATGGCGTGCTCAACTAGTTGGTTGAAACAAAATCTCGGTCTGGATTTTTACTTTTTGGACCTGAAATTGACACCTTTGGATTTAAGTCAGTTCCGAGCTGGGCTGCTGCTTCTGTACGCTATGAGGGGGACCTCAGTTCCCCGCTTTTTCTCTCATCCTCTCAGTTCCTCCACCGACCTCCGCTTCAGCATGGCCCTCTGCGACCAGGAAAAGCTGTTTCGGCAGACGCGGAGGGAGCGCGTTATGCTGGGCATCAAGAAACTGCTGGACATGGAGAAGGGCCACTTCCTCCCCAGCTCCATACAGCAGGTGACTCCTGGTCCTGAAGTCCAATGAGGTTCCATCAGTTGGGTTTGGCTAAGGTGCCAGCGAGCTTTACACTTACATTCTGTTGATTCAGCAGATGCTTTTATCTTAAGTGGCATTCAGTTGCGAAAGCAGGGTCAGACGGTCCCTGGAGCAGCTTGGGGTTAGAGACCTCGCTTAGGGGGCCCAGTGGTGACATCACCCTGGAACGATGCCCTGTGTGAGCCATTTTATCCCAGACATTTTAATATCCTGTTGGATTTTTAACAAGACCTAAAGCCCAAAAGTATAAGGATCTATTATTGACTTCCTCTCCCAAACCTATGATGTTCTTCAAAGCTGAAGGATGTAACATTCCTCCTTGAGATGTGATCCCAGCTGACCCAGACTGACCCAGACTGACTCACTCTGGCACATGCATCACTTGCATTTTGCTCCAGAAATTTGAACCCGCTCCTCATCCTCAGAATTTCCATCCTGAGGGCCCATTTGAACGTTGCCCGTTGTGGATTTAGATGAAATTTGCAGACCAGGATGAGCTGCATGTACAGTACAGCCCTCTGGACTTTTAATGAAAGACGGGACTTATGTGGTGAAAAATACTGGGCGCTGTTAGGTGGAGGAAGTGATGTAATTTTGGAAGCAGACAGTGTTGGAAGGCAGCGGTGGTGACCTATGCTGTCGGAGAATGAAATGAGAGACGGGAAGTTTTGTAACACTGGAAGTAAGCTGATTAAGTTTTGTTGATTTTGCTGAGTTAAGTCGAAAGTTTAGCTGCCGGTGATGTTTAGAGCAGTCGTACGTCCGCTCGCCTGCCTCATGCTGACGTTTTCTACATTGGAAGGAGGAAGTGATATAATGTTTATGAGTTTGCCAACGGCTGCTCTCGTTGGCATGTGCAGGTGCCAGTGATCGCCATCGTGGGATCCGGTGGGGGCTTCCGAGCCATGGTGGGATTCTCTGGCGTGATGAAGGCCTTGTATGAATCCGGGGTGCTCGACTGCGCCACCTACGTGGCCGGGCTCTCCGGGTCCACGTGGTGAGTTCTGAACACCATTTTTTTTTGCCTGTTTTTTTTTTTTTTTTTTTTTTTTTTTTTTTTGTGGCTGGTTACGCCCCCCGGCCGCATCAAAGAGGTCCAACCAGGCGGCATGTGGCTGGTGTTTCCTTTTACTGCACAAATGTTGAGACCCACCTCTATCTTGTCAGTCAGCTGTATCCTGTGTGCCCTGGAGTGAGGGGTATCATCAAAATACGTTCTGCAACCACGAGCCACTTTAAGAACGAGACTGTCAGCATGCCGTTTCTGCCCAGCCATTTTTGTTTTTTTTATGCTTCAGCGCTTTTCTATATTCCAGGCTTTGCGTCAGCCGCCTGTGTTCTATAAAACGCACCAATCCAAATATTGCTATATTAGAAAAGGACCTAGTCTTTTTCTGGAAGAAAGAAGGCAGCTGGCGTGACTTAGATGGTGCCTTTGAAGCGGAAGGATGGTGTGATTTAACGGGCTTTCTTGTGCGGGCCTTTGCGCGACGCCGCCCCCGGGCGCCTCGGGTCAGCTGTGCCAAGCGGGTGGAGGAAGCGCTACATTCCAGTAATTACTGCTGTTTGTGTCCCCCCCGGGGATCACAGGTGCATGTCAACTCTCTACTCCCACCCGGGGTTCCCCAACAAGGGGCCCCAGGAGATCAACCAGGAGCTGATGAAGAGCGTGAGCAGCAACCCGCTGAAGCTGCTCATGCCGCAGAACATCAAGCGCTACATCAAGGCGCTGTGGACCAAGAAGGCGGCTGGGCAGCCCGTCACCTTCACCGACATCTTCGGCATGCTCATCGGGGAGACCCTGATCCCCGGGGTGAGGCACCGCCCCCTCTCATTCCATTGGCCCACGTCCACAGTGATATTTGAATATTTAAAACAGATTGGCTAACATACTCTTGGACGTCCAGAGTTTTTTTTCCCCTGTATTAGGGGCTAGATAAGAGTCTAGTCTAATCTAGTGTAATAGTCTAATCTAAGGGGTTCTTTGACTTTGGCTTTGATTGCAGTATATTCACTTAAATATATATACATGCTATGTTAAGCCTGAATGGCCCTCATGCCCCTGTTGTATTTTGTTTGCCTAGAGTGAATAACCTCACCGGCTTTGCACAGTCGTTTATGTGACAGGGTCACTTGGGCCTTGCCGTGTTGCACGTTACCATTAGATACGCCCAACCGCTTTGCGCTACGCTAAACTTCAACAACTCAGACACTGTCTCCCTCTGGCGTTCTGCACCCTTACCTCATCACGCCTACATCTCGCTGGCTCCCTGTGTCTCTGCCAGAGGGTTTAAAGTTCTGGGAGCCAAGGGCATTTACAGACTCTGCTTCCAGCATCGGCGTGAGCGTTGTCATTGACCGCAGGCTTTTCCTGCACAGGATGTCCTTATCAGAGATTGCATGTCACCGAGCACCCGTGTGCCAGTTTTGCGAAAGTAAGACCTGTAGGGCACACTGGTACCCCTCAGAAGGCACCTCGCGAGGTCATGATGGGTGCACTTCAGGCAGCGGTTCAGGCTTCCTCATTCGATCTTACCGGAAGAGCCACAGACGCAGCCGTGTTTAGAAGCCGACAGCGCTTGATGCAAATGCGGCTTGTTCAGTAGCTCTGCCACATTCCCCTGCTTCCTCTTGCAGTTCCAGTAAGCTCAAGTCGGCCCCTTTTTGCCCAGTGGCATCACGTCACCTACCAGCCCACTTCATCCTACCCAACGGCAGAAATTCTCCAATCATCAGTTTGTTTGTTTGTTTGTTTGTTTTTAGCAAATGCTTTTGTCTAAAGCAACATACAAGTGAGGCAAAAAATATAGTACAGACATACAACTATCGAGTCAACTAGGGCTACCACTATCGATTATATCAGTAATCGAGTAATGTACCGATTAATATGACAATTCATCGAGTAGTCGTTTATAATATATAATACAATGTGCATTGCAGCTGGTGTATACTCAGTCACACATATATAACATTCAGGCAGTCTAGTTCAAGTAAGTAAATCGGCCGAAAAAGCTGACGCAGGGTGAAAGCGGGGACCTTTGTGTCCAGGACCTTTGTGTCGCAGCGATAGTCTGGTAAGTTCAAACCATCAATAAGCATGCAAAAAGGAGCCACTCAAGACGGTTTTCTCACTGTGCCCCCTGGTGGACGCGACCTTTAGTCCTCCAGATTGACGTAAACTACGCGTGCAAGTATCAGCAGCAACACCGGCTGCACAGTGACAGCGAGCGCAAACGCACAGACAACTATCCGAATCAACCGACACAGTGCAACACTAAAAGCATTCAGGGAGCATGGTGTTGTCTAGTAGAGATCTGGGAACTGATGGGCATTCCAAACATTGTCAGGGTCAAGCACCATACTAATATGTTCTTACATCACTGTGGCTGTCATGCTTCTTCCAGCGAATGGACTCCACTCTGAGCCAGATGCAGGAAAAGGTGAACGAAGGCCAGTGTCCGATGCCCCTGTTCACCTGTCTCCACGTCAAGCCGGACGTCTCGGAGCTCATGTTTGCGGGTAGGGCTGACGCTTCGTTCACCCACAAGGTCATTCGCTCTCTCAGTTCCTAATGCTTTTGGGATGGCTGTTAGCCCCGTAGCCCTTGCGGCTAACAGGGAGAGACTGAGCCGCTCAGGAAGATTTCGCAATGTCATGTTTGGGCAAAGCACAGCTAGATGAATTATCAGCTTATTGCCACTTAGAGGTGGTCACTACGCAAAAGCCTACATCACGCTAAGGCTCCGACAAGGAAGTTGCCACACTTTGCATCCGCACTAATGATGACAGCCCAAGACAGCCAATTACTCTGAGTGCTACACATAAAAGCTGTCTTCCTTTTTTTGGTTATTTTTTTCCTCTTAGACATGGACGCCACACTTTGGCACCATCAGTGCTTTCTCTGTTCTGCGTGCGCACCATTACATTTGCGTACTTTTGCATATCTGGTCTATAGGGAAATTTATACCAATGACAGATATAATATTTCGCTTTCTGTCTAATTGAGATTCTCGCTTTCGTTTTTTTTTTTTTTCCCGCACACCACTGTAGTTACACACAGACTGACGTTGTTACTAATAAAAAAAAAATAGCACCGAATACTAGCAGGTCGTACATGCTGCAAGTATTGAATTACAAGTCTAAATGCTGTAATTCAGAATACTAGCTGGGATTAGCCTTTACCTATTCATCATTATAGCTTGAATGGGAAATGTGTGACAGGCTATAGCCAGTCCAACAGGAGCTTAATAAGTGGTGACCCTTGTGACAATGCAGCTTGGGGTTTAAGGAGAATAAATGGTTTCCTGTGGGTGGTATGTTATACAGTAGGTGTGCCAGGTCATCTCCTTTAATTGTCGCCTACTCACCGAAATGCTATTTAGCCTTTTTCTTCCCAGCCCATTTGCTTACATTGCAGAGGAGGGAAAATAAGAGAGCGGAACTGTCTCATAACTATGCCCTGCCTCCGTCCCACCCTTTGCATACTCTTTGCTAACTTGTTCAGGACATTGCCAGGAGTTTGAGGTGTGGAATACATTTGGATGTTGTTTTCATATGTAATAGTTTGCGTTGAATGTCTCTGAAGTTGAGAGTGAAAAAAATTGCTTTTTAAAATCTACGAAGGGTATAATCTACATACCCTAGAGACGGTTTCTATGGAGTCCTTCAGTCGACCTATGGCTGTTTTCAAGAGCAACATTCTTATATTGTGATATGTGAGAGTCAACTGTGGTGCTTTCTGTTTCTTTGGAAAAATAAAGAATCCCTGGGCCCCGGCTCGCTCAATGGCCAGCGGCCCTGGCTAGGATCCACCTGATAACAGTTTGAACACAAAAATACTATTTGATGACTTCTGGGATGTAGAATCCTATCACAATAAGCTGATGGAATACGTTGCATCACTGGATTGTAATTCCCAAGAATTCAAATATATCTCCCCATTCATACATTTTTTTTACACTGAAGATAGTCATTCCAGTTTAGTAAACACACTTAAGTTGTAACAATGAAATTCTCTCAAGCATTCTAGGCCCCACCCCCACGTCTGACGATGTGTGTCTGTGATGCCTATGTTTTGGCTTACAGACTGGGTGGAGTTTAGCCCATACGAAATCGGTATGGCAAAATATGGCACCTTCATGCCGCCCGGCCTCTTCGGGAGCAAGTTCTTCATGGGCAGCGTGGTGAAGAAGTACGAGGAGAATCCTCTGCACTTTCTCATGGGTGAGGAGCCCTGACCGGGCTTGCTTGCTTTTAACTGCAGAGTCTGGAATCTCAGCCACTTACAGAAAGTGAACGTCTATGTGCCTAGATGTCTTGAAAATGTCTTGCGGTGTCCAGGGCCGACGGAGAACCTGGGGGAGAAATAGGAGGCTCTTATCTAGTGCAGATTTCCCTGCTCAGACATGCCTACTAAACCTGGCAGTTAGCTAGCGAGTTGAATAAGGTGGCCTGGAATTGGGAAACTCTGCTCTACATGAATATAATGGATATTAAATTGCATCCAACCATCCATCCATCCATCCATCTTCCAACCACATATGCAGTACATATTTATATAAGCACACATACACACATAAATATGTGTATCTAAGAAAAAGCTAGTTAGCTGACAAGATATAAATATTTGTCTTATATTGCCTGATATACTTAATGATCTTCATTAACTTTGTTTCATATACATACAGTACTGTAACATGATTTAGTACAATTATAAACTCTAGTAAGCAACTTTAAACATGAAATGTCTCCAGAAATAAACTCTCTCATTAGTAGTAAACTCTTTGCCATCATGTGTGGTATGTTTACCAGTAGGGCCAGGCATAAGCAAACTAAATGGCTGCCTATGGCCCGAATGACACAAGGGGCCCCAGACACAGTCATGAAAAAAATGTATGTGCAGGCAGAAACATGGCTGCTCTATCTACGGCCCCATGGAGGAAGTGACATCACATAGATTATCTTGATTGGGGGGCCTCCCATGTAAAGCTTTGCCTAGGGCCCCGGAAAAGGTATATCGACCCTTTTCACCGGCGCAGCTTGTTTTCCAGCCAATCACTGCAGAGTCGTATCTTTACAGTGAGTCATTTCAGCCAATGCCCATCAGGCCCTGCCAGCAGCTCACGGTATCTGTGTTCGACAGGGGTCTGGGGCAGTGCCTTTTCCATCCTGTTCAACCGAGTCCTGGGTGTCAAAGAGACCACAGGAGGGAGCACCATGGAGGAAGAGCTCGGTGAGAACTGCCTATAAAGAAAATAAGATGTTCGGTCATCTACTAGGGGTGTCACCGTGCATTATGGCTTTGATGGGGTTTAGAAGATTCATGTGGCCAGACTTCTGGGTCAGCAAAGGTCCTTCAGAGCAATGCAAATACCCCATGGCTCCAAGAGGGACTGAGCAAGCTGGTCTGATCAGTTTCCTCTATTGGGCGTCAGAGAGGAGCAGCTCTGCGTTTGTGTCAAACTCAGTCTCGATATTACAGTGTCATACACATGCGGTGCCCAACAAACCACAAAGCGTCTGTACATTCAACCGTGGCCTAAAATACCACAGTCCTTGTTCCTGTTTGCCAGTTTCTTGTTGTTATTTGCCTGCATTTAAAATAACCAACATAGTTTGTGGTGCAATGAAGTCCGATAATCGATTTTCCTTATTGCTCTTGGTACTGTGTGAATGCAAATCCAGTACCAGTAGCCATCGCTGTGCTGCAGCCGTTAGTGACACTGTCTTTCTGCATGTGACCCCGCCTCCATGATGCCGGGCTGCCGTTTTAGCAAGTTTGGTTGCGGGTTTCAACTCTCGCATCTTTCGTCTGACTCGCAGAACAGATAAAGCCGAAGCACATCGTGGGAGAAGACGTCCAGGACAACGACGAGGAGCCGCGTCAGGGTGAGGCTTCTGACCCTCGGAGTTACTCTCCAGGGGTGGCTGGCACCTGTGAAAAGCCCCACTGTGTCATACCAGTTTATCACTGATTCTAGTCGGAACTGGGGAGGGGGGGCAATACCAGTAAATGAGTTCCTGAACTGTGCGGTTTTCTGCTGAGTAAGCGAGTGTGACTTATAAAGTCACTTGCAAAGTCATCGCGGCCGCGATAACGTTTCGCCCAAACGCCCCACGCTCAGAGAACCAGGAGGCGGAGGACGAGTACCAGCAGAACGCGCAGGCCAGTTGGGTGCAGAGGATGTTCACCTCCCTGGTGGGGGAATCCACCCTGTTCAACACGCGCGAGGGCCGGGCCGGCAAAGTGCACAACTTCATGCTCGGCCTCAACCTCAACAGCACATTGCCCATATCCCCCTTCCCCTTCATGAACGACAGCCAGGCGGAGGAAGAAGTGGACGCCGTCACTGGTCAGTAGCCCCGCGCCCCCTTGACAAAAAGACGCACACATGGACAAAACAAAACGCACGCACAAAACAAACGAAAGAAAACATTCACAGCGCAAAAAAAATGCACACATAGAACAAAACAAAATGCACACATAAAACAGAACAAAATGCACACATAAAACAAAAAATGTGCACAAGAAACAAAAGGAAACATACAAAACACTAATAAATGCCCACAAAACAAACAAAATGCACACACAAAACAAAATGTATACCAAAAACTAAATAAATGCACACACTTAACAAAAGAAAAACACAATACATACACAATCCAAACAATCAAAAAACAACAAATTATGGTTTGGGTGCGTGACAACCTGTAATATTTGTGCTAGAAAAGCAAAAAAACAACAAATTAACGTAATTGCTCCTATCTTTAAAAAGTGTTTTAGAAACTACTCATTTGCACATTAGCAACCACTGCTGTAGAACTTTCTAAATTGGAAGCTTGGTTTCCTTTGAGTGCTGGGAAAGTGAGATAAGGAGCTTGGCCGATTTGAAAAGAAAAGTGATAACGTGCAGATTAATGATGCAGGGTTTAACCGTTTACAAGCTGCTGCTGTGGTTAGTCAAAGTGTAAAATTCTGTTTTACGGAAATTTACCGAATTCTTTTATGCACAAGAGCTTGCTTATGTTTGGAGGTGTGTAAACATTGTCATACCAGAAATGTTTCATATGAACACAATGTTTGGCCATTTATATTTGTTTATATTTATATAATATATTGTTCATATTTAAATTCATATATATACTTATTCAAGCTATCTCTTACGGTCTCTGTACCCCACCAGACCCAGATGAGTTTGACCGGATCTACGAGCCCTTGGATGTGAAGAGCAAGAAGATCCATGTGGTGGACAGTGGGCTGACTTATAATCTCCCCTACCCACTGGTACTTCGGCCACAGAGGGGAGTGGATCTCATCATCTCCTTCGACTTCTCGGCCCGGCCCAGTGACTCCAGCCCTCCGTTCAAGGTAAGCGGGAACTCTCTCTGTTTATCCAGTAGAACAAGCGCTTCTTGTAATGCCTTAGTATCTAGTCAGGGTTAGTGTTGGAACCACAGATAAAGGCCTAAAGTTTAAAAAAACGTTTGGCTGTCAGGCCTTTGACGGACGTGAATGACTTAGAAAAAATGTAAGCTATCAGCACAGGAATGTACTGCCATTGCACCCTTGGCGATCTCGTTAATGAATCCTCTTTGTTCTCAGGAGCTGCTTCTGGCCGAGAAGTGGGCCCGCATGAATAAGCTGCCCTTCCCGAAGATCGACCCCAAGGTGTTCGATCGGGAAGGTCTGAAGGAGTGCTATGTCTTCAAACCCAAAAAGGGAGATCGCAACTGCCCCACCGTCATCCATTTCGTACTAGCCAACATCAACTTCAGGAACTTCAAAGCTCCAGGTGAGAGAGAGGTTGAGCACATTGAAAGAGACAGAGCCTCGTGACCCAGGGGATGGGACGGAGGAATGGGGAAGTAATTTGAGGATGGGAATGGAGACAGGTGTAACAAAAGGCAAACACAAAAGGGTTTTTAGTGCAAATGCAGGGGAACTCAGATATATGGACCTGGGTCACTTTGGGAAAGGTCAGGCTTTAGTTTGATGCATTTTCTGGAAACAAGAAAGCGCTGAATTGTACTTGCATTTACTTGTACTTGTACTTGTACTTGTGTTTATTTATGACCAAACATCCGTGAAAAATTCTGGTATCGGTTCATATCTTAGATATCATTTATGCTTTATCTTCTGGGGAGATGTGACGCATGTATCACATTTCATCTGTATATACGAAGTGTCATTTACTATTTTAAGGTGGAGTCCCATCCTTTACTACCCTGCACTTTATAAATCGTTAAGATCAGACATATCTGAAGACCTTCCATCACTCATTTTTCTGAGAATGAAAATGTTTAACATGTATATTTTAATTGTAATCCATAAAGAAAAAACGGCATGTTGGCTCGCAAAAGCCCCCGAGATATCCACATGAGGTTCAGGTTCTGCTTGAAAAACTGGTTAGTAGGAAATCTTTTAGGTTTATAACTAGCAGTCAATGGTACATGTTGACTCCCCGACATCAGCCTGAGAAATAATAATCTCTATCTGTCATACGTTGTACAATCACTGCCTCAGCTTCCTTCTTCCAGTGTCTCGGTATAATCAATGTACTTCCGCGTTGACCTTGACTAAGCTAAAATTAGCCATGTCAAGTGTTTTTATATCCATAGCATAGCCTACATATGCATTATATTTTTGATGCACGCAAGTTAAATTAAATGTTGACAGTAGCTGGATGTAGTTAGAAAATTGCATTTGCTAAACGACTGCCTTGAGTGAACATATTTGAAGACAGTGCTTACAAAGAGAATGGCTAGCTTAAGAATTGTTGGCTTAGTACCATGTGGACAGTTGTGAGTTAGAGTGTAGTTTCTGTATAACTGACCGTCACTTCTAGCAGTAAGTCAGTGAGTTGCAGGATATGGTATGAAGTACCTTTATACTGCTGGACAATACTGCTTACACTGTTGATTCTGTCAGTACTGTTTATATTGCTTTCTCTGTTTATACTGTCCATACTATTTATTTCTTGTACTGTACTGATTCTGATGCTGTTTTCATTATTTATTTACTATTTACTGCCACTTTTAAAATTAGTACTTGTGCAAAATTTTTAGTTAATTATCCAGTAATAGCATTGGGTACGGAATCCGCAAACTAAAGCTGGTCGTACCTGTGCAGTGACAGTTGTACTTGTGTAAATTACAATGAAGGCATTATATTCTAAGATCTGATTACTTAGCTACATTGATAATGATCTGTTGTTCCAAAAGCAGGTTAAGGGATTCTTTACAATCTAAGGCCTAACTCAGGGCTGGCCAGTCTCATCCGCAAGGGGCCAGTGTGTATGCAGGTTTTTGGGATAACCTTTAGGTCAGCTGCACAATGACCCTTTCTGGATAAGATTGGCCACTCTTGGCCAACTGAAGGTTATGCAGAATGCAGTTCTCATTAGCTGCCTTGCTAAAGTAATACTTGACAACAGTGGTGGGCAGGGCTCTGTTGATC
>JAODKL010000044.1:6440003-6470706 GCA_026780765.1 Petrocephalus schoutedeni
GCTGTTTTTAATAGTCATATTGACAAAGCATGGAGACTCCTTGTGAGCACTTTCTGTCAGAGGACTGTAGGTTGTGATTATGTTTTTATCTTTTATTTATTATTTTCCACGAAATGTGATTAAATACCTTCTAGTATTGGAATAATTTGTTTGGCCTTTTAGCATTTTAGCATTGGTGGTTAATTTAAGGAAACCTTCTTTGTAAAATTGCTGTACCAAAAATGAAATGGCCACAACTGGCTATTTGATCTGAGGCACCTGATGAAATGTGAGGTATTTCTAAGATATAAGGGAAGGGTGTGTGTCTATTGGGGTGGGGCTAAGTCAGGTGATGTGCAATTGAGATGTATCTTATTACCTATCACAAAAGTCTTCTGTTTATAAAAAAATAGGACTTCTGTTTTTCAGTCACCCGATGCCTGTTTTGTGTTTCCTCCCTGTTGCCCAGTGCACTGCTATCAAAACACTTCATTAAAAGTTCTTGTTAAATCTATTCCAGCTTTATCATGCATTAAACTCCCTGTTCTATCTCCTGGTTCCTATATATAGTATAATAGTCTTTGATCCCTTAGAGTAGCCATTATGCCTCAATCTGGTAATCCCTTTCAGTTCTGACACATTTTCTCCTTCGCCGGGAGAAGATTTCATCCTTTTCCAAGCGGAGGCACTTCAGAAATGGTCGTCGAGGCCCCAGTTACCTCAAAATAACTGTTTTTCTGTAATTCACCTTCCAGTCCTCTTCAGCACAGTAGTTCTCCTCTTGATTCCTCCCACAGCCCAAAGACCCATAGTTAGGGGAATCTGTGCCTACTGTCCACAATGGCGTTTGTCCTGATGTCAATAGGGCAGGGTTCCAGGATCACTGCATAAACGGTTACAGAAGATGGATGGATGTAGCTGTTACTAGTCCTCCCCATAACTAGCTTGTGACTAGCTTGAGCCCATCTAGCTAGAGGCGGTGTGTGCTGCAGCAGCCACGTTTATATAACCCGATCCCAGTGGCTCGCAGACTGCAGCCTTCCAGCGCGTGTGGGATTGTCAGCCGGAGGACGGAGAGCGACGCGCGTGGGGGAAGAGAGCTTGTCTTGTTTTGTGCTCATGACTCATTTATGTAACATCCCTTCACTTTGGCAGTAGGGGCCTGGCGAGGCAGCGCGCGCCCTCTCTCGCACCAGCGCTGCCTTCTCGCCCATGTTCGGGGGCCTAGGTGTCACTGTCATCGGCTCTCTCTGGGTCACCTGACTCGGCCGTGCAGCGCGGTGGCTGATCCGTGTCTGGAATGCCGGTTTGATCGTCTCCCTTTACCTGACCTGTGATGACATCACAGGAAATTAAACCCCCCCTCGCCATTTGTACAGAGTGCCACATGCACGGCATGTGTTTTTCCTCTGCACGGATTCTCTGCCAAGTACCTCAGTGGTTATACTGGTGTTGCTTTAACTGGGCTAACAGCTGACTAACTGGTAGTCATGTCCTGTTGGGTAGTTTTATGTGTGGCTTTTCTGTATCTCCTGGCTTATCCCTGCCGTGTCTCGTAGTTCTAATCCTTTGTTTATATTCATTCCCTGACAGTGACAGACGTTTGGTGAGTTTCTTTACAAGATCTGGGCAGGGAGGGGACTTGATTACATAAATGAATAAAACATGCCGTTTTCAGCTGCAGGCATTAAACAAGCAACAGTTTATAGCCAGTCTGGAGTCATTCTGTATTTTAATATCAGCTAGCAATACATCATGATGTAATTATGAAATCTTGTGCATCGACAATCAGACTTGTTACTATTTTGTGTGGTGATTTAGTGCTCCAGCATTATTTTGCATCCATTAACATGGCTGTGCAATACTGATGAGATATCATGTACCAGAAGGTAGTTCAGTAATAGTTATAATTAATTCTTCAGCTTATGAATGATTATCTTCAGCGCAAAGAGGTGACACTCGTCCCTGGGCGATGTGTCTTCCTGCCTGGGAAGCTCAGGATGATCCTCAGAGCTCCTTAAATAAGGTGCCTAAAGAGCTTCAGAGAAATGTATACAGCTGCTGTGGGAGCACATTATTACTGCATGAGAGATCTCTGAAAGCAAGGAGTTCTCATGAGAAGAGGCGGGTAGCTGAGGCTAGGGATGAGTGGGGCTTCTGGGTCGCGACAGTCATCTTTAATGCATACCATGGAGGGACAGCATACATTTTTGGTGTGCATTATTTCTCAGGGCCATATATCATGCTTGCAAAAAAAAATGGAATGGAAGCGCGCTAACACAGCCCAGAATGCTGGAATTCATATTTCAATTCCTCTGAATAAAATGTGTCAGGAAACCTCTCAACAGTAAATTTGGCTGAGGTAGTGCAGTCTATAAAAGTTAAACTTTGACTTCTCTGTTTATGCTGCAATAGTCTTGTCTGCTTTTTCTCTGTTTTGCATTTACTTTTTATGACTAGTAGGGCTGGACTGGCCATCTGGCATTTGGGGTGTTTTCACTGTGAACCGATGGGTAAATGGGCCTGCAAAATGTATTGTGGGGGTCTACCCACCCACCCCCAGTCAAGAAAAATGTACTGCTTGGCAAGATAGACAGACAGAGACTGACAGACAGATAGATACCTACCCCAGATAGATAGATAGGGTTTACAGCCCATGCTAGAATTTATGAGCAAAGGGTGGTGATTAACTCAGGATGGGGTCCCAACCCATCACAGGGCACAGTGTAGCAGAAAATCACCCCCATCTCCAATTAACCACAGCATGTGGACTGTGGAGAGAAACTGGAGAAAACCACACAATGACACCTGGAGAACAAGCAAATCAGGGTGGAGATTCAAACCCCAGTCTCCAAAGGTATGAGACTACCATGCTAGCCACTGCACCATCGTGCCACCCTCTCACTGTTTTTCAACTGGAAAAAACACTTGGCAGCCTACATTAAGAGAACATCTCTGTTATAGAGCCCACACATGTCCTCACATCACATCCATTACCATAAAGACAGGTCCTCCTCTTTGCATGGCATATCAGCAGCTCATATCAGCTTGTCTGGACGTATTCAAACGTTAGTTTTCAAACGAGACCAGAATTAATAATATTCTTTAAAGTAAAAATATGTCAAAAACGTTAAAACCATCAGATAACCCCTTGGAAGGGGGCGTTGTGCGGTTGAAAGCTGATGTGTCCCGAGTCTGAAATACCAGCGATAATTCTAACCATTATGGGTAGCGACATTGCCGCGTTCCTTTCCCGCAACACACACCATTTTTGTTCAATAGCGGCGAATTCTTGTAATTCCCATACTAATCTTATACCATTAATGGCATAACCCCCTCTATCTGGGTCACAAACACACCCAATGATAAATAAATGATAATTAACATAATTAAACATGCGTATAACCTTGATATTACCTTGACTGCGATGATCGCATTCTAAATTGTTTTTTTTTTTTCAGAAAGTGTTCTGGGGTTGATAGTTAAACATTTTCTAGAGACTGACTATGAACACAATAGTCATTTTATGGTTGCCTTGTACCTATGGGAACTGTGGATTTAAAGAAAATAAACGCAGTGAAATCCGATGACTGTTTTGTAGACGGCTGCACTGCTTGTCGGCGAGGAATCTGCTAAACAGAGATGGTTAAGCAGGAAAAAAACAAAATCGTGAAGACCAGCTGACCTGACTTTGAATGTGAAATTAAGAGGAGGAAAGTAATACATTTGGAATGGAATGATCTCATTCGGTTTAACAGTATGTTACAGCTTACAAAACAAAGTGGCTCGGTATGAAGAATATTTTTCTAATTTAGCTGTAATATGCCTGTACGTTTCTGCCTTTAAAATTTAGTGAAAATAGAGAAGTGGTATTAACGTTCAGTTACTACGATCCGGTGTGTTTTCGAAAGAATGATACGACAGAAGTGGTAAATTCGGGTTCGAAAGCACAAATCCAGACCAAGTTTCTGTTGCAACCAACCAGTTGCGCACAAAAAGTCACATTCACAGAGTGCGCAACTGGTTGGTTGAAACCAAATCGCGGTCTGGATTAATACTTTCGAGACCTGACCTTCCCACCTATGAATACGACCGAGTTAAAATAAGACAAACTCTGCAAAATGCCGCGTCCACAAAGATAGGACTAAATTCCTGGTCTGAGACAACTCGAAAAATTTCATGCAAGATTGTTTAAAACTGCGTGCATGGTGCACTGTACGCTGCAGACACCGCCTGGCTGCCTTTATAATGCATGCATCCGTAGTAACGCCGGCCCAGGGCACACGACTACTTTGGGACTGAAGTAAATAACCTGCAGGTTCGCAATGGAGCGCTCGCTGAAAGTTTCCAGAAGGCACATGGCCACGCCCCTTCATGCGCGCCCGTCATTTGATTCGTCCCCACGCCCCGCCCCCTCCACCACGCCCCGCCCCCGCCTCGGGTACGGGCCGCGCGAAGCGCGCCTGACGTCACATCGCATTAGGCGCGAGTCGTGGCATTTCTGCGAGGAAACGTGGCCAGTCGGATCGACGAATTATACAAGCGGACCACTCTTAATTCCGTTTAAATATGTCTACGATCGTCTCCAGCCAGACATCCCAGGTAAGGAACCGTTCATACGGTGTGCCGAGGTTGCGAGGTTCGTGCGCCCGCTGGCAGGGCTGGCACTCCTCGCCCTCTCTTCCGTTTGCGTTGCATTGTCTGGGTCCGTGTCCCTGCGATCCTGCACCCAAGCCGATGTGGATAACATGATGCACGAACGCCGTATTAGTATATTGGTGCGATTTTGTCTGGGGTCGAAAAATGGGATTCGGAGCTGGGTGTGTGGGTGACACTCCGCGGCCGCAGCAGCTCGCCATGCGGGGCCGAGCTGGGGGTTAGGCATGCCTACTAGGCTAAGTTCTCACATTCGTTGTGCATCAGGGAGACACTCACTTTAGCATGCATTTGCGCTGATCTCACTATATGGGGAAATGCGCGTAAGAATGTGCGGTGGGATGATTGCCCTTTAAATCAGAGGCTGGGTATTTGTCGGGCAGGACCTTGTGAGACGTGCTGTGATTACGCGCGCTAGCGGTGGCCAGCTTCTCGAAAATGTCCGTGTTGGGCGATGGGGCAGCAGCGTGGAACAGGCTCGCCTGCTTTACGGCGCTATTGTGCGGCGGACGCAGCCCCCCACCCCCCGGACGTCACCCAGACGCTCCGCGATGCGCTTCGGGCGAGCGGCGGCGCTCCGATGTTTAGTGTGACTAAAAAAAAATGCGTCGTGAGTGTAGCGCGATTAACCCAGTTTCTGAGTCAGGGTGGTGCGGGGGCGTCGAGCCGCCCTGGAGGCTCGGCTTGCGGGCTTTGTGCCATGTCCATTGGTGGATGCAGGCGGTGCCCCGGTCTCGGCTTCGGAAGGCGTGCTCTCCAGCGGGCGGCTCTGCTGGAAGCCTCGCCCCCGGCTTTAACACCGAGGTGACAAACTAGTACGATGTCTAACGCTGGTAGTCACACACTCAAGGGCTTAGCTGTCTAATTGCATCATTCCCTGTATTTTTCCAGGCTTTGATTTTAACCCCCCCCCGGTTTTGTTGGGAGATCTCGGTACCCAGGTGTGTGTTGGGTGGGGGACTGATCGATGCGCCGAGACCTAGAATCCTCGCTAGTACGTGCATAATATTAAATTCTTTATTTTGCATTGTAGACAAGTGGATTTATATAACATATATGTATATTATTCGATGCAAGGAACTTCTGGTAACACGGAGCGACAGGCAGGTACAGCTTAAGTCACATGCCTCCTTGGGGTGACAAAGGCACATTGTGTCTTTTGCATTGTTTGAGCACCTTTTTGACACCTCTCGGGCGGCGCGGCCGGGGCTGCTGGATCGGCGCCGTGCTGGAGGTCATCCGCAGAGGCCGCCGGGCTGGCCGCAGGCGAGCTGCCTTCCTTCCGGAATGCGCGACATTTTAATTGCCGTCTGATCCGGGCGCCGGAGGGTTGACGGCGTCGCTCGACCTTGTGGGGATCGCGATGATTTCTCTCCGTGGTGAGCTGTGCGAAAGTCATACGCGCCATTTATTTCCTGTCGTTCTGCATATATTACCGTTTTTTAAGGCGAGTAGTATTTTTTGTGTTGCATCTACTTTAACTATCAACTGTGTTTCAATATCTTGGCCACACAGTTGGAGGGGGGCAGTAGAGAGCCCGTTTTGTGTATGTCCCTGTCTGTCACGTTGCCCTTGTCATTTCAGCAGCAGGTCTTTCGCATGCTGTGTAAATGCAGCATCGTGCCGTCTGCTCGACAGTGTTTGCAGCCCTGTCTGCCAATTCAGATCTTAAGAAAATGTTTGAGGTTAAACAATAATCAGGGCCGCCCCCCTGGCTCGTGCGATCCTGCACGTCCGTCTGGGGTCAGACATTTCTATACACCTTCTCACCCTAGATATGGGCTATTCAAATGTTTCCTTGGACGTATAAAGTAGTTTTTTTTTCTGAACAAGCATCACACAAAGGGATCTGCAGTGGTGGGTGAAGCCAGTCGTCTCCTACATGTATGGCATTTTCACAAATCCTTGTTTTTCATACAGGGAGGATTTCACATTTTGACTTTTAACATTTATGCACAGATTAAGTTTAGATATGCTCGAGCACAGGGTCGTATTTTCGGTTCCTAATGTTGTAGGCACTGTTGGAAGAGTTTGGTGGATTTCGGATTTCTGCAGTCTATCAAGATCAGTTGAGTTTTTGAAGGTTTTGTGGGAAAGTAGTTCAGACAATTTCCAGGTAAACATGTCAGTGGTGATGGCGATGAAATAATTAGTCACGTCATTGGTGAGAAATATCAGGAACGAAGACTAAAATCTTGTCTACACCTGCTCACGGCTCAGCAGCTACGGTGTCGATGCGTGTTGTGAAATAAATACACGGCTTTTCAATTGTCACTTGATTTGTGAGGGGAACCAGTAACGTTTGGTTTGTGCCTTTTGTGCTGGGTGACAGCAGTGCTAGGTAATGTGGTGCTGGTTTTCATTAGCTTTTCATTTGCACCACCACTGTGCAATTGTGGCATCACAAAAGTTTTTAAAGAGAAAGTCAAGACTTTGGCTTTAGGTTCCTCCAAAACAACTCAGAGTAGGTTGCGCCTGCTAAAGATAGGGGAACTTTGTGTAGTTTTCGGCCTTTGCTTCCGCGGGCCTGCAGATCTGGTCGCCGGAGCGGGTAGTGCTGTAACTGGCTTCGTCAAAGGAAGCGTAATGTGGAAAATGCCGGAATCAGCCTGGTGGGCGGCCTGCTCTCAGCGGCCAGGGTCAGGCTTCTTGAGGTCTGAAAAGCAACTCCAGGCGCTGTGTGACTAGCGCAGTCCCGGGTTTCGACATTCAGTGACCCCCAAATTACCCCCCGTGCGATATTTATGAAAGTGCAGGAGTCCAAAAGTGGCGTTAAGCCATTGAAATTCCCGGGGCAACTTAATATCCTGTGACTGTTGCGTGCCTGTAGCTACTTAAAGATACACATGTGGACTTGGTGAGAGCGGGTTGTTAAAATGTTGGCTCCCTTTGCCGACCATCGTGACTAGGGGCTGATGGATTGGGCTTTCTCGGCTCATCCAGATGAGGTCATGGAAGTTTACAGTGGGACGTGAAGCTGCCAGGGGCAGTTGGGGCGAGTGGGAATGAGCGTCCTGTGGCAGGTGGATTAGCTTTGTACCTGCACTCATGGAATTGGGTGGAAGATCTACCCCAAAGGATTACATAGCGTGTATATATGTGTTTAAAGGATGACTAATTATCATGAGGGAAAATGGCTTTTAATTTGGATTACTGAACCCTCTTGGGAGAGTAGCACTGGTGCGTGTTTGCAGTTTCAGACTAACCATATTTTCTCTGCCTTCTCTCTTCCCGCAACAGGTTACGATGCACGATAAACACAGTAAAAGGCTGACTCTATAGCCAACGGGATCCTAGGGACTTGATTACAGTCGCTTAAAGCCTGGTAGTTTGGCCTGGTGTGGCTGCTGCCTGGTCACACGGTCCTTGTTGGCTGGTATTACTTCTTGCCTTCAGACGGCAAAGGAAGACCGGGTGCTTCTGTCCCTGGTTTACTTTGCCTGTGCCTTCATTTGACTCCCCTGTCCTGCCTTGGGTGTCAGACCGAATCGCCATCCCCCTTTCTGATTGGTAAGCATGGCATCAAATTTCATAATATCTGCCTTGCCATTACCAGCCGGGCACTATACATTTTATATTTTACATAAATAATATCTCCCCCCTCCCCCCCAGATCCAAAACAAAAAGCATCACCTCCCCAAAATGATTCCCAACGGATATTTGATGTTCGAGGACGACAGCTTCCTGGATTCCACGGTGGCCAAGATGAACGCCCTACGCAAAAGCGGCCAGTTCTGTGACGTCCGACTGCAGGTAACGCTGACGTTAGCGCGGACGTGTTGGCTGTGCTTTTTGAATTTTAGCAAAACGGGGACTAGATGATGATCATTATGCTTTGTGGGTGCAGACATTACTATGCTGAACTCTTAGCCTTGACTGTAGAGTAGAGCTGGATTCCTATTCTTGCGTAAACTTGGCACCACAAAGGGGGGGAAATTGCTGTCAGTGCTGTGACTGTTGTCCACAGCTAAAATAGACGTTTCTTGCTTGAGTAGTGTCAATATTTCAAACAACAACTTCCTGTTCTATGTATAGCAACAGGAGCAAGGCTTAGCCAACATGCACGGCATCTATAGCGCCATGTGTCTGATGGGGCCGGTTCCTCCCCTAGGTGTGTGGCCATGAGCTCATGGCCCACCGTGCAGTGCTGGCATGCTGCAGCCCATACCTGTTCGAGATCTTCAACAGCGACATGGAGCCCCACGGGGTCGCCCACGTCAAGTTTGAAGACCTGAATCCAGAGGCGGTGGAGGTCCTGCTCAACTACGCCTACACCGCCCAGTGAGTCGGGGTGCCTCTTTCCGCCGGTTCCCCCCTCCCCCAGTATAGTTACGGTGCTAAGCGGTTCCCGTCTTGCAGGTTGAAGGCCGAAAAAGAGCTGGTTCGGGATGTCTACTCTGCTGCCAAACGGCTCAAGATGGAAAGGGTCAAACAGGTATATTTCACTTTCAGTAGTAGAGGTTGGTTTCCCTGGCCCTTCTGAAGCTGAGGGAGGCGTGGCCAGGCAAAGAGTTTGTCCACTACTATGCGGGGCCCCTCCACCAACCACTGTCCGCCTCCCCGCAGATCTGCGGTGACTACCTGCTCTCCAAGATGGATTGCCAGAGTGCCATCCCTTACCGTAACTTTGCCAGCCGCATGGGCGACGGGCGTCTCGTCGGCAAGGTCGACGGGTACATCCAGGAGCACCTGCTGGAGATTTCGGAACAGGACGACTTTCTCAAACTCCCCCGACTGAAGGTAAGGCCCCCCCCCCTGCCAAATCATAATGTTCAGAGTAGAGCTTTTTCATTGACCCTTGTGGTTGACTCCCTGGAATGTGACCTGAAGGTCCCAGGAAATATCCTACAGCAGTGTTTCTCAGCCTAGTCCTCAGGGACCCCTGACAGTCCACATCTCTGTTCCCTCCTAGCCGGAGGTGGACATTTCAGGTCCCGAAAGTAAAAATTCAGACCCAAGATTTTGCTTGAGCCAACCATTTAAGTCCTCCGTGACTCTTTAACTCCACTGGTTGGAGTTAGAGTGCGCCGGTCCTGATCCCAGCATGCTTTGCTCTCGCAGCTAGAAGTAATACTGGAAGACAACCTGAGCCTGCCCAGCAACGGTAAACTGTACTCCAAAGTGATCTACTGGTTGCAGCGCTGCCTCTGGGAGACCGGGGAGCCCCTGGAGAGGATGATGGAGGAGGTGAGTGGGCAGGGCCGGTGCCTCCCCCTAAGTGCGCTCGCGAAGCCGCGCGGCGCTCGGGCCCCCGGGACGCTCCCGTTTCCCAAAGCGTGCGCGGAGGCGTTTCACCTAAAGAAATGTTAATCCATACAGTAGGTATGAAGGGGTCCAGGTGAGCCCAGGCCGTTTGCTTCCTCCTTTTCCGTGTGAGCCCTTGCCGGCGTTCCGGATTATTTTTGTTCTTTTGTTTTTGAGACTCTGCAGAGTTAGCACGGGAAATGCCCGTTGCGAGTTTAAAGGTATGTGGTGGCAGACTGACGCATCCCCCCCCCCCCCAGCAGGTTAATGTCGTCCAGCGGCGCAGTGGCACGTTCTAACAGCTCTCCCTCCTCGTCGGTTTATCTCTCCTTCAGGTTTGTTAACAAACGCACAGCAGGATTTCCAAGACGGAAGAAGGTGAGCCTGAACCAGCTGCGGTAATGGGTCTGGTGGAGGTGCCTCGCTCCTCCGGCAAAGTGGCGGCGCGCCGCGGCACACTCTGTCCGCCGCGCCTGCAGCCGCTAACCCCGCTAACCTCTTACAGCACCGCGGCCGCAGAGACCCGCCAGTCACTCGTGACGGCGCCTTTTGGCGACGCATTGCTTTTTTTTTTATGTCTTGTTTTGAATCTTTTTGTGTGACGGATGACAGCTTGGCTATAGTTGGTGGGTGCATTTTTTTTGTCTTTTTACAAAATGATCTATTTTAAGCGGTCTCAGAAGATGAGGAAATCTGCCTAGTCAAGGAGTTTATGGGCATGTTTATAGCTGAATGACCATCCAACATACAGCAATTGGAGACGCATTGTACAAGGTGACTAGAATTCACCCACCAGCCCATGGATGGTTCACCTATAAACACACACATTTCTATCTCATATCTCATGAAGACCCATCGGAGAGACTACAGTATGATTTTTTTTTCTTGTTTTTTTATTGCCCCTTGAAGATGTTGAAGATCCAGCAGCCCAAGATCAGAGCCCCCCCAACCCCACCCTAAAGCCTGTGGAGTGGTTATCAGAGCTTTGTCTGTACATCTGTTGTACATAAAAACAACAACAAAAATGCCCTCCTTCTCTCAGCAGCAGTGACACTGCCCCCTCCAGGCATCCCCGGGGAGCCACACCTGGCCTGGCCAGGTCCTCTTGTTGTCACGGAGACAGCCACATGGGTCTTGTGTTGCTGTTTTTCAGGTGCAAACGCTGTACTACTCGGCCGACCACAAGCTGCACGATGGGAGTCAGCTTGAGGGGCAAACTGAGGTGTTTGGCAATGATGACCACATCCAGTTTTTGCAGGTACTGTGCCCGTGAGGGTAGGCCAGTCCCTCCGGGTACCTGTTTGTACCGCGTAGCGTAAATCTCGCTTTAAGGACATGCCGCGTAATGGCGGCCCCCTGGAAGCAGACCCCCCCCCCCCTTCAGTCGCTGGCCCTCTATAGACCTCGCCGCACGTGCGCTGTGGCCCGTGACGGCAGCCGTATGGCTAACAGCTCTGGAGACGCCGTGGGAGTCTCGTAGGGGGTAGAGGGGGGCAGTTCCGCGGTGGGGGGGGTGGGGCCTCGCCGTCGCTGGGTATGCAGCTGCCCCTTTGGTTTTGCAGAAGAAGCCAGTGAGGGAGAGCTTCCAGAAGCAGGCCAGCACCAGCTCCTCAGGAAGCCTGTCCCCGGGCTCGGTGACGCCGCCCTGCAGGCACGAGTGGAAGTACATCGCCTCAGAGAAGACCAACAGTAAGAGCCACCCCCGTTACCTTTCAGGGCAGGCCTCCGGAGTGGGCGTCCCCCACATGGGTTTTCTCTGGCGTAAATTAAATTGTAAACACGCAGCAGGGGAACTTTAACCGTGTTCGCTGTGCTTTGACGACCACTGCTAATGACTAACCCTCCCCCCCAGACAACACCTACCTGTGCCTGGCGGTGCTGAACGGCGTGCTGAGTGTCATCTTCCTGCACGGACGCGGCAGCCCCCACAGTTCCCCCTCCAGCACCCCCAGCCTCCCCAAGAGCATGAGCTTCGAGGGCCAGCAGGAGGAGCCGGAGGAGCAGCTGCGGGCACCCATGCACTACGCCCGCTCTGGCCTGGGCACCGCCGAGCTGGATGGCAAGCTGGTGGCTGCAGGTGAGCTAGCCCTCGCACCGGGCGAGCTGTGCTGCAGGCGACACCGGGGGGCGCCGTGCGGCCCCGCGCGACAGGATGCCGCGCGCCGGTCAGAGGTTGTGGTACCGTTGGGACCTTTAGCGGCGAGGTGCTCAACCCCCAGTTGCTTCAGACTCTTATCTGACACAATGATGAAATGAAGCATCAACACATGTGTTGTCAGGGTGTCAGATTTACTAGTAAAGCTTATCTGAGGAATTCGGTTATGAATGACTGGCAGTGCAGACAGAAGGGAGCTGCCTTTAAACCGGCTGTGACTGGTTCCCAGGGGGGTATAACCGGGAGGAGTGTCTTCGCACGGTGGAGTGCTACGATCCCAAGACGGACCGCTGGACCTTCATTGCCCCCATGAGGACTCCACGGGCACGCTTCCAGATGGCCGTGCTGATGGTGGGTGCACTGTGGCTGGCTGCTGGGGGAGGGGCCACGAGGGGGAGGGGTGGGGTTTCACTTCATGGCATGAGCGAACTGTCCAATCACAGGGTCAGCTGTACGCGATGGGCGGGTCCAACGGCCACTCGGATGAGCTGAGCTGTGGCGAAACCTACGACCCACATGCGGACGAGTGGACCCCGGTGCCGGAGCTGCGTACCAACCGCTGCAATGCCGGTACGCGCAGTGCAGGCGACTTCCTTTGCATTGGAAATGTGTGGCCTCCAACCTGCTGGAAAATTTGGGGTTTTTTTTTTGCATGTGTGGTTTAACCTTCTCCCACCTACACCCCCTCTGCCCCACCAGGTGTCTGCTCCCTGAACAATAAGCTGTACGTCGTGGGGGGGTCGGACCCGTGTGGACAGAAAGGCCTGAAGAACTGCGATGCCTTCGACCCGGTCACCAAGAGCTGGACCAGCTGTGCTCCCCTTAACATCAGTACGCACCCGCCCTGAATTGAGTCATTCAATCCATTCCTAAAATGAACTGCTGGGCTTATTAATCCATCATCGTAGTGGTGAGTGTGTGCAGCTGGAAGACCGTACCTTTAATGGCTGCCCCCCCCCAGGGAGACACCAAGCAGCAGCCTGCGAGCTGGATGGCATGATATACGTCATCGGCGGCGCCGAGTCCTGGAACTGCCTGAACAGTGTAGAGCGTTATAATCCGGAGAATGACACCTGGACCCTGGTCACCCCCATGAACGTGGCCCGGCGGGGAGCCGGAGTGGCCGTGTACCAGGGTGAGTTCCCGAAATGTAGGACAGCAGGGAGAGGCTCATTAATATTCACACCAACAGCAAATCAGGTATCACTTCCTTTATGAATATTAATTCCCCCACTTATCCTACTCATCCAATCTGGTGGCACTTCCTTTGTGTATATCAATGATAGCCCCTAGTAATCCTCACCGGCCAATCTGGTGGCGCTTCCTTTATGAATATTAATGACCCTCCCCCCACCATTCTGTTTCAGAAATTTACTTTCAGGGCATACCTGGCCTCATCTTCCTGCTGTAATCCTCCATGACTGATCGATTAATCGGGACTGGAAAGGGACAGGCTGGCTAAACGCTAACTCCTCTCCCCCTTGCTCCCAGGGCGCCTGTTCGTGGCCGGCGGCTTCGACGGCTCCCACGCCCTGCGCTGCGTGGAGACCTACGACCCCGCCAGGAACGAGTGGAGGATGCTGGGCAGCATGACGGCGGCGCGCAGCAACTCCGGCGTGGCCGTGCTGGACGGCGCCGTCTACGCCGTGGGCGGCTTCGACGGCAACGACTTCCTCAGCTCCATTGAGACCTATGAGCCGGAGGGGAACAACTGGAGCCCCTGCACGGAGGGCAATGGCGCCACCTACAGCTGAGTGTGAGCGGCAAACTAACAGGCTTGGCGATGTAATTTGTTCTAGTGTCCTGTCTGAGCTGGGATTGGGTAGGATTTGGGGGGGGGTAAATTTGAGTGGATGGGTGTGGTTTAAACAGTTGCTGGAGCGACATGGAGCCTTTGCATCTAATTTGTGCTGTGTATATAGACCCCATCCCAGGTATAGTGCCGCAAATGCCAATATTCAGCACTTTTTTTTTTCCATTTTTGGCAGGAAAGGGTTGCATTTTAGAGTAGTGTAACCCGTCAAACATTTTTTTGCAGAATAGATGCCTATCATGCAAGCTTTTTTTTTTCTTTCTTGGCAAGAATTTATTTTTGCATTAGTTAATACTACAGGTAAAGCCTTATTCAAGGAAGGGATTTATAGATCTACCTTGTCATTTCAAACTTTGTTACCATCGCTGTGGTGGCTTACGATTGCCGAATTTTTTTTTATTTTAATTTTTTTTATAAACATGTGTGTATAAAGCGATTTTAATGTAGTCGGGCTGGGAGCCCCAGTGTCAGATTAGAGCCAGGCACAGAGGGTGGGAGGCTCTCGCCAATGCGCTTCTGTTAACCGCATGACCATCACCCGTGTCTTTTGATTCAGGTGCTGCCTCAGTTTTCCTCCTGTATATTTTTTTTTTTTGTTTTCTAACCAATTAAAACGGATGTAGTTTTCACTTTTGTTACAAGCTATTTCGTAAGTAATAAATATTAAACCACACGTGATTGGTCACTTTTTGTCTGTGTGCGTGAGTGACAGAGGAAAATAAGTTCCTCGTTGGCTGAGAGGAGACTGCTGGGCGGAACCTGATTTCCACTTAGCTTAACATAGCTGCTCCTCCCAACTAGCTCGTATGCCACAATGTAAAAGATCTCAACTGACCTTCAAAACAATCCCCCCTCCCCCCCCCCCGACACACATTCATACCTGATAAATAGGGGGGGGGGGGTTGGACTCTACATTCGCTCTGGGTGCCCGTGGTGACGCCTTCCTCAAGGGTGCTGGAGCCCTACCTTCAGGCCACGGCACTGACTCTGTTCCTTTAAAAACGGGGCCACTCGCACGTCTTCATCTCCACCAGCTGATCTTCCTAATCCTCCTTGCATCCACGTGCAGAATACACACAGCTGCCATGTCTAAGACAATACAATCCCAAAACGTTCCGTTAACAACAGTAAAAATTTCACACTGGAGTGAGTGATTTCAATTATAGATGATACTTTTCTGCTCCCTGTGCTATCAACGATTCTCACTGCCAGGTTGAACACTCAAATCTAAACTGAGCAGTTTGTAGAAGCCTGTCGCACATCACCAGAAGCTTGGCTGTGGCTCCACCCACCTGGATGCCCAAAGCCGATTGGGCGGCTCCTCCAGGATGGATCAGAAAGCACAGACTGGGCTCAACGTGGCATCTGGGCAGCGTCCATCTAGGCGTGGGAGACGGCTGGACAGCTGCTCTGCTGCGCTGCTTACCTAGATGGCTGCGGAGGGTGGGATATTACATAAAACAGAAATGACAGCGTTACGCAACATCACTGTGGGAGGACCTACACCATCCTGTGGTGTGTCTGAACGACAATCTCCTCCCACATGCTGGTGAAAGTACAGCTGAGATTTGCATTAATGGTAAACTTCTCCATTTGCTTCATAATGCAATCAAGACATGGCCTCAAAGCACGATAATGACACGGCAGCAGCTCGCTAACGGGCACAATTCGGCAGCAAAGGTGAATTGAAAAACTGCACCGTAGTCACTGAGGCTGTGGTGACACCTCTTAGACGTGTCGCTTCCTGAACCAGCAACTTCAGGAAATCTCAGATCTGCTCTCTGGGTTTTAGGGCCTCCCACTTCCGTGCAAATTTACAGCACAAGCCGCCCCCCGCAAGGATGCTTCCACCAGCAGACCTGAGCGTGGTGGGCAGGCTTAACATCTCGCTACACCAGTCAACCCCACATGGCTGCTCATAGTGGCAAAATTCAGGCTTGAAGGTCACCTGCATATAAGGTAAACTGGTATTTGACTCAGTGTAGCCACAGGAAACAAAATTCCAGACCTTTTTCCAAATTACCCATAAGCCCTTGTTAAAAAAATATACACTAATAGAAGCCAGTCATGCAATCAGTCCTAACTTTGGGACATATTGGACAGATACTGGACAGGCTTCAGTTATTTAGCTGAATTTCTTACCTTGCCAGTATTATGATATTCCATTCCTGGGGGGGGGGCACTTCCTTCTTCTAAATGATGTCCTGAGGATTGAATTCTCTCTTCTAAAACCGAAACCACATTTATCATTTGTCTTAATTGGCAGGTCAACCTTCTGTGCGGACGCACTGTGCTTCCAAAGGGCCTACCCACAACAAGTGAGCCGCCGTTCGCGCAGAGCTGAGAACGTCACGGCTCGCGGTCGGGAATGTTCACAGCGGTCATTGGCAGGACAGAGGGAGTCGATAAAGTCACCGGGGGGAAAAAAGGGAGCGGGTGCGTAGATGGGGTCGGCACTCGGTGCAGGGCTGAGTAAATTAACAGTCCGGTCCAGTTCTTCCCGGGAGAGGACAACGAGTGCAAAGCAGTGGCTCAGCTGCCTGTAAACAGGCTGTAGCAAGAGTCCCAACACCCCCACACTATCTCTGCATGGATGAAAACTCACCATCTAGCCTGTGACTACAGAGAGAACAATGCTCTCCATAATAGACTTGTTGAATAAATAATTGGCTTCAGAATGAACTCAAGTTACTTTCCTTAAGTAAAATGTAAAACAAGTCATAACAGGCTTTGTTTACATTGGGGGGGGGTAATATTTGAATGTTTTTTTTTCCTCCTTTCTTAAGCCTCCAACCAATGGCTCTGGAAGTCCCACAGCCGCATGTAAACTCGGATTAGCTCATTCTACACCTGGCCCTGTCCCCCACCAGGTGGCGCTAAGCCCTCCCCCCCACACCTCTCCTGTCGGATGAGTGCGTTCCAAAGTTCACGCTAAGGACACAGCAGCAGCCAGACAATAGGGGAAGACAGAGTCAGATCTGGGACAGCCAGGTCTGGGATGTGACCCCTCCCGGTCTGTTCCGGTAAGAAGAGGTTTAGTGCGTTACGGCCAATCCCTGCGCAGAAGGTGAGGGCACACCTTTGACCTCAAGGGAGGTGTGCTGTGGCGGTTGCGATGTCACCTTGACTTTGTACCTTTTCGAAGGATACAGAAAAAGATTAGCGCGAGTCCTGGGGGCAGCAGGCGATTTAATCGTTAACACCACCTGGCAACCTCTGGGTTACAAGTCCGAGTCCCAGGAGGTCACTGCTCTAGTAGCCTTAAGCATGGAATTGCTCCAGTGAAACAGCTGCAACGGCTAAATGTAAACACCATGCTTGAAGGGGCTCAGCCCTAGTCATTGTGGGACCTTGCCGACAGACTGGATAAACTTACAAGACATACATGCAAAAACACAATGGCTGAGCCAGGTGGGCATTCTGTAGAATTCTCCAGGACCTCACGGACAGGCAGGGTGCTTTGCACAAAGGACCATGCTCTGGCATGGGGGTGAATCTGCCTGGGTGCCATTATACACTGTTTTACCAGGTGCTCAGCCACCCCCTGCCTATCCCCCACCCCACCCCACCCCAATCACGTAGCCTCCACATCTTGAGAGAAACTTTCCACAAACAAACAGCCAACATTCACAGCACTGGCTACAAGCTTGTTAGGTGTGAGCGAATCAGGAGATGGGGCGGGACCGCTACTCTGCACCTCATTGGATAAGTTACCATTGAAGTTAAGCGTGACCAAAACACCATTGAAGTTGAGCTCAAGTAAAACACCCCCCCAACCTTAGCCAGTATCTCCAGACAACTTAACTACAGTACATATGAAGTGATAGAAAACATTTAGGACACTGGATTGGCCTGCTGAAATCAAGGTGCACCTAAGACATGTCATACAAAAGCCTAATCAGCATTCAAGAACAAAAGCCACCATCGCGTCCTTCACAGGGCAGCGTTCACGTCACCAATTATGCCCTTCATCATGTAAACCTAATTTTCGCTGGAGTCCTCTCCCAAGCACATTAGATTATACGATCCCCAAGGGAGCCGAATGGGCAGACAACTGTCTTGCATGGCCCATCAGGGCAGGGTCTCCAGAACATTTATGAGACGCAGTACTGAATTTAGTGACTTTTATTCAGGCATAACAATAATGGTTCATTGGGTACAGCAGAACATGCAATTCACGGTATGTGCAGTCCTTCAAAAAGACGAAAGACAGATCTCTCCCTGGGAAAAGTTACTGACCTTTGTCACGAGGTGAAGTTTTCACAGTATTTGTTATCTCCAGCTGACAAACAAAATCAAATGCTTAACTGGTTTAAGCGACATGCTTCTGGACGCTGGAGGTCAAAATTCAAGCAGGTAAATATTGGTGCTTGGATAACAGCACAGTAAAACGCATTTTATCAAGGGGTAATTAAACCCCTTTTAATACACAAACGATAAGTGCAGCATAGTGCAAATATGTAAAAAAAAATTATGCCCACAGCCTCTCTTGTCACAAAAGAACTTTTTGTTCTGAGATCAATTTTAGATACACTTAGAGGACGGGCTGCAGTTACAGAAAGTATCGCTTCTGCTTGCATGTCTGTTCCACACGCCCATCTGAATAAGAATTCTTGGGTTTAGTCTTCACAGGAGACTAGATTCAAAGCTGAGAAGGATGAGTCTTAGAACAATAGGGGAATAAGCCCTTTTTGAGACGTGGAAGGTCAGGGGGACAGCCCTCGCTGCCGTTATGGCTGATGGTGCACCACACCCTCTTCAGAAGCATGGAAATTTGGTTTCTGGGAGATTTTCTCAACCAGTGGAGCGTCACGTGACGGTCGGAATTGGTGACGTGTGGAAATCAAACGCCCACGGCTACGTGAACGCTGGCAGCTGGCCCGGGCGACCTTGCAGCCTGTCGGAGCCCGCCCGGCTCTTCAGACAGCCACCTGCACGGCACGCCACCCTTCAGCCAACAGAGTGCCATCCATCTCGCTTCCCCAGAATTCCACGGGAGCTCACCAGCGACTACTTGGAAACAAGCATTCCGCTTCCAGCAAGAAACCCACTTCCTTGATCATGATCTGGCAACCCTGGCGTTGCCACCGAAGTGTTTCAATGTTACCTGATCTGTTGCCTGGTTGAGAAAAGGCTGCAGTAAAAAATTGTTTACACTGTAATAAATCAACCAGGTACCAAACAGCTGTTTCATGACGCTTTACAGAGATTTATGTAGCGGGTGCTTGTGAAAACACCACACTTATACTCGCCACCACCCCCCCTCTAGGGAGGACAACTTTATTCTTAATTTCTATTGCAAGTTCAGGTCATCAGATGAATCCACTCTGCACCCACCCACCCCCTACCCTATCATCATACTGACACCTAGGCCAAAAAACAAACAGACAGACAGACATGAAAGAACAAAATTAAAAAAGCCTATCTTCCCTACTAGCGAAAAGGATCCGAGATACCCAAACAGTGCCGACTTTTCAATACAGACCAACAGGCACGGGGATGCAAAGTAGAAAAACCCCAACCAATCATTGTACCAGATAAATAAATACATACATTTACATTAAATTATTATTACACATTGATATGACTAACAATCCACATTTTCCAATATAACAGTACAGCATAATTTAAATGTGCTCAAAAATCATTACAATCTGACCAGTAGGGGGCACAATTGCATCCCCAAATCACACAGATTCATACAGTGGGACCCCCATATACATGATTTCAGTAACCCCGGTTTCAGTAATCCTGGGTTTACTGCAATCCAAATCAATAAATAAACAAAAATTGAAAAATTCCAGAAATAAATGGTTCATAAGTTTCAAACCAAGCACCAAGATAGTGCAGTCTGTTATATGATGAAATATGCCAGTTTGCCATTACCGGTTATGTGCAGCTACATGATACAATATATTTCATGATAAAACGTGCAACAATGTTACTGTTCCTTTGTCCATTGAGAGTATAAAAAAGCATGATTTCCATTTCACTCCATCCTTTAATACTTATATTTTCCATATCTAGACCGTCTTTTGAGAATTAAGCTAGAACATCAGAATCCCTTTCATTTGAGTACAGTACAATGTTGGTAATATCCAATACATAATTCATCAATTAAACTTTACCATACATATGTAGGCTTACAAAATCACATTATATATGGGGTCTGCAGGCGGTTCACCAATATTCAGTTTCGGCCATGCATGGTAGGTCTTGGAACGCATCACCCTTGGATACGAGGGTGATACTGTACTTTACTGTATTTATCCATACTACAAAGGTGGTAGAAGCTTAAAGAGATAAAAAGATGTCCTTCGCGAGAAAGACACCCCATTTCCTGCAGGAGAGAGGCGACAGGCTCGTAGGAAGAGGTGCCGCTCACGTCGAAGCAGTGCGCTGACGTGGTTGCCGTGTGCTCGCTGTTGCCTAGGGAACAGCCTGGGCAGGGGCTCTGTCGAGCCGCCGAGGTGACCCACTGCTGCTGGACCACACGGCGATGCTGACTGCCCGTCCAGCACGATGCGAGAACCACTGCCGGCTCCTCTCTGTCACTGCCCGAAATCGGCTGCGTCGCCACATTATTGCAAAAACTTCACTAAATACTGCATAAAACAATTACCATTAAGAGGCTAAATCTCTCTGGTATTTAGTTAAACCATTTGGAAAAAGAAAAGTCATAATACAACTGACAATGTGGAGTTGTTTGAATTACAATTAAATTATGCAAATAGCATCACACATGACAAAAAGAAAAACGAAGCTTACAGCTTATTTTGGGTTCATGTAGCCTGCTGTCCACATTAACCATGACTCTCTCAGTTCAATGTGTCTCGGTCTATTTTCAACGGGATGGTTTTCAGTGACGCTCAGCTGCTGACGCAGGTGTGATGTCAGAGGCCTGTGTGGGAACACGCGCTTCCCGTCGAGGGGTACGAGGGAAGCTTTCAAAACGGAAGCAGCAGAGATGAGGGCTGCCTCTCCAGCCACGCCCAGTCAGGAGGGTGTCACGGGAAACTTCCTGCGTCAGAGAGACCTGGCGGCTCGTGAAGGGAAGGAGAGGCAAGGGCCCGGCTCACCCGCAAATAACCAATCGGGCATCTCCATGGGGAGCAGGAGGCCGGCTGATTTGCTGCAGGACTCGGAGCACGGGGCCCCGTTCGAAATGACATTTCTCAACAAGCGCTAAGTTCCTATCATGGTCCAATTTCCCTGCTGCATAAAAAAAACCCTGAACACCCTGAACACTGGGGGATGGCCAGAGAGTAGGTCCAGCACCATCTGTTTTTCCGATGATTAACAACCCGCCGTTACCGTTCAGTGCCTAATTGGCAAGCGCAGTTGGCAGAAGCAAACACACTTATACTCATGTTCTGCTCAGTACCCCCTTAAGGGGGAGGGGACGGGACATTTTGTAAACTTCACTCACCCCAGCAAAATCTATTTACTGTCTTCCTGCTAGTAAGGGGACCAGAATGCCTAAATATGAAAATATACTAGTAATTAAATCATCCCAATGACTGGATGACGGTTATACTAGGGTGACCAGATAACCCCCATCATCCTGGACGCTTTGAGCTACTTCAGGTTTTACAAACTACTTTAAACCTGAAAGCCTCCTTTGTTTGGCTAAATAGTTCAGTTTTTCTTGTGCTTTGACTGCTTTGTGTCATTGATACCAAGACTCGTCCAGCTGTTTCGCTTTTAACATTGGTGACACGTGCATGATTGCAGGAGACTGACCAATCGGCACACAGCAAGAACTCGGTGCTTAAGTGAAATCCAGGACCCTTTGATTGAAATGGTGGTTTGCAAATCCTGTCCTAGCTCAGTGTCCGGGATGACATGGGTTATCTGGTCACCCTAGTTATATCTGCAGGAAGCCTTTATATGTTCCAGTAATGCAGCACTACACTGGCCACAGGAACGAATAAATATCCTAAGTGTCATCATTGCACAAGCTCGACAAGGAGACTCATTTCCCTATCCAAATCACCTGCACGTGTATTTTAGTTAGAGTCGTTCCCCCATGAAGCTAAAAACCATGGGGTGCTAATTTACATAGGCGCTGACTCCTAGCCGCACGTTCATCTACGCTCGACACATATACGCATGCTGGTGCTGAATCTGTGACGGGAGGGAACCCAAGCCAATGGCAGCTGAAGCCTGCGAGGTCAGAACTGTGAAACACTATATACAGCTGAATTCTGCCACCTGGTGGTCAAAACTTGGTACTGATGAGACCGACTAAAAATACTACTGTGAGAGCATTTTCCTTACTTAGCCATTTAAATTCCAGGATAGGATGATATTTGACAGGTGCTTGACATAAAGATAGCAAAAGTAATCCCACCCACAACGATGGCTAATTTCTCCCATAGCTAAATCAAACCATTAAGACTTGCAAATGGTAGTCAAAGTTGTTCTGCTCTGATTTAGGCCTGCTTCGCTTAGCAGATGTCGAATTCATGAATAGGGTTGGGAAGTCATTCCACTGATAGTGCTCTGATGAGGTTTCACGTTGCTGAAATGACTCTGGCGGGGTGTCAGACGTACCGTGAAGTCACAGCCAGCTTTGGGGAGGTAGGGGGTGTACTGTTTCTCGCTGGCTGCCCCCACGCTGGCAAAGCCGTCTTCTCCGTTCCCATGGAGCTCCTGCAGGGCCAGCCTCACAGCCAGGTATTTGGACATGTGGCCAAGCGTGGCGCTCCCGGACGTCTCCATGTGATTCCCACACCGTGACGAGTTACTGGCAGGCTGCGTTCTGTGATATTATTCCACTTCTCTGCATGGTTATCAAGCCTGGAACACGCCAAGCTGATTTTCGACCACTGGAAGCTGTCGGGCCATCAGTGATGATCGGTAACTACCTGCCGGCTCTGTGTGTGCGGCACGGTTGGCCGGTTGGTTCCTGTTGGCACCATTTCGGCTGAATGAGCATGTTGAACTGGTGGCCAAAGCTAGCTGGTCAAACTGAGCTCTCTAGTTGGGCTAAATATAGTAATGTATCCAAGTCAAAAGAAGACACCGCTACGCTTATTTACATCAACGATGCAATCGACCAATCACTAAAATTAATTGGGTGGTCCACTACAGGAGTGGTAGAGGCTTCTAGAAAACACAACCAGCTGATGGCATCTACCAACCTTATCTGTGCTGCTTGATCCTTTTCAATCAGTGTTGGATGGTGCCGGAAAACCATCTCCATCTTATCGATTCTGGTGGTGCCACCTAAGGCAGCGTCCACATCCAAGCCCAGATCAACCAAAGTCTTGGCACAATTGGTACTCAGACCGGCTTCATCAGGGACGCGGCTTGGCAGGTCGGTGAGGCGTGAGCTGTCGCCATGGTTACCACTGCTCTCTGGGCCAATGCCATCTTGCCCCTGCTACTTCTTTCCCCATGGAGGCCATCTTTGGAGAGAAACACCAACAAAATAAAGGCAAAACGTACAAGTTCCTTTTGGTAGAGGGGTGGAACTGAGAGAAACATGTGCCAAGTTAGTGCTACTGATTAGGTTCAGCTGTTTCATACCGAATCTGAGCTGTGACCCCGACAGCCCCCACCAAATCCGTTTTCCTCTCCACATCTGTCACAACAGGACTGTTTTTTTTTTCCTGGCGATTTTCCACCTACTGCATTGTTCCTCAGAAGGAAAACCCCTCACCCACAATAAATATCTCCTTTCCTGCCCAAAAGTCTGCACCTCTCACGTAGTTTTACTCAACGCTGGGGCCTGGGAATTTCTGACATCATGTCCTTGTCATATACAGAGACATAAAAGCAGATTCCTAGATACACTTATACAGATAAGTATGATCAGGGCTGGGGCAAATTAAGTGTTTAAACTTACAATGAGTGTGATTATTGTTTGCTGTTAATTACGGTTTTATCTACTTCCTACTGGTTAATGCAATCCCGCCCATGAGGGATGTTAAAGTCTCTCTCTTCCAGAGGGTGAGAAGTGCAGGTCTGACCTGTCGCTGGCCTGCATCTGAAGACCCTGCTCAGTGGTTTGGCTGAGGGCCTGCAGGCCTGTTGTGCTTGCTGGTGTGAGCCTGGTGCCTCTCCTGGTGTGATTCTTGCTCATCTCCGCTAGGGCAGATCTTGCTGATTAGCACATCGAGGTTGGGGTCCTGCTGCAGAGATCGCTTCCAGGCCAGCTTCTTCCTGCAGGTGGGGTGACAAGGAACGATGGTGACAGAATTTCAGGTACTCACAAAACTGGTGGACTTCATAAACAATTCGCATAAAATATAAACTTTGTAGTGAAGTAAACTCATAAAAATGCAAGTTGATACAGAAGTAAAGCAGATGTACATCAAAGACAATGGATATAAAAGTAGTAAGTTAAATGATAAATTTTCTCCATAATTCTCCTTCGGGATGCTCCGGAAAGAGATTCAGAATGTGCTTTGTAAGAGGACACAAGGAATGCCAGATGAATATCAGATGTTTCTTTCCAGGAATGGGTCAGTTAGACCAGCGCAGACGAACAGACCCGGATGACGGCGGGGTGATGATGCAGTCTGCGCAGACACGGTGCAGGCACTCCTTGGTAGTCATGGTATTCGTCAGCATGTCCGGGCAGATGGGGCACGTCATCTTACCGGGCAGGCTGCTCATAGTCGCCACCTGCAGACAGCCCCGTAGAACTGCATACACTGCATACATTTTTATTATTATATTCTACTCACTTAGTAATACTTCTAAACACACTTAGATTATCCAAGGTAAGCATCTGTTATGTGTTACGACCTAGGAACTACGGATTATTATACCGCCGTGCATGCACCTGACTTTTAAAGTAAGCTGCAGGACCGGAGTTAAAGGTGAACATATTCCCACCGAGTCACCTGCGCGGTCCGACATAATTCATACAAACTGAGCGCCGAAGTTTTACCCAGTGACTGCGTACCACTAGTTTGAAAAATTTGGGTCATTTTTCTGACCAGGAGACAGGAAACCAACTTGTATAAAAAGAAAGAAGGGTAGAAAAAATAATAAGTGCTTCTTGTTAAAATCTTTACCTATAAATCAATTTACAAACACTCGAACTACAGCCAAATAAATACGTATTTTACAAAAAAAAAATGGAGAAACCATTTTGTTTTACTTCCACAATTTTTCTGATTATGACAAAATCTTTGCTAACATTAAACATACTGGGGGGAAATTGCAAAAACGTTTCCTGCTATATTCTATATTTCGATTCCGATCAACATTGCGAAAGCCGTTGCCCATCACCAACTTTAATCCGAACTTACGCACATGTGCACAAACATCGCGCCTGGACCTTTTTTTTGCACTGTTTTGCAAATCAAATTATTTAGATTTATTTATGGATCACAATTCATCGTTTCATTACTGCGCGTGCATGAGAAGGAAGCGCGCAGGTGTGTTGTGCATACAGTTGTGCTAACTTTCTATATCGTGCCAACAAATATCAAAGCTTTCCTTCTGAAACATTTAACTAAAGTTAAGCTCTTTCAACCGTGGTATACGGAGGCAGCTAAAGATGTCAGGACTAAAACTGGGAAATAATTAATGCACAGCTTTGTAATTTGCGACTGAGTAAAATGTATCTGAGAACAATAATATAATATCATTAATAATATTAGGAAAAACGGGCAGATGTTGAGTAGCTGGACATGACGGTCTTACTCATAGGCTGCCCATCCAGTCTATGTAATATTGCAGGCATTAAAACATAACAAGTGCACCACAGCCTTCCACAAACACGAACATTGCTTCCGCTTTACTTACATTTTGAATTTCTATGAAAACAGCATCCCGCGCGCTTGGTAAAACCTCAATATGGTGGCTGTTTATGTGCAGTGCTTTTCGGGAAATGTAGTAACAATCACCTAAATATTGCACTTCTAACTACATAAGATTAATCACCATGTAATTATTGAGCACGTATTCTCTTGGGTTAAATGATATATAAAAATAAATAAAATAAATACCGCTTTTCACAGTTATGAAGTAACTTGCAGTCGATTGCTTTGTTACAATATATTTTGATGAGAGATAAAAGAATTCGGGAAAAATGCCTTTGTTATGTTGTACTGTCACTGTTAATAATGAAAATGAATTGTATCACATTCAAAAGAGTATTTTAAGATAAACTACATAGTAGCCAAGATAATTTGTCCATTTTAATGTTCATCTAGATGTTCAACCGTACCCTAAAATATCAACATGTAAATGATATTCAAACACAATAGAGGTATTTTTTTATTATGCGTTATTAATATATGACACGCTGAAAACGCCTGAACTCCCGTTTTCACGCCTTTAGTAAAGGCATAGAGTACGCGGAGAGTTTGAAAGGCGGCGCTGCAGTTTGAGGAAGTTTACGATGCCCTGGTGTGATAGAGCGCAGAATATAAGCCTGGGCGCTTCACAACTGCCCGGCCGTGCGGCTGAGAGCGGGGCGCTGCAGCATCCACAGCCGACGGAGGACATACACACTTCCATACATACATACATACAAACACCTGAAGCGTCAAAGCGATCGGGGACCCCTGCGGCATAATGGGTGCGTCTTCTTCCAGTCTCCTGGATGAAAACAGAACCAACTACATCAGAGGTAAATCAGGAAAGCCTGACATTCCACGTCGTTACATTCGCAGCTAAGTTTTCCGACGTGTCTGCTGCTGATGTATCATTACAAGGTATCCCGTTTGGAATCGCTACATTTTTTTTCCTGATTTGAAAACATTAAATAACTTTTTGATAGTTTCAGTATGCCATTCTCTACCGTTAACTTTTAATTTCAAGCGGTAGCGTTTAGTTTAGTCACTGTAATAGTAATATGGTGTTTATTGACAGCATTCGCTGTGATCAAATTCGCTGCATGCATTGATTAGTTATTTGGTGCCCCCCAAAAAAATCGGAGGGTTTTTTGTCTTTTTCATCCAGCATTCGATATGCTCTCCTAAGCGGTGTAGCGAACTTTTCGCGAATCCCTCCCTCCGATTCAGTAGAGGTTAATGCGCACAGGAGTCAAGATTGCTTGACATTATCCTCGAAGTATGTAGAGTTGGACGACATGTGTCCTTCACAGGGGACTGACTTATGAGCACTACATTGGGGAGATCGATCCTCACGTCAAAGCGCGAGTGCGTGAGTGCAGATGCTGCGGGAAATTACCGCAGATGCATTGCAAATGCCGCGGGATTATTGGGGACATTGGCTGCCTAATTTTCACGAACTCTCTCTCTCGAATTTGATATTTTTCATTGTCGTCTAAGGTCATTTGGACCTTTTACTGTGACACAAGTATTGCCTGTCAGTAGGCTAATTGTGAAAAAAATAAATTATAAACAAGCAAAGAATGGTTTTGCTCAGGGCGCGGTCTCTCGGCAGCAATCATAGATAACCACATGAAATGCCCGTTATGGCATCCCATAGCGGTTTGGTTTGTTTGTATTGGATGGTATTGGCAAGGGGTACCATTGCCATTCCCTACGTGGAGCATGATGCGGGGACCGACTCTACCAGATAGTACCTATGCTTAAATAATAAGGTGACTGAAGTGGTACCAGGCAAAATAAATCTGAACAATTGATCGCATTATTTTTTTGTTGATTGAAATAACGTTATTGCATTTTTCCACATTTACCCCCCAGAGCGAATTTATTGATACATTTCATTTTTTGAAACCACATCTTCCAAAAACACTCCTCCCTTATATTTATCGTAAAATGCCGTTCACTGCGAAAGCAGAAGCTGCAATTAAAAGAAACAAAGGAAATGGTATTTATGCGTTTAAATGTCTATAGGAATTTTATACGTGACTTATATAGGGTGATGTGAACTAGAAAGATGAGATGCAGATAGGCGAGCAGATCTGAGGAAAGGATTGTAAAGGATTTACTGAAGACATTTCAGGTTAGTCAATTATATTATTTTGTGGGACACAGAAGAACCCATTTTCTGAAACTGAGCTAAACCAGTGAATTGCAGGGCTGGAATGGCCATCTGACACGGACAAAAATGTAGGCCCGAAAAATGTATCCTAAGCTCTACCCCCCCACCCCCAGCTTGCTAAAATTTACCATGGGGGACCCTAAAGGCCAAGGCTGATTTTTAACCCCAGTTCAGCCATGGTAAACTATGGACAAGTGCCAACATCCTAGCAGCCCTGTGCAGTGACGTTTGCTAACAGCTTCTGATAGCTGTAGTCTTGAAGGAGCAGGACGGGCTCATTCCACGGGTGAGATTCCAGAGAGGTGAAGGACTCTTCTGCATGAAGGAAACAGGCTCAATCTTTGACCACAGTGTTCCACATTTCGGTATTGGCTAGATGCACTGAAGCTAATAGGAACAGACTTGTTTAGCAATGAGATCATGCCGTATTCCTGTAAAGAATATGCTCCCCCACTGCAGGACTCTGGGGAAGAATAGTTGCGATCTTAAAGGCTTAAACATATCTCACAGTTACTCTACTTTGTAGAAGTAGCTACTAATTCAGTGTTCATAGCTATAGCATGGGAATCTTTGGCATTCTACAAAAAAATGACATGCAGTACAGTTTGAAAGTCTTAGGCAGTCAAATGATGTTTAAATGACCTTCATGTTTGTGTAAAACTGTGATATTATGTCTGGAAAAGTGTGCTAGCATAGCCATTTTAAGCTTCTCCTATAATGAGCACAGTATTTGCAGCAACCGTCCAAAACACCCAAGTATTTTTTGACTTGCCCATTAGCACACCATGTACAGGTAACCAAAACCTTTTAGAAACTTTTAGAAACCTATTTAGTTAATTAATAAGTGAGCTGTGGTGAAATTTAAGAAATACATGGAGATAGATAGATAGATACTTTATTCATCCCCATGGGGCTTATGTGCCCCTGAGGAGAGGTTTGGGGACCAAAGTCGTGTTCATCTAGCCATCCATCAAGATATCAGTGACTTTTCGGAGAGCAGGAGAAATCCCAGTTAGTTTTTATTATGTTACCCATTGTCCAAGTCTTCAGATATAATTTCTCGAAGCGAACGGTCTTGGTGCCTCGCTAAATGCAACGTTAAAGGTCTAACCCTAGAGTTAGAGTTAACCCTAAAGGTCTGGTTTTCTGTTCAGGGTCATGGGCCATAAAGAAATTAGTTCAGACAAATGTAATGTTGGACATTCCGTGTCGAGGTTGTGAAATTTCCTGCTTTTCAAAATTCGGCACACCACAAAATTAACTTCCCCGTTTTACGGAGAGTCATCGTCAAACATCCCTTTTGTCACCAGTATAGTTTCCCAATGAATAGAAAGTCACAGAGTGCTGGATCCTGAAGCGCAGTTTTATCCTATCCTTCCTTTCTGGCCTTTTACCTTCTGCTTGTTGGAGCTGTGTCTACCAGCGTCCCAGGATGTTCTCATTTCCTGTCCACCGCAGCTGTTCCCCCAGTAGACGCAAAACACAGAACCCCATACGACTATATGGTAAAAGCTTTTTGAACGTGAGGAAGGCCAGTTTTCTGTCAGGTCCCTGAGTAGAGCGAAAGTATCTGGTCTCGGCTAGAGAACTCTGACCACCCTCCCCGGGATCGTAAACAGTATGGATGTAACAGATCGCTTCAGTGAATGAGGGTAGCCCCCATAGTGACATTCCACAGATGTTGCCAAGTGCTCAGTGATACATCTCCGGACGGCCATCTCTGTCGGATTACACCTTTCCAGCTTTCCACCAAAAGCTGAAACCAGCCGCGCCACCAGCTTCGCATTTGTTCTGCTCTTCTTGAATGTTCTAGTGTTGCCATATAGCAGTGAGCACAGGGGATGAGTCTTATCCCAATTAATGTTAGCTGCGACATGAGTCACAAGACCGCGCCACAGAGCATCTCTTCATTGACTGTGTGTCACAGGGCTCGTTTGTTTCCCCTGTCTGGCGGTGGAGGCCCGTAGGTGGCTTTCCTCCACTGACACGCGAGCTATGTCAGTAACCGTGTCAGCGGTGAAGGTAGAGGCTGAAGACTCGTACTGACGCACTACAAAGAATCGGGCATGACTGCTTTGGTATTTTTAATACAAATAGGTTTCGCAGATGGCGAAGGGGCGGGAAAAGTGCTTTTCCCATTTGTGGTTCACTCAAACCGCCAGGCCCACGAAGCGACTTCTTTCCGTGGCCGTTCACCTCTGCATACAATTAGAGTGGCAGTAGAATAAAAGATTACACCATTGTGAAGGCGTAGTGAAAGCCTAGGAAGACGCTACCAAGCACACAGGAAGCTACACTTGAAGGGTGTGGCCAGCTGGAGCTTCATTTATATATTTATTTTTTTGTTAGCATCTGGCTAAAAAATTCCTCACATAGCCCCGTTCCAGGATGTGTGAGTCAAGTTGCGTTGAGTCAGCTCGGGACGCCCGAACGCCTTGACGTTGACTCTGCAGATTGAAGTTCCAGATGAAGTCGGGTGATGCCGCATTAGGAAAGGCAGATGCCCTGTTTTAACTAAATAAATACATCCAATACATACATGTTTACATTTCTGAGTGATTGGGAGATGAAACCCCAAACCTGCAGGATACGCTTGAACAAGGGAGGAACCCACCTTGGGGAGACATGCAGTCATGTCCACCTGTCTGTTTGCTCGGATGTAAACTCGGATATAACTAATATAAGAATTATATATATAATATATATAAATAATTCTGGGCTTTTATTAATAAAGTTTTATCAGCTTGCATTGAATCATATGTAGGCTAGGGCGTACGCAGGAATTCTAGGCCCCCTCCCGGCCAATTTTCCGTATAATCTTATACCTCCAGGGCCCCCGTCATGTGCTAGGCTGAAACTGCCAGGCTGACAACAATGCCCCGCCAACATCCCGGGGGGGGGGGGGGGGGGGGGTGGGG
>JAODKL010000044.1:6470806-6481709 GCA_026780765.1 Petrocephalus schoutedeni
CCCCCCCCCCCCCCCCCCCCCCCAGCCTATGCTCCAAATTGACACGTGTAACCATATTCTGAAAGACACCGGAGGCATTGTGCAGCGCCTATCTGCGGTACCCCGAGCTGGTGCACTGCAGGTTTTATTTGACTGCCTATCATGTCGCCGCATTTGCATGGAGACTCCTTCACGTCATTGCGGATGCCCGGTTGCTGCGTGGCTGCTGCAGAACCCCCCCCTCCCCACCCCCCCGCCTCGGCCGCGGGCCCCGTCCACCAGCTGAGCGACTTCTGGCCAAACAGGACATAGCGGAGACGCAGCATCCTGCCACCACACACCCGGGGGCTTAGCGGTCGGCTACAGCACAGCTGTCAGAAGGAAACACCAAACGCTGATCCAGTGTGGTCCGTGTTCTTCAGCTGGATCACCCCAGTTTAGTATCATGGGTGGGGTGCAAAGCTCCCTATATCCTAGAATTTGACCCTTATGGGACGTCTCCCACACATGATTACATAATTTGGGGGTACCATATTTTTCCAAAACTGTGGATTGCTAAATGTTATTAGAATGCTAATTGTTCAGCTGCTGTCTGGTATGGCGTGGCCTAGCCCATGTGGCACTGTATATATAGACAAAGTGTGACCTGCTCCCGAGCTGTTTGATCTCACATCTGCCTCGCTGCTCTCGGAAAGAGAAGAGGAAGTGAGCTCATCTATTTTCAGGCGAATGTGTTTTCATCCTGTGTATTTGTCTGCCTGGGGTGGTGGGGTAATATCTGTGTCAGCGTGGCAAGTAGGCCGCGAGGGCAGCCTGATGGGACGGGGCTTGGTCTCCAAGTATGCAGCTCCTAGTACCTAGTACCTCTAGTACCTCTGGGGACCTGACCAAGGGGACGGGGGTCCCTCTTGTCAGCTTCCTGTTCTAGAGGAAGCTGGGTGGAGACCTAGCTGTGATCTTCCCGGCGTGGGGGTAGAAACCCAACCCACTCGTAAACATCCACACACTCAGGATGTCCTTGCCACTCTGCCGGGCTGTCCTGGGACTTAGGGTGGGGGGGGCACATTTGGGAGACTGGTTAGTGTGAAACTATTTCACAATTTACTCCATGCACTCTGGAATGCGCAGCAGCGGGTCGTAACTCTCGACCGGGCGTCTGACCTTTCCGGAACCGGCGCAGAGCTGTTCCTGAAACACTCCCGTCACATAAACTGTGACATTACGTCCTTAGGCTCAGAAGATACTGAAGAGGGGAGACACAGCCTTGCAGAGGAGTTCTGTACAGTAATGCACCAGCAAGCTTTATCTACAGCGGCACATCCTGTAATTACCGCAGTAATTGTTGTGAGATTGTCCGCAGTTATAGCAATTATCAGCTTACAGTTCTGGAAGCCCTTTGAAAAAAACATATATTTTATAAATTTCACGGCCAGCCTAGTGTGTTTGAAACAAAGAGAGGTAGCGTGTATATAGAAAGGTGACGCATGCATTCACTGCCGGTACGGTGTTGCGGTTAAGGCTTGAAGTGTGAGATGGCTCGTATCCCTGGTATTTCCGCCGTCGTTCGATGCGCGATGCGCTGGGTTAACGGCCTTGCCGCTGTGGTCCAGGCTGCACCTACATGCAAGCCTCGCGCCTGTGATCGCTATGCCTGTGTAGTAAAACCTTCCATAGTGTGAGCACAGTGCAGGAGGGATTACGCCCAAACTCGGTGACCCGACACCAGACGTGCAATTTGCATCAGACAAATGAGCAGTCACACGTGCTGCCCATCGGCATCTCAGCACATGTGGAAGGAGACCAGAGGAAGCTGATATCGCCAGGGGAGCACAGCTCCTTTGTTAATCTTCATGAGAGTGTGTACCTCTCAAGACTGTACTCAGGTACCATTCTTACTGGCTCTCTGCCAACCGCCATCAAAAATGTCAGAAAAGACTCATCCAGTCTCATTCCTTATAATCTGTGACTAAGACCTTTGTCCCTTCTTTCAGTCACAGGTCAGGCTGGTTGCTGTACTAGATAACGGTGTATTAAAACATTTTTTTCATACCTTTTTCCCTGGAGAGATAACTTCACTCATGCCACAGATGCAAACGCTTGCATTTGTGTGGCAAATGATGATGGCTTTTTTTTTTTTCCTCGGGAAGCAGTCATGTGAGCTAGGATGGAAATTATTTAATTAAACCCGCATGGATTTTCATCTGGGGGAAGGTTTGTGACTTGGGGGGGTTAGGCTTTTTGTGGGTGTGAAAGTTCTGGGTTCAAGTCCCAGCCTCGGTAGAGCAGTCACATGTCTGTGGGGCCCTTGAATAAGTCTCTTAACCCCCCCCCACAAGATGTCAGTGGCGCTGATTAAATGGCCTGACCCCAAGTGCACAAGGTGTATAAAGCATCAATTCAACAGAACCCTTCTGTTATTGAAGGGGAGGTGATATCCTGTCTTTGTCAGTTTTCACAGCTGCAGTCGAGTCCACATTGTGTTGAAACTCTCACGGCGCTCGCTGGCTCGACAGATCGTTTCTTTACTTTGAACCTTAAGGAAAGAAGTGTACCCACTGTGAAACAAAAACTGGACAGAAGGTTTCTGAGAAGGCCCACGGGTCTGAGCCGGACAGGAGCCAGTCGTTCTGTTTGGCTCACAGAGGCTGGAGCGAGCAGTTCTTTTTTCCCAGAGACTCCAGAAGGTCCAAGACGCAAGAATCCAGAAGGCGGTAAACTCAGAACTGTTCGATTCGCTGTCCCGTGCTAGCATGTCGCGGACCACTGCAGAGACCTTCTCATGGAGGCACTGATAAGCACTTTTTATTTCTGCGTGCAGCCAGGAGAAAGTCAGACTGTGAAACGTGAAAACCAGCTGTGAGCGAAAACACAACATTACTAACCATTTGCAGCCATGTGTTAGCATTGTGGTATACTAGGTACAAAATAACTGACATACACAGTCCTGGTAAACCATGACTGTGACATTCACGGTAAAGGCTGTGCAGCTCCCTTCATGAATGTGTTTCTTGTCCCTTGAATGCATTGCAGGCCAGAAATGTGCAATAATTTCCACAGAACGTACCCCGAGATGGGAAAGGCTGTCGGGGAAGAAATGGAAATTTCTTACCAGCTCCAAGTAAAGAGCAACTAACACAGAGCAGAAAGTGGGAGGAAAAACTGAATAGTGACAGAATCATAGATTCTCTGCCTGTTATTTGGGAAATTAAATGCTGCTGTCTGTCCCAGGCCTAGGTGTCTGTTTTCACTTTGGCCTTTTCATACTCATGAGTAATTCATTCCGCCCATAAATCCTGGCTAAATTGGACTCTTTGTAGTATTTTCCTTGATTTAAAATTATACATTAGTATTGGAATTATATTGTCTTTGGTGGATAAAATTATTTTCAGTTGTATTGCGGTTTTAAGTAGAAGTTAATGCTAAGAAAAATGAAATAAGGTAGTTATTATGAAAGTTATGCGTGTTACTCATTATTAAACATTATGACTCTGCTGGGCATACAGAAATGTATTCATGGGGAACAGCTTGTATAGATATACCGGATCGTACAATGGCATCAGTGATAATGCGGGAGGGAGTTAGCTGGGGACATTACATTTATCTGATGATTTTATCCAAAGCAACTTAGAGTAGAAGAAAATGTGGCTCTTTATGGACGCTCCCTGGGATTTGAACCCCTAACCTTTGGTGTTATTAGCACAACATGCTACTTCTTGTGCTATAGGGCCCACAAATGGGTAATGGTCAACAAAGTGGCTAAGCCCCTAAAGCGATGCCCCCTCGTGTTTCAGGCCAGACGGAGGCCAAGCTGATGAACTTCAGCCCTCACTACAGACGTCAGTACCTTGTGACCTTCTTCTCCCAAGTCCAGGATGAGGTGGAGCAGCACAAGACAGTGCAGCCACGGCTCCTGAAACAGCGGGTAATGTGAGGCTGAAATGAGTCTATGAGGCAAACGGAGGGTGGGGCTACTGCTTGGTTTCACCCAATGGGAACCAATAATATCTAGTGGGCGGGGTAGAAAGGCTGTTATTGGCAGCTCAGAATGTCCCAGTGAAGTCTCATGTCTCTCATTGCAAGTGTTTCATATCCTGAAATATATAGCTATGTCTGTATATACCTCTTTATCTCCCTTTTTCTTACCATCCCTAATTACCCCCTCCCCCCAGCTCATGCTATCAGGTTGCTTCTAGGCTAAAGTAATCAATTCATCTTATAGAATATGTATCCTTTCAGTTGAAGTGGTCAGGGTGGCAGCTATGTGATCGATTAACCTTGTCTGCTGTTAACAGGAACCCCCGGAGGAATCTGAGGTCATCTACAAAGAGACAGTGCTGCACTTTGACGACACCAGGAAGTGGAAGGAGAGGCTTGTGGTGGTGCGAGCCAGCTACAGCCTTGAGTTCCATGACAGTGATGAGGTTGTACACATTTCCCAGTGGAGTTTCTTATCGTGTATAAATAATCTTTTGAGCGGTCAAGGGCAAGCACTTACATGGAGCTTTGCATTCTTTGCTGTGCTGTGGTTCCTCTTGCCAGACCTTCATGAAAGGTGCTCCCCCGCGATACAAACTCCAGCCTACAGGAGGCACTGTTCTGACATCGGAAGAGAAATATATGGCCATGGTGGATAAGGCCTTCCCTGACCCCAACAGTGAGTGTCCCTGCTGACAGCACTAATGTCGATGTCAATATTCTGATGGTTCTAAAAGCATGACGATCAACAGAAGAGCACAGACGGCGTCCAGCTGTCTGCATGGTTTTTGCTATCTCTGGAAAGTATGGCTAGACTTTCTTCTAGTCACGATCCATCATCCAGAGCTAAATTTTTTAAATTTCAAGGACTTCCTCATAGCTCATTGCTTCTTGTTCCACTTCCCTCTCAGCTGCAGGAGCCAAGGAGGAATCGGCCGCCACCCTGGTGGCCATGCCCGGTCCGTTCCCCGTCTACCTGCAGCTGCCCTACTGCAAACACGCCTATTTCTGCTTCGAACTGGAGGACCACCGGACGGCCTTTGTGTCCGTGTTGACCGACTGCATCCGACACCAGAACCATGGTACCACCAAAAAGCATCGTGTACCAGCGCAGTTATAGCAGTGGACACTAGAATTAGAGCAGTTTGTTCTAAGCAGACTATGGGCTTCTTACCAGTGGGTTTTCTGTAGCGGTTTAGACATGCTAATAATACTTATCTTCGTAATGGTTGCTTCCTGTGCAGTGCAGGCCTTCCTCGTACCATTTAGTTAGTGGTTAACACAGGCCTGCAAGGAGGCAGCCTATTTTCACACTGATGGCACACTGAAAAGCCAACTGTGAAGCTAGGGAAAGTTCTAAAATACCCGATAAATGTCATTAAAATATGCTGGTAGAATAATCCATTCTTAGACCTCAATTCTTAATCCTTTCATTGCGCTTTTGTTATGACTACAGTTCCATAAAATAGTGCAAGCAAAATATTGTTCCTCAGCACTATGCAAATTATGAAATATTTATAGCTTAACACTGACGTCAGTGTGGATGACGTCTTTGAGGGACCTACTCAAGATGCTTCCTCCTGTCCTCGTCTCTTCCCCAGACCTCCTGAAGAAGACAACGTGCGATGTTCAAGCCTTGGTGAAAGCAGTCCAACTCCACAGACAGGAGAAGGGTCACTATGAGTCATGGGAGATGCTGATTGGCACCGATGTGCAGGTGGGTTCCTAGTCTCTAGCAGGTGTTAGTTTCATTCTTGCAAGAACTGCAACCCCTGTGAAGTTTGAAAACGGCGCTATTTGTTGTTGCCGGAGTGCAAGGGTCGACATTCGCCCTGGGAATTACCTGTTATGCAAATGACTGACCTGTCTACAAAGAGCTGGTCTGGCCGTTGTGGGATCAATCTGGCCTGGTAGACCGTGAAACCGATGAGAACAGTGTGGGGCTTTAGTGTGGGTCAAGCCAGGTTTGTTATTGAGCAAATGCTGTTTGCAGGAAGCGTAGCCATTGCTCAGGAAACACCTACGCTCTCGCTGGGCTATTGTTGAAGAAAAGCCCCCCGCCCCACCCCCCACATTCCTACACAGTATGAAATCAGGAATGTAGAAGTGAACCAGGCCAGGGCGTATGGTACGCTTACCAGGGAACGCACCAGAGTGCGTTAAAGCAATATGGACAGGCCATCAGCGGCTGCCCCAGGTCGCCCTTCGCTTGTATGCTCCACCTCACTTCCTGTCACGGCTTCATGCGCTCCAAAGGTGCTGGCCAACCTGGTGATGGAGGAGCTGGTGCCCACGCTGCAGGCTGAGATAGTGCCTCGGCTGAAAGGGAAGAAGATGGAGAGGAAGAGAGTGTGGTTTGCGGTGGGTGTGCGTCGTCCAATACAGCAGCTGCTGCTGCACGGCTCAGCGGCTCTGTGATGTGTTGCCTTAGTGTTGGCATCCTACCACAACCCAGGAGCACTTGCTGTAGCCATGGTGACCTGAACACAAATCGTGACTAAAATCTAGGCCTTTCCTTGTGGTTCCTCATTTCACCCTCACATTCTTGTCTGATTCACATAGTATCCTTACTGGGAGTGGGTTGGGTCTGCACCAATTGATGCCCTAGGCTAGGTTAGTATTAAAGAATGTCATGGTGGGTTGATCTTCCACCTAAACGGTCTGGTTCCTCGGATGGTTCTCCCTCAGACGGTGGAAGCGGCCTACCTTCTGGTCCAGGAGCAGCTCTCGGAGGGTCTGGCCTCTCTGAAAAAGGAGTGCTCTTCTGATGCCAAAAAGCAGGAGGCCCAAATTCGTGAGAACATGGACCAGATCATAAACTCCAAAAACTTCCTGGCGGGCAAGCTCGAAGGTAAAGGGAGGTGGGAGGGTAACATCAGGTGACCAATCAGGGTTTGTAGACCTATTTTTGTAAACTAAATTGAGAGCTAGCAACTCTGGGCTGTCCACTTGCTGATTATGAAGGCTGGGAACAAATGGTCAGTCCCACAGCAACAGCAGTGGTTTGAGAATGAGAACATTGTTGTATCTACCTCAAACAACCTGTTATTCTTGTGACTCGGTTTGACTTGCAAGGCATTGGCCTAAGCCGCCTTGTCTTGCTGCCCTCCTGAAGCCACGGTGTCGGAAGCGGCGCTGAAGTTCTGCGCGGAGAACATGCAGCCGTACCTGCCGTCCATTCTGGAGGAGCTCATGGGGCCCATCAGCCTCGGCTTCCTGGAGGCCCGTCTGCACTGTGAGAGGGCAATGGACCGGCTCTGCCAGGAAGTTCAGGAGAAAGGGGCTCCAGCAGACCTTAAAGGGGTGGGGTGCCAAACTATATAAACTATAACACCTATATGCATGTTCATAATGTTCATGTCATAATTAGCCTAAAGATCATTCATTAAAATATTTCCTCTTCATGGAACCCCCCCCCTCCCCCAGGCCCTGAACAAACTGGGGAGGGAAGGACTGCAAGACTGTCAGCAGCACTTGGAGGTCCTCACAATGCATCTCCAGGAACTCCGCAACCGCTTTAAGTTCTCCAATGTCACGCGCCTGGTGCACTGTGCACTGATTGACATACAACAGGTGACCACTAGGTGCCACCAATGAGCAGCATAATTCAGCCTCCCAGCTACCATCATTAGTAACATGATCAGATTTAAGCTTGAGTTACACCTAATGTATTACTGTGGCCACAGTAGGTTTGTCTGAAAATTTCCCACAAAAGAGTTTGCTATTTCTGACATGCTTTTTGTGCTCCACTGGCCACAGCTGATGGAAAATGCAGCGTACACCTTCGAGATTTTACTCAGCTCTGCTCTTAAGGGCAACCCAGACAATCCCACCTCTGACATGGAGAAAGTCAAACACAGGGTTCTGAAGGTAGGCAGCTCCGGCGACGTCAGATCCAGACCTACGCGGACCACACTACATTGACAGATGACGTTAAGCTGAATCACCCGTCTCAGAGATCTCAAGTGTGAAACTAATAGCAAATTGGAAATTAAATAGCATGTCTTATCCATCAGCAATACGACTACGACAGCAGTACAGTGAGAAAGAGGATCTTCCAGGAGGCCCTGGTGGACATCCTTCTGCCTGCCATAGAGAGGAACTTGGCCCCCACTTACAAACCGGTCAGTCCATTTGCCCGACATCCACCCCCTAGCCAACACACCAATCAGAATTCCTTTCCGATCCCTGCCAACCAACCCCATCACCTCGCCCCGGCCATGTGTGAGATGTTAACAGTGTCAGCTGTGCACATTATGACCCCCTTAACCGTCCTCTTCGTCTTCATAGGAGCTGCAGAAATTCGATCAGTACATCTTTGCCGACTGTACAAATTTCATACAAGTGGAAAATGTCTACGAGGACATTCTCCTGCGAATTCTCGAGGGTGAAATAAGCAAAGGTACGTGTGCCCGGCTGTCTTGTGTGAGCGTCTGAGCTACATGGAGATATGGAGGTGGTGAACAGAGGAAGAGAGTAAAGGAGGAGCACAGGAGTATGTGCTGAGGTTCATATACTGTAGCATCGAAGGCTGCTTGCTACATGCAGGATTGTACGACACTAATTTTGGCTTTTGGTTAATTCTGGGAAAATGGAATCTCCCGAAGGGAGCATTAGCACTATTTGAATACATCCAAAAAATTACATAATCTCAAAAAACAATAACTTTGCAGAAAACAACAATATGAGAAACATGACTGGGTAAATCCAAAAGATTTATAGGCAAGTCACTTTTCTTTTTTGCAAAAATTAATAAGTTTTTAATGTAGCACCATCTGGATGTGACCAAAAACCACGAAAAAGACCATAAGCATTTCGCAGCCTGGATGTGTTATCGCTATAATTAGAATATAGAGCACAGGTCATGAATTTGGTGTAAAAACAGGTTTTCCAGTTCACTTCAAATGATTAAAATTAGTTTTATCTGGGAAATAATGTTAGTTAAGAACTTGGATCCCTAGTACTGGTCGCGGAAGGTCTCCCTACTTGCAGGATTTCCTTCTAGCCTTATCAAGAGAATTACAGTTTATAAAGCATAAAAAGTGATTATATGTAAAATGTAAAACAAATCTTAGACCAGTTTTACAGGGTTTAACTGAGCTCTACCCCTAGGTGGCACCATTGTTCTACAGAAATGTGACTAGCATGCTACTGCTGCCCTGACCTTTGCTCTTTCTGTGATTGTTTACAGTGGTGAAAGAGGCAGCCAAAATGAAGAAGCACAATTTGTTCATGGACAGCACTGACCACCCCTTCGTCAGCCAGGCCAGCCTGAGCGACAGCCGGACCCCTCCCTCCTCCTCCCCTGCAAGTCCGGCTAAAACAGCCACGTCGCCAAGACCGGCACCTGCATCGCCACTCCTGGGAAATGGCGGGCCTGCAAGCCAACAGCAGGAGGTCCCAGCTAAAGAAGCCGACGCAGAGACTCCAGGCCCCGCCCTGGATGCTACAGGCCCCGGCCTGGATGCTACAGGCCCCACCCTGAATGTTACAGGCCCCACCCTGGATGTTACAGGCCCCGCCCTGAATGTTACAGGCCCCGCCCTGGATGCTACAGGCCCCGGCCTGGATGCTACAGGCCCCACCCTGAATGTTACAGGCCCCGCCCTGGATGCTACAGGCCCCACCCTGAATGTTACAGGCCCCACCCTGGATGCTACAGGCCCCACCCCCAGCTCTAAGGTCACTGCCCAGGCAGACCCTGCAGTGGAGCACATGGCAGCACTCAGCCTAAACTGTGCTGGGACAGATGGCATGGTAGATGACCGGGTGATGGCTCCAGCCCAACAGCAGGTGACAGACAGAGCAGTCTACCTTAGGTCTCCGGCAGAGATCAAGGAAAGCAACATCGTACGCATGGATGGCTCTGCAGGAGTAGGAGATGGTACTGTCGTGGCTGAATGCGTCGAGGTTAAAGAAATCAAGTCTGAACTGGAAATAAGAGAAAGCACTGCGGAACCCTCCGGAGAGGTAAAAGACAGTGGTGGAGACCCCCAAGAAGGACTGGGAGAAAATGCTGGGGTTCATCCTATACCCTCTCTGGAGAGTGGTACATTCCATCATGAACCCTGTGTACAAGAGAGTGAGGTGAACCCAGTGGAAGCCTCCACAGAGCGTGTCACAGACCTTACCCCTCCCGCTGTTGATTCTAATTCAGAACTCAGCGGTAACCCCAACGAAGAAGTCAGAGAAGGTCACATGGCTTCTTGCATCATGAACACTGGAGATTCTGGAGGAACAACTCTGGTTTCTCCAGATGCTGACACAGCAGGGAGCAATGGCGTGTCAGGCACTACTGACCAAGGTTCGGAGGCGGAAGAGCCAGCCGCCACGTCCGACTGCAGCACTTCAGAAGTGGAGCCAGCAGGGGGCGCCCATGATCCATCCAAGGCAGACGACAGCTCTGAACCTCCTGAGGAGGAGCTGCCACTAGACAGCGTCAAAGAGATCAGAGGTTTGGTGGTGGAGATAATCGAGGTGGAGGAGTTAGTGCAGAGGAACCCAGACAATGACCAGGTGTAGCTCAACACACTCAAAGCACACATATCGCCACCACATGGAAAATAAATGGACCACAGAGACTGGGGAATAATAGGCGGATTTGACAGGCCCATCTCAATCAAAGAGTCCAATGACATCTGACCTATTTTACACACTTATTCTTAACGCAAGTCCAGTAATTCAAACATACATGCTTGTTTTTTTTTTTAACTGGCTTAATCTAATTAACTAGTCACTACATGAGTACTGCCATGTAAAAGAAAGCAGAATTAACATTTACTGTGGATGTTGATTATTGACAAGTTTACGTATCATTGTGACATTTTGTTTTTTTCTGAGATTCCCCCACCACACAACCCCCCACTCCCCCCATCACAAAAATGCTCCATTGCTTTGCATGTATTTTGGCAGCTTTCAAGGTCTGTAGAGATTTTTAACTCCCCCCCCG
>JAODKL010000044.1:6489368-6517205 GCA_026780765.1 Petrocephalus schoutedeni
CAGGTCCCCCCCCCCCCCCCCCCGTCCACTTTGATGCGGTTACAACTTAATATGCTTACTAATAAATTCAATTAAACACTTCCCCATTCAATGAAGGAAAGGCACTTCAGTAATTCAGAAGTAATTGCACATATCTTATGTCAACAAAGCAGTAAGGTGAGACTAAGATCGTATCACCCACCTTCCCACATTCCCACATGTGCCCCGCTGAAGGAGGAGTTAGAAAGACAGATGTCATGAATGTGCACACACAGACATTCGCGGACGACATTCCCCCCTCTGCTCACCGCGATAATGTCCAGCGTGTTGTCGCAGACCTTCCTGATCTCCACATTCTTGTCATGCATCAGGTCGATGAGGTAGGCCGGAGCCTCTGAGGCTGAGTCAAGCTGAATACTCTGTGAATGTGACTCTATATACTCAACTGGTTGGCTGAAACAAAATCTTACTCTGAGCCTGAACTTACTCTGAACCTCTAGCAAACAGTATATGATGGTATTGAAAAAACGCATTTGACACTGTTTAATGTATATACAGTTATATATATATATATATATATATATATATAGTTAGAAATTTCAGAAGTTGAGAGCTCAGGAAACAAGATCATCGTTTATTGACATCACCATCCCTACCCGATTTGCAGCAGCATACACAAGGATTCAGGTATGCCACGCACGCTGCAACAGTTTATGGTACATTCACGACGCATTGTGCTTTTCTGGCATTAACCTACGCATGTGTGATATTCTGACTTTTTTTTGTTTTTGTTTCTTTTTTTTTTCTTTTTTTACTTAAGTCAGCCTCCAATACATCGCCTCAACACATCATCTCCGTATCAGTTTCGTAGGAAGAGGAGTGTCTATTTTTGACGGTATTAAAAACAATACCTTCTTGATTTCTAAATACCGAGATGCACCATAATATCATCATACAGCAGACGCCTACAGGCTACTCCCACAAACAAAACATCTCAATCCCTTTCTTCCACTGTTTTTGCCCGGGAAGTGGTACCAGCTGAATTTACACCGCTCCTGCACAGTTTCTTGTCTGGTAAATTAAGGAATCTGCAGAAAAGGATACGGGTTTCCTTGATGATGACGTCTCGAGTGGCCTGGTGGAACACCATCTGGTAGAAGACGTAGACAATCTGACAAACAAACTCATCATCCTCCTGTTGGGCTGAAAGAAAAACAACACAAACCAGTCAGTCATTTATAAGGCCAGCTACTTACACACCGCTCCACTCCTGATATACATACTTAAAAGAAATTTTTGGCAATTTTTTTTTTCTTTTAACCTTTTTCTATGAAACCTCGATACTCATATAATTATGTAAATCACTAGAATACATTTACCAAATCTAATTTACTTTTAAATTTTACATTTAATTACATTATAAATAAATTACATGTATTTACATTTTTAAATGGTCAATAAATGAAATACTCAAATTTCAAATACATCATATTTAAACAGTTACTTAAGTAAACTGAATTTCAAGTCAACACTTAAGCCAAAGGCATATAGGCTTAAAACTGCTAATTTCAAAGCCGTTCACTTAGCTACTGTCACATTATATATTTTTCAAAAGAAAAAAATAATATAGCTTTTCCATGAAGGAAAGCTCCTTGACATTCACAAGTGCTTTTTAAAATAATAATAATGATGATAATGATGATGATAGGCTTTATATAAACGGCTGCAGTTCTGATCTCTCTGAGCGGGAATGGTCGTGTGAGCGGGCGCATGGCGAAGGCTGTTCCCCACCGCAGAGAAATGACAGAGCGCTTTCAGACCGCACTGTGACGGCGCGGAGCGGCCCTGGAGATACGCGCCCGTTTTGCTGACAAAAACACGCAGACTATAATCGTCAGGAACCATCGCGACGGTGCCACACACGGATGTGCCTGAACCGAGCCGGGGGTTCCGTGTGCGCGGCCCGCTGAAGTAAGGAGCCGGGGGACTTTGGGAGACTGCCACCTGCTGTTTTCTCCATGGACAGAGACCGGACTATGTGTCTGGGTACACTTATGCTGAGAGGTCACGCCTTTCGGTGGCTAAGAAGTGCCTCCCTGCCATTTCTCTGTGGTTTGGCACTGATTCTTTAAAGCAGGCCTTATGATCATAATAATAATTATTATTATAATAATCATCATCACAATGTCTCTTAAGGCGTCATTTCTGAAAACCAATAATCTGTTAAGGATAGCTACAAAATGATATATGTATTTTATATAAATGATATATTGCAGGAATAGATCATTATGTGTGCAGCTTATGCACTTTACTGGTCCCCAAAGTATGTCATGACTGATTCCCTTCCTAAGCACAGGGTTACAGAGGAAGCTTGTGCACAGCAAGAGCAACAAACAACCAGACAGAAGATGGATGAATGGATCTGACTTTCTTTCCACTCAGGTTCCAATACAGGAGCTCTAAGCAAGTCTTGACTGGTCTTTACCGTTGAGCAGCTCGATCAAGGCCGGGATGATTCCTGACTTGGCAAACATGGCGGCACAGGAGTCGTCCATGGAGATGGTGCCAATCATGATCACCACCTCTAGGATGAGGTCATCCTCCGCAGTGCCTGACAGGAGACAGCAGACATCTCAGGGGGGAGAGAGTCAACACTGCGCCGCCTTCACCTTCACAGCGGGGCCCAGAGGAGCTACCTGGCTTGAGGTGGTCTTTCAAGAAGGGCACCAGATTGTACTCCCTCAGCACCAGCTCCCAGTCCAGGTCCGGAATGGTCAGGTTGGCCAACGTGCCCAGGCACTCGATCACAAACTCCTCGTCCTCGTCAGCACTAACCTGTGCGGCCAGATCTCCCACATAGTCCTAGAGAACACAACCCGTGAGCACAGAGTCCTCCACTTCCTGTTCGGTAGACCCACAATGCACTGCATGTAGAGGACACAATTGTCTCAATACCAAGAATACATAGTCCATACTTGTGGTCTTGGCAAGAATGGTCTTGCCAGCTTGCCTAACAAGAATGAAGCTGAGACACAATAAATGGGATTGGTTTCGTTTGGCGAGGATGCAACTGATGTATCCTTGAAATTTGGGGTTGGGCAAGGACAACGTCCAGGGATTTTTAACACCCTCTGCACTTCTGTTCATAGCACTGGAACTGGTCTTTGGCAACGGAAGATGAGATAAAACAGGTATGCGAGAACACAAGTACAGTCAAGTATGTATATTAAGAAACACCTAAAAAATTTAGGCATGCATAAAAATCTATGATTTCCCCTTGAAGAAGTGATACTCACAATGAATAAGTCTTTGGGTGGGTCGTCATGTTGGGATATATTCCTGATCATCTTCATCAGGAGAGGATCCTTCAGTTTCAAGGCCCTTTTCATCAGCAACTTCAGGCCGTTACCTTAAACCCAGAGCAAAGTGATTTATGTGACCCCACAGAACAAAGGGCAGAGGCCTGCCGGACCGGAACTCAGTACCTTCACAGATGATCTGCGCGTTCCTCTTGTTGGCTGCGATGTTAATGCAGAAGGAAATGAGCTCGGCGTCAAGCCGCTCCTCGCCATGCTCGAAGAGCATCTTCATCAGCTGTCAAGAAAAGCCACCAACGTTTGTACCCCACAAAGACGGCGGCCTCAAATCGAAAGCAAGGATACTCGCCCCACAAAGACGACGGCCTCAAATCGAGAGCAAGGATACTCGCCCCACAAAGACGGCGGCCTCAAATCGAGAGCAAGGATACTCGCCCCACAAAGACGGCGGCCTCAAATCGAAAGCAAGGATACTCGCCCCACAAAGACGGCGGCCACAAATTCCAGAGCACAGATACTTGCCGATTACAGGTAAACAAAGCATCAGAAGTTTGGTTTTATAGCCCTATTTAAGTCCCTATCAGGCATCGCATTGAAATTCCAGAGTCACAAAATAAAAACTCATTCTGTTGAATGAGGTTTATATCACCGAATCAAGACTTTCCGAAATACACGCCATCCAGAAGACATGCAAAACAATGAAACACGAACATTGTTTTTGCAACATGAAGGCTATTGTATTTAGAAGTACGGGGGTTTTATGTTGAACCCTGAGTTGTGCGGCTACTTTCACACACTCTGGTGCCATACTGCTCTTCCTTGTGGCGGAGTTAATGATAAAGAAAGTGACAGCCAAAGCAGATATTTTTAAAAAAGCCAGATTTCAATGTGGCGGGCGATTCGGAAAAGGTGTGCTGCCGCCGGCTCATGTTCAAATCGGCGGCGCTCGAGCGCGAGCTCGCTACCTACGGCGAGGTGGGGCAATCAGGAAATCAGGCGGGGAGCGCGGGCCAACGACGGCGCCGCCGGTGCCCTAAATGCGATCCGCCGTCAGCGTCGGCTGATTTAACATTAAACAGGAAGGCATTAAAGGCAGGGTGCACTGTGAAGAGGCAGCAGTGTGCAATCAAACAAGTCCCACATTGAGTATCAGATACCGGGGGTCCCGGGCCCGAAATCACGCCGTCTAGACTCTCTGGCACCTGACTTTTCTTATTTACCAGCAGCTGGAGGCCCAGCGCCCTCACACCGCCCCCTCTCCCCCCTCCAAACATCTTAGAGTGATTAGGGTGGGACCTCTGTACAGAGCAGGAATGTGTCCCTATGACCAGTGCCTCCTGACAGCCCACACCCCACCCCACCCCCAAGCCTGAGACTGCCTGTTCCGGAGTATGAGACTACAGGGGTGGTGATAGGGAAGAGGTGGGGGGGGGGCAGTAGGGGGCACCATGAGGTGAAGGCTGGCAATTATGGCCCCCTGTCAGAAGGGTGAGACAATTAAAAACCCAGGGTCCCGGGGGCATATGGGAGGGACAGACAGAGGACGGGCCGGAGACAGGGAAGACCGTATCCATAGGAACATCGCTGTCTCGTGTCCCCGTGATGACATCACAGCTCAGCTGTGCATGCCCATCGGCTGCATCATTAATGTCATGGCATCTGGACGCCATTTTCAACAAATTAAACGGGACATGAGAATCTAAACAATAAGAAATGCCATTTCCCTGGAACAAACAAAGGGACCCCCTTAGCCTTACGACTTAACTGAGGTCCAGGCAGCCAAGATGAAAATACACTGGCAAAGCACCGGCCAGCATTGTAGCAGTGCCCCCTTAAGGGCGAAGAGTCATCAGCCATCAAATGTTATTGTAACTGGCACCCACCCATTCCCACAACATCACTGTTATCCATTTAAGGAGCCAGAGAACAGAACGTGTCTGGTTTCGGGGATGTTGTGCTTAATTGTCTGTCATACAGGGAATTTGACGGCGTGATCTTCAGGCGTACTTGCGGAATGCAGTCGGTGTAGGCGAACATGGACTTGAAGCGGTCGTCGACACTGACGTGGTACAGGATGCACATGGCTATCTGCTTCTGGCTCTCATTGGCTAGAAGAAGAAAACACATAACAAATCTGTCAGCGTGAAAGAAAAGGCTATACCACACAAAACAAGCAATAAAAAAAAATATTACCCTCTATTCCAATTTCCATAAACTGTTCCTTATTTAAATCTTTCTTCAAAACAAAGGTCATGTCCTAACTGAGATTTAACCATCATTAAGGCCCAATTTGGGCAGAGCCCAGCGTTTCCGAATAGCTACCCATGTGAAAAGGAACTGAGCCAGCCGCAGGATGCAGCAAAATAACAATATATCAGAACAAGGGACAAATCTCAAAAACAAAGAAGAAGAAACCCGCTAACAATTAAAGTTGCCAGCTAGAGCTCTGATACGAGGGCCCAGAGCCATCAGTTAGGTAACAGCTTATTTAAAAGACAAGATGCTGTTAACGGCAATCGAGATACTCATGGCTGTATTATCACTCAGGGTTATTTGAAACAGATGCGTGTGGCAAACATGGGGTGGGGGGTGGGGGCATATTCCTTTAATTGGGAAAACAGGAGGAAGCATAAATTTTAGTGCCATTAATGAGTTCAAACGGTGCCGGAGCGTCCTCGCCGGGCCCCAACGGACGCACATGTGCTTCTTGTTAGCGCCGACGGCACATCTGACCCGCATTATTACCTCACTTCACCGGTAAGGAAAAAAAAACGATGATTCTTTATGGCCTGAAGAGGAGCCTATTAAAGTCAGAAAACACTAAGCAAGCAAAAGCCTAAGCGAGGAAAATAAATACTAATAAAATAACCAGGAAACGGCTCCAAGCCCGAGCGCTCTATCAGGAACCTGGGGGACTCGGGAACCCGACCGGCAACGTGACATCTGATGCCGTTAAAAATCGTAAACTGCCACACGGCGCGGGTGAAATAGCTACGATCCCAGCTCCTGTCTTACATCAGAGCGGCAATAAATCAGACAAAGCTCCTGCACCCTGCAAGCTCGTCTGTGCAACAGTGTGATCCGTTAACAAGCTTTGCCAAAAGCTTCATCGGTAGAGCGCCCCCCGGTGGGCGGCTATACCAGAAGCTCGCAGTCTGACCCCGCGACTGGGACGTGGGTGACCGCCGGGGCATGACCTCATCGCGCAGACTATTCATCCCCCGCGCCCTCGATAAGGCCGCGATTGTGTCGAAAACGGTAACTGGATAGCAAACAGACATACACTGCCTATCAGCTCCAGATTGGCTGGGGAGGGGGCGGGACAGCCACTCAATTAAGTCGTTAATGGTGGCACGTGGGAAGGAAGCAGGTCAAAGCGAGCACGAGTCATACAGGGGGCCCAGGAATTCAAGGGAGAAAGGAAAAAAAAAACTTTTACGATTGAAATTGTTATTTTTAGCATATGCGTAATATTAATGATAGCAGACATCTAAGCCCTGGAGGAGGTATTAAAGTCAAATCAATCCCGTGAATCCAAACAGAGACTAGACAACTGCCCCGGTCACACGCTGAATTTCTCGCAGAGGAAATGGTCTGAGGAATGGCCGCGGCGACCCGGTGCGTGTCTGGAGCCTGACTCCACCTGCACGAGCATTTCACGGCCTGATTTTACCTCCATTTGCGCTAGCTGTGTAAATACCGCGCAGAAATTTCAATGGGAATTATCTTGCGGGGTTGGATTTCAGGACGCCTCGTAACGCAGAGTCCCCGTTTACTGACCTGCTCGAATTTCAGTCGCGGTAACTGTTCATTGATGTCCTTGTAAACTTTCCTGAGGGAATTTAAAAAAAAATAAAAAACCCTACAATATCTTACAGGGCATTTTAAGTCACGCACGTGCTCTTTAATTACTTAAGTGTGAAAGAACGTAACCACGGAGACGTAATGTTGGAGGTCCCTCTGCCAAACGTCTGCTGTTTCGTGTAAAGTAATATTTTTTTACAATTTGATATCACTCTGTCATGTGTGTTCCAACTTGCTATTTTTATCAATTTTCATGAAGGCTATTGTTTTTTCTGGACAGAGGCGGCAGAGTTTCTGGAGTCAGATGCGCTCGCAGATTTTTTTTGCCAAATGACTGCTAGGAATGAAAAATGAGCAAATTGCTGATATGAGTCTGGGAGGAAACATCCACGTTGTTGGTGGAACTTACTGCTGTCGGGGAAAAATGAGTCCCATGTGAACCACACTTTTACTGAGGTCTTCAAAGATGATGCAAACCATCATTCCACTCACTCCCTCTAATATATAATTTAAAATACGTATGTAAAAGTAAACAACCATATATTCCAACAAAAAAAACAAGTTCTTGTTTTCATACCTGATCTACAATGTATTACACCACCAGTACACCTCCCCCTTCATGCCCTCTCCCCTCTCCTGAGCCCCCAAATCCATCGCACTGTCATAACTTTCAGGATAAAACTCAGGGAGTATTCTAACAGTGGCCGATATCCAGATTTTCCCAGCCACTCGGGAAAGAAAACACATTAAGAATCAGCATCAACCCCACAGGCTGAAAACCGGCCTAATCGCTTGAGTTCCACCACTTTTCCGTTACAAACTTTTCATTTTTTGTTTTCTCGCCTTCAAATGCCAAGCTGCTCACATTTCTGGCTAGGACTGTCACCAAACAGCACAGAAGATGATCCCAACATTCATGACAACAGCATTTGCTCTAATAATACTTTGCTAGCTTGGCACAAGAAAAGCCATATTTCATCAGGACCGGTCTGAGAGACTGAAGAACATAGAGGCTTCCCTTGGAATAGATCAATCCAATAAAATCGGCATCTAGATGCTTACACATCTCACAGCTTGGAATCTGTCTCAGGTGCAGTACCGAGTATTGGATTCAGAGAACCCCCAAGTCCATCTCCATAACCTTCATTCTTATAGACATATAAGCCTAATAGGGATACATCAGTGACATCTACCATCCGTCTGCTTTTATGGAGTGATCTGTGCCAAAAGCCTTAGGAAGTCAGTGTGCTCCTTGGCCGTTCATCATGAACTCCGTCCTGTGAGGCAGGACCTACCTAGAAGGTTGGTGAGCTTGGGAAGCAGGCCAACTTGGACCATCTTGCTGCGCAGACCGGTGTCGAAGGACAAGTTGAGCAGCAGCCGCAGGCTGACGTTCAGCAGGTCCTCGTGATCGCAGGGCACCAACCTGGACAGCTTCTCCACCGTGTCGATCTCAGCCTGCCCATGACAGGGAGCTCAATTCAACTCGGTATGGCTTGTATTCTTCGCAGGATAACATCAACCTTCATGATCCAAGCACATGTATGATGTCCTTCAACACAGTATTCGAGATCAGAGGACGATAAGTGCTCATCCTCTGCTTCTACTACATTATATTAGCAATAACATCCAAAAACAATAACAAATGTCTTCATTCCTCAACAAATGACTAACACAACGCCGCAGTGACCGAAGGACATACTGTTACAACGCCTACTATGAGTACAAGCCAAGTCATGATTTTCTGTAACTATAACTACAGTCAAATGATGAAAAAATTAATCTTAACATCTATTACTGGCTGACCACTGGAAAGAACATATGGTAAAATAACTAAGCCAATTTATCATATTGTTTTAGGATATTTAATGATATACTTTGCATGAGCCCGATTCTTTCAAAGAAAAGGAGCCTCTGTGGACAAAGTAGTCGATAGATCTTCCCTTCAGCGAGCATCATCCCGAAAGTGGCTGAAAGTGGCTGGCCCGACACGCCTTTCCTGGGTAAGGACACGGGGGGAGATCTTCAGCACAGTTAGCCTTTAATCTGACGTAGAAATGCACTGAGAGGCCCGGGCAAGCTGCTAGGTCCTTAAAGCATCAGGGGCTTAGCCCAGAGACTTGGGTTATGCACAGAACGCATTTCTGTTCCTCGCAAGAGCGCTCCTTCTAACTCGCCTCCCAAGAACGACGCAATGAGTCATGGAACTGTTCTCGTTGGAGAGGTTTCAACTGAAGCACTCTTGATATTTGGGGATGAGCAAGAGTGGAACCCGGGGATTAAATTCTCTCTCTCTCTGTGAAGTCACAACAAAGGTTTTGGGAAACGCAGCCCTTGACTAGGACTCCTTTGGGACTTCGTCACTGGATACCCCAGGCTCGCAGTGATGCATCTGGCCGTGCCAAGCGTGCCAGATAAACACAGCTCGAGCTCGTCCCGAGTCTCTCCATCGCAATGTGCCGCCGGGCCATAGACAGTGAGCCGTCCCCAAAACCCCATCACAGCCGTGCTTCCAGGAACTTGCCGGCGAAGGTGCCGGAATGTTATTGTTGGCGAGCAATCCCCCCTTTCGGTCGCGAAAAGGACGGCAGGGCGCACAGAGGAGAGATTGACAGTAATTCTCCATGACACCGCATGAATTCCGGTGAGGTTCAGAAGCTATTAAAACAACATTAGCGGGATGAGCGTGGCTCACGAGCGGGCCAGCAAGATGATGAACGCACATGGTCTTCCTGGAAATGACAGACATACTGTACTAGACGGCTGTACCATGTCATTCTTGTTCTCTAGGTAGATGCTGAGCTTCTTGAGGAAGGAGACCACCAGGACCAGCAGATCCGTGTTCTCCCTATCCAGGGTCTTCACCAGCATGTGGACGATGTTCTTGTTCCTCATCTTCAGCTCCGTGCGCGGGTCCTCCGAGAGGTTAAGCAGCAGGTAAAGAGCCACTGCGTGTACAAAGAGGTGGAGAAGAATGAAGACCCAAAACACCTGGCCAGCTGACCCAACTTCTGGGATGTGCTTCAGCTTTCAGTGGAATTTTCCTTGGTTCTTACTGAGCACACGGTTCCCAAGAACTACATCAACCCCAAGAACCTTGTTCTCTCTCTCTCGGTATGAAAACATGCCTCATTAGACTGCCCCCACCCCCAACAACTCATAACCTTCATTCATATGTACACGTAAATCTAATCAGGGATACAGCAGTGACATATTTCTCCAATTAGGAAACAAATTCACTCACACCATATGTCCAACTGCCCATGGCTGCATGTAATCTGCTGTATGGGCCCTAAGAGGCCTTGTAAATATCCTACAGTGTCAGCTACATGCATACAGAGTACAAATGTAAATAAAATCACCTCGTAACAGTTGCTCCTGTTTTACCAACAGCCCCTGGTACTTCTTAAAGGCCTTCTCATGTTCCTTCTTCAGGGTGTGGTTGTCAGGATCGTCGTCACGTGAGAAGGGTTAAGTTGTAATTCAATTTAATGCATTTAGCTTAATGTCAACAGCGTTTTACACAGCATTTTGGGGTCCCATGACAAACTTGCTATTATCATGTTTCATTACAGAGTGGTCTTTACACTGACCACAACGCATAGCTGCATGGATTTTTTTTGTTTGCGTGGATGTCGATTGGCCACGCTGTGTCACATGACGCTTGGGTCAGGCAGCCAATAGGATATAAGCTTTCTTCTTCCGCTGCAGCTCGTCCTGCCACAGGTCATATCGCTTCAGCTCATGCTCGACAATGTTCATGCAGAGGGCCCCGATCTTGTAGTGGGTGATTATGCCGTGGAACTGGGAGAAGCTGGCGAAGCAAGACGACACAGCGTGCAGGAATAAACCCAAAGTCACCCCCTTCTACCCCATTTATGGATCTAATTTTAACCATTCAGACTGAATTCCTCCCAAATATGGAAATCTGAAACTCTGATTGTAATAACCTTCTGCGTATGTAATATAAACCCAACACTGCAGCCATGGCGACCAACGTTTGGTTTTTGAACTAAAGCAAACTGTTTTCTGCTGCTGTGAATGTACAAAGAACGATGCCAGCTGGGCATTCTTGCATGCTCGAAGTATTCCTTAAGCATAATCAGTGTAGCTGGGAACCAGGTTCAAATCTAGCTCAGCTCAACTTACAACAGCCGGCAACCTGAATCCAAAACATAACGTGGCCTGAATTACTTAATATGTATATAGATTACAGACTGGACTGACTTTCTGGGAGATGAAATGAAGACGAAACAGCTTGATTAAAGGATCAATTAAAATGAAAAAGTCATACTCTTATTAACGCCCTCCGTGACAGGAGAGGGCGTGCAATGCCCTATAAATTTATACTGAATTGCTATCAACCAGAATTCTTTATCAAGTCACCCAGTTATCATCACTATTATATGGAAGCAGCTTATGACTCACAAACTGAAATAACATTAAAGGAGCTTCATGCTTCAAGGCAATGCAAACAGAGCTGCTAACAGCTAGTAGCAAGTTTGCACACATTAAAATGTTAAACTTTTCGTTAATTTAAGGTCATTGATTAATTGTACCAGTTACTTTTAACAAGCTATCAGATAATGATCGGGGGGGAGAGGAGGACAGCTAGGAAGGTTCTGCATAAGCAGCTCTACCTTGAAAAGCAGAAGAAGATGTAGATGATGGTGGTGGCCAGATCCACGCTTTGCTTCCAGTCTTCTCGAAGGACACGGGCCAGGGCACCAAGAGCCGTTTCTGACAAGCAACAGACATAGAAATGCAATGGAGAGTAGAAGCCCAGCCTCTGTGTGGAACCAACGCCCTGTAGAGCTTTACAGTCATTAAATGTAGATCTGCTCTTATCCAACTGTCAAATGTGCTATAAATGCATTAGTGCGAGCCGGACAAAAAAAGTGCATTCCATTCTGCCCTACAATTAATCAAACTCTTATTAGAGAAAATAATCCTTCTGTCAATTCAGTTAATTAAACCGCCTTAAGAGAAGTTCTCAAACCCTGGTCCTCCCACACACTGAACCCAATGTCCCTGTGAAGTTTAATTCTATCAGCCAGCTACACAGACCCTATTTACATTTATATAGTACAACAAAGCCCAAGGATGCCTACCATTATGGAGCAGCTCTTTAAGATTGTCAGGATTGCGAGCCAGCTGGAGGATTAATGTGGAGCCCCTCACTTTCTCGGCTACATCCTCATAAAGCAGCTCCACGTAGTCGTCGATGTTGTTGATGTTGGCTTCTTCATCAATCTGAAACCATCAGACACCCCCCCCCCAGATGAGTAAAGCCTCACTGCTTCCAAACAGGATCCTCCCTCAAAGGGCACATGCATTTCTTACCTCCATCCCCTCAAAAGGGGTGAGATCTCTAGGTTTACCCGACCTCTTCTCTCTTTTTTCTGCAGGAGAAGACAAATGCTGGAAGAATCAGCAGATTTCCATAAAACCGGTTCCGGTTTCCATGCAGGTTATTAGCAGACGCTTAACTGACGCATCAGTCTGAAGTGACTTGCAAAGATGGATATAATGTCAGGGAACATCAAGTAAACTGCTAGAACAGGGCCCACAATTGTACTTAAACCGGCAATGTGAACATTAACAGCCCATGTCCTTAACCGCCACTGCACCTGCTGGCAGTGAAAGCTATAACACCTTGTTTCAGCATTCTTATATTAGAGTGCCGACAATGCAGTCATGTTTAAAATGATGCCTTTGCCTGATTATACTAGCCTGCTTGTGCCATTATGCTACAATGGCAGGATTACAATGGTACATCATCATCCATCCATCCATTTTCTGTAACCGCAAGTCCCAATCAGGGTCCCGGGGGGGGGGGGGCAAACCCTACTGGCGCAAGGCAGGGAACAACACAGGGTGGGGCCCCAACCCATCGCAGGGCACACTCATGACAAGCACGCCAATGGACAATTTGATAACTCCAAATATCACCAGCATATTTTATGGACCGTGGTGGGAAACTGGAGTTCCCAGAAATAAACCCCCATGACACCAGCAGAGCATGCAAACTACATACACATGTAGCTATGGCAGAGACTCGGACCCTGGTTACAGGAGGGAGGCACCATCATGCCGCCCTACAGGGTCACCCAGTCAGGAAATTCAGCAGCTAAGGCACAGAAGCAGCCAGAACCTACCCTTGCCATTGGACTTCCTGCGGTTCTGAAGGTAGAAGAGCAGCTGCTCCACCTCGGGCAGCTTGGATGGGTGTATGAGTGTGCACTCCTCCACCACCTTCCGGGCCAGGGAGGCGATGTCCGTATTGGAGTTCAGGCTTTTCAGACGAATTCTACACAGGCACAAAGACTCACATTTTACTTCTCTGATGCTTTTATCCTACATAACTTACACTTCAGAGAACGGATATAATTTAGGGACACTCCCTGGGATTTGAACCTACAATGCTCTACTTGTTGAGCTACTGAAGCTGCTCGTAATAATGCCACCAACAGGGTTTATTCGCTTACATTTTCTGGCACTCCTTCCGTTCGCCATGCATACGGTCGCCCATTTCCCCCAAGATGTTTGCTTCGACTTCATACTGCACGACGAGAGCTTTCTCCGTGGGGTGCACATCTATGTTCCTCGCCTTTATTTTCCTGCAGATGGACAAGCACTTATGTCAAAGCACGACTAGTCCAACAAGGTACGAACCGCTTCCCGCACTGCCCATGTAATATAATGTAATATAACTGTTCAAAACAACAATTCACATATTAGAATTTTTATGGAAAAAAATTTAATATTTCTCCCACTCTTACTAATTATACCAAGCTGATGTGTATATGAATTAATCTCATTACGTATCAGTTCAAAGATAATAGCAGCTTATGGTTGCTAAAATTAGCTGGCCTCTAGCCAATTCTTTACTAGTGAATGGTGAACTGGACTTCTAGCTAACCTTATATAATCGCAAAATGGCAACAATCTAAACAGTCATCATTCAGCGCGAAAGAATGTATGTGTATTGGCCAAGTAGTGGCAGGAACAGAATAACAAAGCAGATATTACGTTCATATCACTGTATGTTAATGCTGGTCCCCACCCAGAAAATGACAGAACCCAGCGGATGAACCTTTACGGTCATCTTTTAATGATAAATTAAAAACCAAGCTTGAGGAAAAAAAATCACACATCGCACTGCAGACGACACGAACATTGCGATTAAAGATACAAACGGTGTTTTTTTTACAGTTTATCGAAAGACAGAAGACGCCTAATGTTGCCCGGTTACTGTCTAACGCCACTAGCTTAGCCACATTAGCACAATAACACAGAGCTACCTTTGCAAATAGCGCGCGTCCTCCGACTGCATGGCGCCCGGAGCAGAGAAACGGCCGGCTAACCGAGGATTTTCCCACGTCGCTTTATTTACAGTATGAGTTATTTGTGGAGGATAACGCTTTTCACATCATCTAATAGATAGTTATGCTGTAGCGCTGTCATCCCAGCACACAGCGAAGACAGGGTCACTACCAGCTGTGCGCTGAGGCGAGATGCCGCAGCGACACCTAGAGGCCCGGAGGACACTGCGCCAAATGCAACTCCCTGTTATTAAAACAAGGACGGCTAACAACCCATCCTTCCATTTACCTATCCTAGGCAGGGTCACCATCCATCCATCCATGCATTTTCTGTTCCTGCTTGTTTCATGCAAGGTACGGGCGCAATTCAGGGAATAATCAGGGTCACGTGATGGATAATCATATTCTGTTTAATATCGAATTAACATTTCTGCCCGGGGCTTACCTGCGCTTTTGTTTAGTGAGCAATGGGGTGGGAATAACTACTATCCAGATAAGCTATTTTTATTGTCAAATCTACAGGCTGCCAACATGTAAAATAACGGTTTTGTAAGAGTATGATTTACATTTGAACAAAATATTAATTGCGCACTTACATGTCTACAACTATAAAACAGGTAATATAACTAGTTAGATGCGATACATGGTAAATCTGTTTTAGGACAAGAACCATACTACTGATAGCTCACGCCTTCAGGGTTAAAAAAGAAATTAACTGGCCATTAGCTAATGGGCCTTAAATGGTAATGATTTTTATGCTTGTGTTTAGAAGGCAAACTTGGCATTTAGAAGGTTTGGCACTGAAACTACACAAATTAGCATGAAACTAAGAATCATAACCGATCTTTATCGTAACATATGTTGAATTCTGGCCGTTATTCTGCTGCGCATATTAAAATATCCTGCCGACCCATGTCAGAGTCGTGCTTTATACAAAAAAGGTCAGGCCATATCTGTTCATAAGCATTTTTCAATGGCTGGGCTAAATCCACATTGCTGAAGCAAATGAATTTCAGATGAGATTTTTGATGGAAGACTGCAATTGTTAAAAGTTTAACCGACAATGTTCAGCTTTATGCTGCCTTGGCTCTCACTCAGACATGTCAGAAGTAATCTGCATAAATGCATGATGCTGTTTCCTTAGGCACCCAGGCCCAGAGTTCCACTGGACGTCTGGATGAAATGCAAATCAACTCTTCTCTTCTCTCTGACCAAAGGACAGCTTACAAATTGCGTAGTGACCGATAAATATAGACAAAGAAAAACCGATATCCTTTCAAGGTTCCAGAGTGAATAGACAAAACAAAAAGCTTATTTGAAAACACATATGCACCTAGTTTAAGACTATTATAATAATGCTCTATTACACTAGAAAGCTTAGTGCCTCTGAATGCTAATATTCATACCAGAAAGCCCACATTGGGGAGGGAGGATCACTTGCTATATTTTTGCGTACAGGGACGCGTCACGCTTTGACAGAAACATCCATCTGGAGCCCTGTGTAGAAGTCACCTTGGGGACTTTACAGGGAGCTTCCTGTCCTGTCATTTGTCTAGGGAAACCCACTGCTCAGGCCAAAGAATGCAGGGGAGGTGAATAACGTTTCCACAATGAATGAGGAAGTGGGGACTATCCACCAAAAAGATTCAAGCCCTTGTGCAGCCATATGTTTTTAAATATTATCATCAGTGTGAGTCTTTAGATGGTTTACAACTCTGTAGAACTTTGCATCTCAGACTTGTCAGTACCCTGCCCATGTATCCTTGGCAGCCATATTAATATACAGTGCCCACAGAAAGTCTTTGGGACACCAGTGTGATTCAACAAAAATGCCGAAAATTTATTGGTTTAATAACAAGACTTCATCAACAAGCTATGTTTAGCATATCTGCACAAGCCAGCGAATTTGCAGTTTTCTTTTTACTAAGTTAAGGAAGTGCCCCCAAACCTTCTGTGAGCACAGCGTGAGCAGCCTGAGCTGCTTTTGGGTTGGGGGGGGGGCTTGGAAGTCTTAGCCGATTTAGCTGTTGGATGACTGCAGGTGGTCTGGACATTCAGCAGGGCAGCACTGAAAAAACAGCAGATACATTTTTGCAAAGGACCCCATAGTACAGATCAATCTGCTTTGCTCTGGTGTTACTTAGCTGTATATGGGGCGCTGTGGGGCACTCTGGGGTAACACTCTGTGTCTGTGATCGGAAGGTCACCGGTTTTGAGCCCACGGTCTGCAGGGAGATCACACTACTGGGCTGCTGGGCAAGCCCCTTAACCCCGATTGTCCCAGTGACTGGCTGAACCTGCATTCTCAACTGGATGTACATTTGGATAAAAGTATCTGCTATATAAATAACTGGACATGCATGGAAACTTTCATCCCTGAGTTTGCAAACTACAGTTCACAGCTGGCGCCGAATTTGCGGCGGCGATCACAAAGGGAGCGTCGCATTTTATGCAGCGATTTAGTAAAATTGCACAAAGTCTTGCAATCTTCCGCAATGGATTACTTTCATCATTACATTTGGAGTTTCATTGTAAATGGCAGTACTATGGCTAATCAACCTCTGAGTCATCGTAGCTCATATTCATTTCAAGTCTTGTGCCCTTAAAGTCACAGTCAGCAGGAATTGGTCACATGTGTGTGCCGCGCTCGCTGCACCTCGCTTTGCCAGACCAATTTGCTCCCGATACCGAAAGCGAATTCAGCCCTTCGGCCTTGTGGTAGAGCTGCAGGAAAGCTTACTGTCATGCTCAGTATAATGTGTCACTCTACATTTCCATTTAGAAAGACTGCAGCTTTTGCGAGTCTTTTCAAAATCACGAGGCACCAGGTGGGTAAGCTTTGGGGTCAGGAGCAGCCGTCAAATTAAATTCTACTAATCTTCTTAGGGCATAAATAGGCAATTCAAGGTTTAAACCAAAGGAATCGGAAGTACAGAGCTAAATGTAAACTATGTGCCTTTTTTATTGTTAAGGCAATTAGAGCTGTATTTTGACACGTTCTGCGTAAAGGTTTGTTATTGTTCACCTTTTATGGTATTAAGGTTGGGCTGACAAGTGCGTCTCGTCTGATGTGTACGATTGAGGTGGCAAGCGATGGTCAGAGCATGCTGTTTGGTGATTGGCTGAAAGAGTTTTGGATCTATTCTGGCACTCTTTCATGATCTGAATTTTTATACAGAACATCAGAATCACAGGATGTGTATAAAAAGAACAGTGAAAAAATCTATTCCCAGTTTTGAGTTCTTAATATTTTTGAATATTTGTCATGTTAGTCCCATGATGTTGTGCTAGTAATTTATAATGATTTCTTTATTACTTATAGTAGCTAAACTATTATAGTGCATGTCCGGCATTCTCATAAATATATTCATCAATTTCCTGTACTTCCTGTACTTGTCATGATTATGGTCAATGAGGTTTGGAGCCTATGGAGACAGGGCAGGAAAGAGCCCAGGATGAGGTATCACCCCATCACAGGGCACACACACACACACACACAGCATTCGGTAAATCCAGTTCACCTTAGTGTGTGTTTGGACTGTGGGGTAAGCTGGAGAACTTGGAGGAAACGCTACAATGGCACGGGGAGAACATGCAAACTTAGCGCACATGGAGCCATGGTGGAAACTCAAACCCTGGTCTGAGAGATATGAGGCAACTAACCAGTGTGTCACCCCTGAAAAACATTTAGGAATACTTCCTAAAGAAAGCTGCACAGCAGACATTGGATTACACATCATTTAAAGTGAGTTTTCCTCTTTCCTTAAAGTATAAATATCTCATAGTAGCCCTGTCTCCAAAACTGGGTTACTAATAATTATTCTTTTTAATGTTAGGCCTACAATAGTGAATAGTATTAAAAGACAAACCATATACAAAATAACACCCAACAGTAAATGGGCATACACACAAGACACGATTAGTGTTTCCTAATTGTAACGTTTACCTTACATTACCATACATCTCCCAAAGTACCCATGATGCACTGCAAAAACGGAACTGCGCAGCAGCCTAAGCTCCTGTTATAACCCTACACACCCTGAAGCGGTAATATAGATGCCAAGCATCAGTGGAGCTCTTTTGAAACCCGGCATAATTTATGAACAAGGCTGTGAAATATGACTTTAATAACCGTTACAAATGGCTCCCACCGCCGACCGTCGGGGAGTCGCTGCGGTTTAATGTAGCTTATGTAAAGTTGAGCCACCTTGGCACAATCTCTACTATTAAGAAATGTTTAAATAGTTGCGGCCGGCCTGTTATTTGTATTGCAAGCTAAACAGCTGATTGAATTACGAGTCTGTGGCTTGTCATAATAGCATCAGAGATGTTTTCGTGTAAGAATCTTGAGTGGCTCGCTGTAAGAGCCACATGGTTCTGGGACATGGACGAGATAAGAATATGGATTCTTTTTATAGGTATTCTACCTACGCCTTAGCATACTATTTTTCAATTTCAAGAGGCAGTTTAAGTTCATTAGACATCTAGAACAACGTTTATCAAGCATTGCCTTATGTAAGGTATGCTGGGGCAGAAAAAAGGTTGTGAAACATTGTTCTGAATTATTAAATAAAATGCTAAATAAATTAGCACTATGTGCAATTATGTGCTATTTTGTTTTTTAGGCTTTAGAGTGTATTTTGATGGTAATGTTAATATAGAAATATAGTCATACAAATATGCAAATATATACAAATACTTATACATTGTTAATATACAATGTAATATAGATATGATTAAAGTAGCATGTGTTATTATTAAAAAAAATACTGTATTTCCTTGCCAAAATTTCATTTGCAAATACTTACTGCTATGTAAGAACAATATATACAAGTTTGACAAGAATAACACCTTTTTTCTCCTAACACATTTGAGGATGGCTGTCCTGGAAAGAGTTAATAGATGTTGTTCATTGTCACATGATGCTGGGGGTGCAGGCGGAACCTGATCCAGCAGCATGCACATCTTGTCTGCAGATGTGGCGATACCACAAACACTTCAAAGTGACTCCCTAAGACCAGCTCACTATTCTGACGCCAACTGTAAACGTCTTGGACGCGTAGAGTGGAAAATATTAAACATTTCAAACAGAGAAAGAACTGCCTCAAAAAAAAGAGAGAGAGAAAAAAAAACATTTATTGGAAATCCTTTGCGAAATTGTCAGAAAAAAAAATAAATTTAAAAAGTTCTCACTTTGTACACTTGCAAAAAAAATGTCTTAAGGCCAGTTGGGCCTAGCATCTGAGCAGTGCCCCACTGTGCTAAATGAGCCCATTTAGAGAGTGATTTAGACAATTTGTGCTTTCAGAGATGCTCCAGTAACCCTGGGAGAATTCCCAGGATGTTTAGTTTGATGTCCGACAAGGGAATCCGTCAAACAGAAAACCAAGACCATGCGTAGGACGGAGCTGGTGCTTTTATTTGAGTTCAGCTTTTTTTTCCTCTTAACATAAAGATAAAGGCACCGCATGCCTGTGCTAGCCGGACGCGGAGTCAGGGCTGTCTCGTTCAATTTGACACTTGTAGCTACTTTGACCTCGATCGCCACAAGGACGAAAAAGACAAAAAAGAAACTACAAACAAAAAAATCCCACAACACGAACCAGTGCTGGGAACATGGGATAAACCAAATCATTGCAAACATAACACTGCTCTCAGTCTCTACTGATGGGTTAATAATTTAAACTGTATGGTGTTAGGGCATTTGAAGAAGAGATTATTCAACATTATTTTGGTAATTTACAAGCATCAGTTCATTATTGACATTAGCGGTATTTGACCATTAGGGAAATTTAAAGGCCTTGTTTTGTCATTGTGTGGTTATGTGGTTCTCAAATAGCAGGCTACCAAATATGTGTCCTAAAGAGATGCCCCCACCCCCCCCCCACCCCTGGCCAGCTCAAAAATATCCTTGGAACATACCTTGGCTTTCACGTTATCGCATAGCAAGCAATTTAGAAATGCACTTTCCTTACTGGACTGAATTCTCATGGTTAACGGCGGAAAAGGGTACCATTTGGAAGGTGGCAGCGATTATAATCCCCTTGGAGGACAGAAAGTCCATCCCTAGGTCCTAATTAGAGTGTAAACGAGGCATAACCAAACAAACCATGGCAGCATTTAAACTCTGCCAAAGGGTAATGTCTATCTACATGTGCAAGTATTTGGACATGTGGGAGAAATTGTGGTCTCAGTGAAAACCCTTGGAAAAATAAGAAAACAAACAAACAAATATGGTGTATTCTTTAAGACAGAAAAAGTATATCAGTACTTTGAAAAAAGCTTAAAAATCATATCGCTTAGGCCGAAATATCGGCCTGGAATTTAGGATTTTTCTTCACTGTAATTTAGGATTTCAAAAGTATTCTGCGTGTCGCTTATTAATATACCTGTGGTTGTCACTTTGTAAAAAAAAAACACATTGCAGTGTACGTTTGGAATGTTATTGTTTGCATTAGATTAAGTGGCATTCAGCTAAAATGTTGACTGAGTAATTAAGGCGACATGCAGGCATAACAGGCTGTGGCTTGTCTGGATTATTGTCTGGCCTGGCATTAGTACACAAGCCAGCTGTGAATTAGCATTGTGTGGAAAGGGAAATTGTCCAGCTCCAGCTGCTGATCAGGTTATCATGTCCTTCCACACGCTGTGAGCTGGGCCCCATAGTGACAGCTTCACAAACCCAAGGCAAGCGGCACATAGGCCTATAGCATGGCTGTAAGTGGTGGCCGCAGTCAGGCTGGTTTAACACGAAGGAGCAACAGAGCGTACAGTTAAGGTTCTGTGTGATTTTTATGAAAAGGGAAAAGGAACGAACAGGGAGAGAGAGAGATTCTCTGGCTTTTGGTGGCCCATGCTGCCAAGGGCTGTTTCGGTTAGAAGCGTACCGCTTAAATGTCAACAGCAAGGGGATCTGAGAACGTCGGACTCGTCATTAGTTTAGTCTGCTCGAAAATAAAGTTTCTCGGAAATCTCCGCTCGGGGGTTTGGTTGGATACCACCAGATGACAGAAGGGCTATGTGTTAGTAAGAAAAGACATTTTTTTGTCCGTTTTTCTTTTTTTCTTTTTAAAACCAACTCGAATAACTACACTGGATCGATTCTGGCTCAAGGAACAGGTGATGCGCCGCCTGGCCACCCACTGGAGCACAGTGCCGGTTCGGCGTACATCGCTGTCTGCGAGAAACACCTCGCACGGCACGCATCTGCGCGATGAATAATAGCCCTCTATTTGGTCCTGTCAGGCACACGAGTGCAGCTGATATTTTCAAAATATTAGGCGAGCGCTCCAGGCTTCGTGCGGCGAGGTGTGCATTACTTTCTGAAGAAAGGGAGCAATATAGCAAAGTGAGTCGATAAGACGGAGTACTCAGGCCAGATAATTTCCTGTGGCATAGCCTGTCGTGGTAGGGGAGCGGTATCACCTCTCGCAGAGAGAGACGGGCCGCATGTGAAATGGGAATGAGATTTGTTCCAAGCGTCTTGCGAGTTCTTCACGGGAGCTATATAAATTACTTTCTCGCAGCTTTGAACGTTAACGTTTAAAATTCGTTCCACGGTAACTTCCCGCCCACGGAATGTGAAAAGCCACGGGCGTGTTTGGTTGATTCGCGCGGCTCTACAGTCATGGCGACAGTACAGCCCCGGGTCTTCCGTACGTACATATTATGCTAAATACACCCCTGCGTAAGACAAGCAAATATAGAAAATCGATGGAATAATAATAATGATTATAAAAAAGTATTATAGTTATTAAGATGTGCAGGGAAGAGACGAAAAATGAATAGCTGCTATAATTCTTCAGTTGCTTAGCTTGCTTTGTCCATCTGACATTTTAAAATCATAACCAGATGTTCATTAATGAGTTTGTAAAAGGGGGGAGGAGGTGTCCCTGGGGGCCTGAACTCCCGCTAGCTCCTATTAAAGACTCGTCACCCCATAAGCGAGGGAACAACCGGCCCCCGTCTGACTGTAAAGCTCCATAGTAACGCTCCTGTTTACCTGCCGGGCCGCATTAGGGGACGTGGCCCCCGGCAACGTGCGTTTCGAGCACACGATGATGGGCCTCAGTCAGCGTTTTCAAACAGGCAGGTAAGAAATGCCCGGTTTTGCACAGCAATCTGCAAGGATGGCAAGGGCTAGTAAGAGGAGAGAGGGGATCGAGCGCTGCGTTAAATTAAGCAGCTGTCTGTGTCCTCTGGGAATCTTGTTGATGACCTCCAGCCGGCTGACACCCACACCTGTACAGTATGTAGGCCTTCCTGCTTCCTGATGCTGGACATAACCATCAGCAGGCCTGAGATTAATCTTCGGAATCTCTGCCCGTAACTGATGGCGCTCGTGGGCGTGAATCTGCGCTGGAGATTTCGCCGTGTAATGAAACACCAAGGAGTGAAGAGGATATATCTGATGGGGGGTGGGGGCAAAGGTTTATGGCGTTGATGTGCTGGATTGTCGAGACACGATTCTACGGGGTAAAAAGTCATAATGCTTCTTCTTGGGTTTCACAAAAACCCATCCATCCAGCCAAAATTGCTTGTCCAGCGCAGGGTTAGGGTGAGTCTGGATCTTATCCCAGGAAACACAGGGCACAAGGCAAGGGACAGCCTGACCAGAGTGTCAAAAAGCCCAGACATCTGCATGGATATACACCCTAAACTGCTGCTTAAATTTGTACCCAAATGAGTACCCAAACCAGCGGCAGCCTATCTCATCCACAAATGGCCAGTGTGTATGCAAGTTTTTTGAAAAACCTGTAGATCAGCTGTTCAAACCCAGGTGTGAGGACTCTTCTGCCAGTCAGTCCTCTAATTAGTAGCCTAATTAGGGAGTTGCAGTGAAAACCCACCCTTTCTGGATAAGATTGGCTGCCCCTGCGCTCTAGCTTCATAATTCCTGTTAGTTTATTAACTGAGAACATTCTGGGTAGTAATAGTTTAGATCTTTACAGTTGCAGTGAGTTACTCATATGGAAACTGGTTTTGTGAGTCTAGTTAAATAATTTGAGTTGGGCTGTTTCTGAAATTGTTTTCAAAACCAAACCATATCACTATATTTCAAAGTAAGGTGTAAAGTAATTTAAAAATGCAATGTTGTGTTCAGCTGACGCCCGTTTAACACTGAATTTAGGTGGAATACCGAAGGAGCAGCTCTCTGGGGTAAGGAAGGACATACAGGAAGGATGCCAGTACCTGCTAGGATTTTTTCTTATACAAATTACCCTGAAGACGTGATTTTCTTAATTGCGCATTTGAGGCATTTGGTTTTATATGGTGCTTTACAATGACATGAGCACATTAATCTAATTTATCCAAACTGTTCATTTGTGCCCTGGAGTTCACCCATTTGTCCAAACATCAAAACATGACCTTTACAGAATAATCATTTCCCGTCCAGAGTAATTACCGTCAAACAGGGGGAAAAAATGGTATTTTGGCAATATAAAGGTAAAACGTCTTGAACATTATAGCTTAGCTGTATTGCATTTGTTTACCTAAAATATTTTGTGTTTGTAGGTACAATCCAAGCATGAATGTAAAGCCATATGCTAAGAATAATCATGATAACTCTGACTCATGAGTAACAAAAAAGACAACAACAGCGTATGAGACATGGAGCAACTTTTATTTAACAAGGTTCTAAATAGCAGATATTAAACAGCGTGCTCAAATAGCCAGGAATTCTAGTGTTTGGCTATTGCATAGAAAATAGGCAACTCATTACCCATAATATATCTGCTGGCAAATTAGAAGCACACATGGGAGACATTAAGCATCCATAATGTAATTCAGCTCACAGAAAAAAACTTACCTTACATATTTATGTTGTAAAAATCATTAAAAAATTTTTTTTACACACAACAGCTGCCAGAAACATATTTACTTCATGCATTTTTGAAGCAATCTCAATTTAGTTTAAACATGTTAAATCATATATTAATACAGGCTACTTTGTTTCTACTACAAGAAAGGATAGAGAGTATATTTCTTACTTAAAATTTTTTAAAATAAGTTTCAAATTAAATGTATCACATTATGGACTATTGGTACTGAATGGCTATAATACCAAAATTATGTTGCCAAATTCCACAAGATGGTTTGTTTTAATCTCACTGCCTAATGTTTAAATTACCCCCCCTCGCTCACATTTGCTTTTTGCATTAAAATGCATATCATATATCTTGCTTAAATCTCCGCTGTTAATGATTGAATTTGACAGCTGTCGGTACCAGGGGCTATGTCGTTTTGAAAACACGCATGTGATTCGGAAATTTGAATAATCAAAAATGATATGTCGAGAGCGATAAGCCAAAGTTCTGCATCAGGAGGCAGAAGGAGAGTAAATGCTTCAGAGACGTATCAGATCTCAACTTGCTCCTACGGCCTTAAATAAAATCAGAGTCTAAGAAGCAGACTGTAGTAATAAATCATATTTTATTCTTCTGAAAGCCCCATAGGAGCGAGTTGGCGCTCTGGGCCAGTTAAGGTCAGGCTGACAAAGAGGGAGGGGGTGCAGGGGTGAGCCCTGGGGGTACAGATGGGGGGTGGGGGGACGGGGCCTGACAGTGGGCCATCTCAGCAGAGTGTCCTACCGCCAGGAACTGACCCCCTCTATTGTTTTCCTGGGGGGACTGCGAGGCCCAGCACAGCTCCATGGGAAGCGCAGACTTAGCGCTCTCGAGCGGTAATTGAAAACACGAACGCCTCACGTCAGTCCGTGACAGCTGGAAGTCTCGGCTTCCTCCCGCGATCAGTGGCGATTGTCTCAGCTGATGGAGCACACGTATGCACGCACACACACACACGCACACACACACACACACGCACGCACACACAAGAACTTGCGCACGTACAAATGTTTCCCATTAAAAGAAATCTGGAAACCTGAAACGCCGTTTTCATTGGTTGACATGAGCTCACGGGCCAGCTTTCGGGTAACGAGATGTAAAAGCCAATCGACTATTTCTGACACTTTGTGAATCTGACTAGATGTTTTATACACTTTTGCAGCTTCCATCAAGACAAACAGACATCGCTAATAGCACTGCTACCTTATTCACTAATCTGTCCGTTTCCATTAAGCCAATTAGGACTTGCGGTAACTGGACACTCAGGCTGGAAAGCATGGAACACCAGGGCAGGGTACACCTACTCACTCTTACAGAGCACATTGGCGACAGTTCTGAGTTTCCTATCTGTACTGCGTGCCTTTGGACCTAACGATGAAACCAGGAGAACCAGGAGAACCTCGGGAGAACCCACACGAGCATTGCGAGAACATGGAACTCCAAACCCTACAGATGGGAACCAACAGCACTACCTTATGGGTACTTCAACATGATAATGAAACAGTCAGTTAATACAATAAGCAAATTAGTAGCGAGAAAAAAAAATGTCTTTCATTATGTCCGGTGATTGACCCCTAATTATCCCGACGGGCGCACGCAGACCCCAAGCACTCACGAGCGTGCGCTAGGGTCGCCTGATGCTGCAGAGGACTGGCTGTGGGACAGACGTCGCGTGGGGCTGCGCAGAAGTCAGCAACCTTAGCGAACTCCAGCTATGGTGACCAGGCCTTGCTCCCCCCTCCCACCAGCCCGACTCCCACCTCCCCATTAACCCCACAGCCAGACGCCGCGCGGAGCCTTGCGTCAGACCCAAATGCGTAGTCGATAGCAGCGCCGATAGGGTCAGCGATAGACACTCGGGAACAAATTTGCCAAATTCAGGCCAGAGACGAGGAAACTTGTGGTGAGAAGAGGGCTCTGGTACAAAAGGGGTCAGAAATATGCCCCTTGTTTGTTTGTTCTTTTGTATTAAATATGCAAATTAAATCAACATACAGTGGCGAGGCTTTGGCCTCCCATCAGACGACTTTTTTTAGGCTCCAGTGTCCCTGAAAAACCCTTTCTTACAGCATGCTTTTGCCTATTCACTATTTCCCTTACTGATTTAAACAACATTTTAGCACTGCTATGGCAAACTCAAGGGCAACATGATACCAGTGCGCTGATACTCAGTTTTGTTTCCCCTTGCCTTCAGAATAATCACTTTTAGACCCGATACATCCTGTAATGGTACACTTTTGTTACAGGAAGTACTTTGACACTTTCCTGTCTATAAATCAAAAGACCAAAGCTAAGGAGCAGTGAGGGGGGGTGATGGAGGGGGGGCTCTCCGTGCTTTCTTTTTCAGCCACTTATTCCCCAACCGAGACTTATTAATGTTCACACTATCCATACATGTTCACACTATTGTCAGTTTGTCAGAGAGAGCTCGGAGTGCACGGTCGGACTAACTCGGCGTATTATTTTTGGCATCCCTTTCAGGCTCCAGTTTCCTCATTCTGCAAATATCTTTTCTTTAACTTGACGTCAAAATGCATTTACATCTGTAATTCATTTGGCAGAGTTTCCTCTTTAAATTAAAATCCAGTAAAAAACCATTTGTCGCAAACGCATGTTACGCGTCCTAAGCGCAGCGCCTTCCCCGACACTCCGTCACAGCTATATTTAACCTCTTAATTAGAGTCACCCACTTTGAAAGTTTTATTTTAAGTAAAAATAAAAAATAATAAACACTTTCGTTGAGCTGATAGGAATGAAAAAATATTTATACGTGGTCGGAAAATTCTGCTTAAGTTTTTTCATTTATGAGCGGGCAACCTCAGATTTATTTTTTGTTTATGCCAGATTTATTATAAAATTACTTTTTTTTAATAATCAAAAACCACAGATGATTCAATGTGTCCCATGCAGCGACGTAGTAGTCGGTTTGATTTATGGACTTATAAAATGCCTAGGCTGGCATATTAACCGAACCCACTAGGCTTGGGAGCTACATAGCGATTCATAACAACCGTCTGCTTTCGGTAGATTGGGGACACTATAAAAAACTTGGCCGGTACACGAGCAGCTGTAAGTGATGCGTGTCAGACAGGACTGCGCACACAGCCACGTTGCTCTATGCATCCACACAGGGAGATATACACAGATGAACCTACAAACACAAGCAGACTGTGTCTGTAGTCCCTTTCAGCAGGAACCAATATCCCGTGTTGGACATCACCAGCACTATTTGGGATGGACCCCCACACGCTCCATTCTGCAGGCACTGCGCATCCTTCGCCTTCTCCTGCCTCCCCATCTACCAACTTACAGTGCCGCAAACGCCCATGCGTCCCCTTGCATCTGGATCCCATTCTCGGCCCCGTCTTCACACTCACCGTGATTTATCCCCATTTGCGGTATTTCACCTTTTTTTATGGAGGAAACATTGGTTCCAAGAGGTGTAAAAAATGTCACAGTGTTTTTACTGTTTAGCTGAACTTAACATTTTCGCAGGAAAGCCACCTGCGGTCTGCTTAGATGTGTTTTATGGACGTTGATTCATTTTTACCAATAAAGATTACT
>JAODKL010000044.1:6534910-6546058 GCA_026780765.1 Petrocephalus schoutedeni
AGGAGGCCATTCGGCCCATCAAGCTCGTTTGGGGAGAACTTAACTAATAGCTCAGAGTTGTTAAAATCTTATCTAGCGCTGATTTAAAGGAGCCCAGGCTTTTAGCTTCCGCTACACTAGCAGGAAGACTACTCCATATCCTAACTACACGATAAGAACACTTACAAGATCACTTATGACTGCTATTCCTGCTCAGGATTACAGTCGAATAATATTTTGGAAAGGTCTATATAAATGTCTGTATTACCACATGTGCAAGTTGCTTTTTTCTAGCTATTTATGCGTTCAACTTTTAACTATGCAGCATTAGCTAAATATAAAAAATATGCGAAAAATATCAGTTAGTAACCATTAATAATAAATAACTATTAAATGTTTAAAAACGTAATATAAGAAAAACTCTCTTCGGCGACGCGTCTATCAGATGTGTCACATGACTTTGTGCTCCCTTTGCGTCTCAGCCAATCGCAAACACCGTCTGCGCCTTAGCCGTTTCTGCCGTAGTGGCGTTTAGGCGGATCAAGCTTCCAGCACAACAAAAGCAAATAAAAGTCCCAGCTGCCGGCTCATGTTAAAAATAGGCTGCTTAGAGCCGAGCCCTCCACAGAGCAGTGCGGGCGAAAGGGACGTTTTGGAAAGGAGCTTTGGGCGTGCGGATGTGTGTGCCTGACAGCCCACTTTTCTGCTGGCACCGGTCACTGTCGGCCCTTTTCATGTCCCGCTGAGGTGCCTCCCTCCTTCGCCTGCAAAAACAAGCAAGAAACAACACAATCTACCAGTTGAAACGGGCGCATGAACATCTTGCACAATTTTTCTTCACAGAAAAAGTCAGAGCGTTTGGGGGGTTTTAGTCTAAAAGGTACTGACCCTGTCAGATAAATTACTTGAAAGCTATGATTCAACTTGCAGGGTAGAGGACAGTAGAGTTACACTTCAAGTTAGGTTTCTGAGTCTAAATATTTCTCTTACTTTCCACGGTGCAGTACATAGTAAATATAACAGTTGGTTCAGACCACATGTAAAATATGTTATGAGATAATGATGCCAAACTTCTCATGCTGGGATTTGGTCAGTTTTAATGTCGAAAATATCAGTTTATCGTGATGAAACGCGGTGGCTGATATCGCTTGCGGCAGACACCAATCTGTCCCGTATCTCTGCGGTGCCACATTTGCGGCCCCCAGCCAGGTCTTTTTGGGGGGTTCAGAGATTGATTTGCTTTCCGCGCTCAGCCCCACACTCCTGATAACACGGGCGGCGTCACCGGCTGGGGGATGTTTTCCAGGTCTGGTTTCAGAACAGACGGGCCAAGTTCCGCAGGAATGAGCGGGCCATGCTCGCCAGCAAGAACGCCTCTCTTCTCAAGTCCTACCCTGGGGACGTGACCGCGGTGGAGCAGCCCATCGTACCCCGGCCTGCCCCCCGACCCAACGACTATCTATCCTGGGGCGCTTCCGCCCCCTACAGGTAACCTTTCCACCGTGACCCCTCTCGGACCCTGAGCCCATTTTGTTTACATTTAATTTCCTGTCAGTCTCCGCTTTCAATCAGAAACGTTTATTCCCAGATCATAGCGCATTTAGCTACTGAATCTGAATCATTATTCTACCACAAAATCCCCTCCCATATCATAATAATGATAGGTCCGCATGGCATGCAATACAACATTATTTTTATTTATATATATTTTCATTTATATATCGTCTTTTTATTTATACCCCCTTCTTTCACTTCCTCTTCCTTATAATTTATATTTGGCGTAATCTAAGTTGGCCTAACCGGTGAGGTCATAACTCCCCACCAGAATAAAGGAATTTCCATCTTACTCAGCCCTGTTTGGACCTGGTTACATTCATCATCATCATATTCGCCCTTCGGTCTTCTTAAGCATCTTTAACCTAAGTGTCTTGGGTTACTGTTGTAGCTGTACTTTCCGACTTTGTGGTTTTGCCCTTCAGAGGCTTATTAAAGAGACAAAGTTCATTCCGGTTCATGGTAGGCTGTTACATCATGCCATTATAGCAGTCACATACACTGGGTGCGATATCCAGGTGTCAAAGCAGTCTAATGTTCCACATTTAAAGCCAGAGAGAGACTAACCTCGGAACACACACAAGTTTCCTTGACAGCCAAGGGGGAAAAAAATCATTTTTAAGCATGTCACTCGCCTAGCCTAGGTTTCGTATAAGGATTGCTTGTCAAGGAAAAGATAAAAAATATCTGACTTTTGATTTAGAGGATTGCAATTGAAACAGATAAATTAATGAAAGGTACAACTGTCACTCAGACAGACTGAGAAGCGGTCAGCGCGAGTCCGTATTTCTATTTGTGTCAGTGAGCAGAAAAGCACGACAATGCAAAAGCACTGCTTACTCGCAGAACTGATACATCCTCCAGCTGTTGCAGGACGGACCAGAGAAAGTGCCAGAAAAAAAACACACTGTGGTCAGAAAGCAAGTACTTTTTTATTTTCCCAGAGGTGGATCGCTGTTTGATTTGGAGGCCTTTCAGTGGTAGGAACATGTCGGAAAATAAACAAGGCTAGCATCGCCCGGCTTCTTCCGGATGCTAGGGAATATGGTCAGTGTGCAAAACTCTCTGAAAACACATCGACCGTAAAATAAGCGTATACGTGGCTTGTCATTTGCCCGATTTCATTCTTTCATGCAGATTCCTGGGTGGAAGAAAGTGTATCGTATGTGTTGTATGTATTGCAGATGTTATTTTGTATATACTGTACGTGGTATTTTCGGCGGCTCCGTATAGGGGAGTTGGGGGGGGGGGGGGCTCTTAAAAAATTGGAATACAATTGGACTGATCTGGGTTGGGGGTCCAATATGATGTGGTTTCATGTGGCTGAAAATCTGTTCCTGTTTATGTGTGTGTGTGTGTGTGTGTGTGTGTAACTTTATATATCCATATATGTATAAATGTGACATGCTTTTTGTCTTCCTCTCCAGCGCCATGGCTACCTATCCACCGACCTGCGCCAACACTAATACCGCCCAGGGAATGAACATGGCCAACAGCATCGCCAACCTCCGTCTCAAGGCCAAGGAGTACAGCTTGAACCAGGTGCCTACCGTCAACTGAGGCCGGGGAGGCAGCTTTGCAGGCAGGGGTTGCTGGGAACCAGGGCCCTCCGAAAAGAGCGGTGCCGCGATTGGTGCACCCGCCCCTCGTCTCGATCCACCCAGGAGCCCTGCCTTCAGCCGGCACGCCATCTTTTTTTTAATGAATGTATTTTTTAAAGCATTTTTTTTTATCTTTCATCTGTTGTAAAGGAAGGGGGATTTAAAAAAGAAAGAAAACGTGACTACAAAACTTTGAAACATTTCAGAAAGTGTTCGTTGCGAGGATCCTCGAAACTGTGCTTTTCGAAGTTGCCTGTCCCAGTCATCTGGACGCGGTAATTAGAGTGAATTTAATCTGATTTTAGGTAAAGGGGAAAAAAAAAGAAAATGTGGGAAAAAATGGGTCTCACTGCTTCTCACCTTCATGAGACTGCGTGGGTTTGTGTCAAAGGCCCGTTTAAGGTGACATCTGGACACCATGGATAAGATGCTGGAAGCTTTACCCCACCAGCAGAGATCAGTTTGTGATCGAAGTGCGCTGAACTGGAATAAGATATCGGACCTGAGCAACGAAAACCCATTTGGAGTTTTCATCGATACAAAGCCTTTCCGTGAATGTAGCTGGGAAAGTGTCCGCGTTTTAATATCATTCTTTTTTATGTCGTCTTCCATTTTATACCACTCCCATGCAAACTCAAGTGATGTATTTTGACTTATGTTTATCCTACAGGCAAACCAGTGTAACTCATTTCGTACAAAAAAGGGTACATTTTCTGAACCCCAAACATGGTATTTTGTTTACTGTGTATATACCTTGATTATATCTTTATCTGTAACAAAAATCCTATATAATAAAAATACAGTTGCAGAAATACAATGGAAGCAGCTTACGGAAGCAGAATGAAAGAGTCTGCAATTGTGTAAGACTAGTAAAGGTATCACTTTCTAGTAGTCAGAATGCTCTCGCCTCACTTTCCCTGTGTGAATTTTCAGCTTTTAATCTTTCCTGGGCTGTTGCTGGCGACAGCAACGCAGTATTGAGGGAAATCAGATAACATGAGCTTTTATAATCCCTGCTTAGCATGATTCCAGTGCAGAAACGGGGTCATGTAGAATAAATATCTTATGAAGCAAGTGCGCTTTTGTGGAAGGCTTTGATTGTGATGTCTGGATTTGCTCAAGACGTTACTCGATGGCATTTTATTGTATAAATGTTGACATACGCACTCTTATCTGGGTTGCAGCACTCGCCTTTGCTTAATTTTAATCCCAGTGAGTCATTTATTGTATTCCACTTTAATGTCTTTAATGGACCCTAAAGCCACACAGTCTGTCATAGCCGGCCAACCCGAAACAAGAAATATACACAAAACACTGCTTTCCGCAAAACCCAAGAGACCGGCACGCGCCTCTTGCCGTCTTTTGGACCTCGTGGGCCACTGTACCACGTGACAGATGTCAGTATGTAACGGAACCAAAATAACCTTGCTGTAATACTATGTGTGGAGTAAACTTAACTCGTGCAGATGGTCATGTCCACAGTCAGATGTACATTGCTAATGTTTACTTTGGGCTAGCGGCTTTAGCATATGCTGCGCTGCCTGAGGATTGGGTGGGAAACCTGAGGGCTCAGACAGCCACGCTGATTGGCTCCCCCCCCCCCCAGCGAATCAGCCTGCAGCTGCGGCGCCACATGGCGTGCAAAGGGGTTGCAGTCTACCCCCAACCCCCACCCCCAATATCCCAAGGGCTCCCACTATGGGATGCCTCCCCCCCCAGCTAGACCCATGGGGACTCAGCTGTCCGGGAGTGATGTCCCCGAGAGACCCGGGGCTACAGAGCATCGTCGCCGCCCTTCTGGCCACTCGTGGCGTTTGATCTACTGCCACATCGCCCCCTCCCCACTCCTCGACGGAACGACTCGACCTTTGCGCTGAGCAACAAAGCGACCGGCAGGAAAGAATTTGCCTGCCTGACAGGGCATAGGAAATTATTACAGCTGCTGGGCAAAGGCCTCCCCCTGGACTCCGGGCAGATCTATGGCGTGAATATTTTCTCCCTAATGAAAAGTCCACATGGATGCACTCTGCCTTCTCATTACGTGCGAGTCGCCTCTCCATCAGGGACTTTTCTCCTTCTCCCAGCAGAAGCTATTTTAAGTCAACGATCGATACTGTACACTGATGTAAGCGAAATTGTGAAGGAAGAGTGCAAAAAAAAGCTGGACCTTCTCCAACGTTTCAATAAAATTAAAAAGCAATTGCGCAGCTCTGTGCCAAGACCCATTTGTACCTCATGAGCAAACGTAAAGGCTATTTTAAAATTCTAGTCAGAATTCAAGTTATGATATAGTTTATGGGCCAGCAAAGAAAGATGTCAACTTCACTTAAACTTAAAAACGGCCCTTCATGTCAGACGGCCCCAAAAGCCAAGATTTTCCCAAAGGCAAGATGCACAACGGGGCTGTAAAATATTCATTCTGGCAACAAATCATTTCCTTTAGTGGTTGTACTTTTCTTCTTTAACTGCATATTTTCAATCCAAGAGTTTTCTTGAATTTTAATGCACCGTTATTATACCGGTCAACGTTTCCCCCAGTTACTAGTCACGGAACCACGCGTGTGGGCAGGTATTGTACGATATGTCCCATGTGCTTTGCGTCGCAATTCAAACTCATTCAATGATTCAAATTACACTTATTCGAATAAAACTGAGAAATATTGACCCCACCGTTGATACACACTTTGGCATGCAATGGTTGGGAAGTACAGATTAGTTCTACCGGGACGCCTGTCAGTCTGTTTGTTGGGCAATAACTGGGACTGCTTGATGTGATTCCTAGCTGTGGGTGTTTATGTTGGGGGGGGGTCATGTCATCCCTAGTACTCCTCTCGGTCCCAATGTCCATCTCCTCTTTCACGGTCGGGTCTGTTGACAAGTGTTTCCAGATGCACGATGCCTCTGACCTGGGGTCTGCCCCCTCCATCAGCCCTGACAGTGCCCCCCCCCCCGCCCGTCTCCCCACCCTGGGACAGGCGGATGGCATACAGGCATTCACTTAAACCCCACATCTGAAAGCCATTATGAGAGGGAGACCATCAGGAGAGAGAGAGGTTCTGCTGTGGAGTGCAGGCGACACGACACCGTGACTTGGGGTACCTGCACGTTCCTAACCCACAGTTTCCTTCTCAGATGTTTCCAACCAAGTGCCCCCCCCCCCCCATTACTTAGTATCTATGTTAATTATCTGTCTTTGACAGCCTCAAGGAATAGCTCTTAAAAAAAAACAAGTCCTGTGAAATACAGAGCAGCTGTTAGCCGTGTGTGGTAACCCTTAACGGCCAAAATATGCCCATAGCCGTTGCTATTTAATGCAGAAAACCAGATTAAGCTTTGTGGAAAAAAAAACCTGCGTCTAATTGGTTAGAGGCGCCCCCCCCCCCAACCAAAAAGACCGTGTTGACCTGAACTCATATCCACACCACAAATACCCGCAGTGTTAGGATTTCGCTGATCTTTGTACTTCAACCGTGATAGCCCTTAGAAGATCTACAGGGATCCGCCATTTGACTTTCCATTTCCTTACATCGCAGTGCAATGCTATAATTAGACGGCATGCCTTTTCAGAAGCAAATTATCCCGTAATAAACATTTAAGCCGTTTTGCCCAGATGTTGTTAAGATTCTGAGCGGTATGAATTAGCATTTTCATCTTCTCGGCCATAAATAGACCACCAAGTACCGCTCTGAGGCCCGCCAGCGGCAATTATGGTAGGCGTCATGACGTACATTCTAGCCGTCGTCACCGTTTAATCAGCGATAGATTTACGCAAACATGTGCAACTTCCCTTGGAGCTGAAGTATTTTAAGTATTTGCTGTTTTTAACCACACTGTACCGTAAGAGACTACGATCGGTTTCGCATGGCACAGAAACAAACCATTCGTATGATATGGGCCATAATTTTGACTGGCTGCATTGACGGAGTGGACAAACTTGATGTTGTGGTGCATTGTGTATATCTTGTGCAGAGGTGGGTAATTCAGGTCCAAAGAGTAAAAATCCAGACCAGGATTTTGTTTCAACCAGCTAGCTGAGCACTCTGTGACTGAAACTCTTAATGCTTAACTGGTTGGTTGAAACAAAATCCTGGCCTGCATTTTCACTCTTTGGACCTGGATTACCCACCTCTGATCTTGTGTAACATGTACAGTAAGCTTATGTTGAATTATCATTAAAATAGTAGTAATCTAAACAATAACGTGTACTTGCATTTCACATATTTTCGACATTTGTTATAATAATCACACATATAAAATAGGTATATAGTCACCCCAAAACCCACAGATTAACAGTCCTACAAGGCCCCCTATCCATTTAATCAGTCAATTCACTCTTTGACCACAGCACTATATCGCCCTCTGCTGCTCAATATACCCTACGGCATTAATTGCCAAGCAGGTTAAACATACATATATTTGAATAAAGCATATTTAAATAAAGTATTTAATGTAATTATGTTTTTATCATTAGACAATGCATTTCTTTGTTATTTGTTTCATTACAAAACTTCGTAGTATATCAATAGTGATTGAACAATTCTTAATTGCTTAATTAGATTAACTAAGCAAGAAATAATCCCGAGAATTTGAAAGAAGTGCTAAGAAAACGATTTGTACATCAAGTGTTTTTTCTTTTACTCGATTATTTTGACGAAGACGTGCCGCGGTGCCATACTGCTGCATTTACAAAGGCTTCTCACTGCAGTGCTGCGTTATGGAGTGAGCGCCGAGCCGGCGGCTTTCATTGACCTTGCTTCTTACCGAATACGAACCTGAGTTCCAGGTCTTCCGGTCCTCATTAGTCTTGGTGGTGCCTTGGGAGGGCAGGGACCAGCCCCGCTGAGGACGCAGGACGCCTGCACGCCTCGGCTTTTCCCAGCGGAGGAGCCCCGTCAACACTAAAACTGCAGGAAAATGAAAACTGTGGCGAGAGAGTTCACGGGAAAGTTTTCCTAACAAAGAAGAACCTCCGTAAATCTTCAAAGGGATCCATGTTGAGGAGGTTTGGAGTAACATCTCAATCTCATGGATTTGGAACTTCCCAGCTTTCTATTGACTTTAATAATTCTATGCAGCAAAAATACTTTATTTTCACCCTTTGTTTCTGGAGTACTTATAATGTAATTAAATGTATTATTTGTGAAATCTGTTCCTTGCACCAAAGAAATTGATCAAGTATCTGGGTCCACCGAGCAAAGAGGTTGGTGGATAGCATAAATATCACATCTAAAAAAAATCATCCATCCTCCAGCTTCTTAGCCTAGGTTCTGGGTGTGTGTGAGTGTGTGTGTGTGGAGGGGGGCATAGACCCAGAACACGGCATCAGTCAATCACAGGGTCAAAACACACAAACATTCACTCACCTTTCACCTTGGACAATTTACAGACAACAATCATAAGGCTTAAATGCATGACTTTGTGCTGAGAGAAGAAACCTGCGCAGAGGTGAGAGTCAAGCTGACCACCCTGGAGGTGGGAGATGACGCTGCTATCTACTGAACCACCCACAACCAAATGACTATTACAATTCTAACCAGTTTTACCAGATGACTAAGATCAAATCAGAATTAGTTTCCCACAAACTTGGTGCAAAGTCCTTTGGGGGCACTATTTTGATTTATCAGCATAACTGCGGCTTATTTCACGAAGCAGGATTTCTTGCTTAGCCAGATAATTTGTCGGATTTAAGGTAGTCTGGACTAGATGGACTTTATCTTTATTCACTAACATTTAGCCAAGACTACCTTAAATCCAAAGTTATCCGGCAACAATCCTGCTCGATGCAACAGACCCTCAAAATAGTGCACCCAAAGGACTTTGTACCAAGTTTTGTAGGAACTGAATTAGAAAATATACTGAGATTACATCCAGATTTATTCTTTTCTCCCTGAGACTTATATCTGCCACGGAAGGAATATACTTGAGGAATAGAGATATGATTGTGCTGTAAATAATTTAATAAAAAATTGTAAACAGGGGTCATATTTTTATGCTATTGTTACTGTAAACAAAGACCGTATTTTTATGCTATTGGTATTATAAACATAGCTTGTATTTTTATGCCATCGTTGCATGTCGTGCCAATGCAAATATGCTCTAAGCATGGTAATTTATAGCTGATGTCCGTTTCATGAAGTCTGGCTTTAATTTTCCTTCTGGCGAGTTGTCTTAAGGGCCAGCTACTCGGTTTTCACTCTTGCAAGGAAAGCAGGCAGTCGGCCACTTGAAACTGGAGGATGGAGTTTATTTTCTCAATTATCCATTAAGTGTAAGTGGCAGAGTTTAGATTAAATACATCCTGAAAGGAAATATTATATTTAAACAAACACCGTTACATTTTGCCTAATCAGTAGGAGTAGGTGTACTCGTAATTGCTAGATAATTCGGTGCTATTTCATTTTTTTTTAATAAAGCGTTGATTTAAATGTTCCTAGCTTTAGTTGATTTAATTGTTCTTAATTAAACGCAGGTGAGCAAAGACCAATCATTATTTGAATTATTCCGATTTAACAATGAAATTAGGATGGAAGCAATTTTATCCCACACAGATCATTGTTTTCGTGTTGCCACTTCTTGTGGAAAATGAATAATAATTGAATCTTCTGCTGTGACATTCAGTGACCATCAATTAAATGATGCTCAGTAGAATCGATAGTATCCATGTCAGTTAATACTTTACTGGGGTGGAAATAGAAACTGAAGAATATTAACAACAGTCTCGTAACCTAGAAATTCATCCATCCATCCATCCAATCATTCATCCACCCATTCATCTTTTCATTCATTCATTCATTCATCCATTCATTAATTTTCAATACTAACTTGTCCTATGCAGGGTTGCAGAGTCCGGAATCTATTCTGGAAACAATAAACACAAGGCAGGGAGTGACCTGCATGCTATATCTCCAAACAAATTATGACATAGTATTATGACATCATGTTTTAAACTGTAATCCTCTCATCCTCTACTTCACCCAGCGTGTGTATTTATTTATAGATTTGAAGATAATTTGATAAAACTTTAGTCTACTGGTTTGCCCTTCAACTACTAATAAACTGTCACTAATCATTTGATGACATCTTAATAGATAGAAAGATTATTCACAAAGTAATTTCTTGCTCCTGTCATTTACAAAACAGCTTGTATGTAACATCCATATATAAGACAATTTGGGTTAAGAAGTATACAAAAGGAAATAGTCAGAGATTAGTTATGATTGAACATTTACATACTCTTTAATAAAGCCTTTATGAGACAGGAGTAAGATATCTTTGTAGAAGTTTGTTAATACTTAAGTAGCAGACCTTAAACTGAAGTGGTGCCAATAAATTTAAGTTTATTCAGATTTAATAGAAGGCAATCGGTCTATAATTTCATAAAACACTTTGGACTTCCTCCTAACACTCTGCAGATTTCTCTCCGTAACATACAACGTCCTCTGTAACATACAACGTCGCTTTAGGTAGAAAAATACTTTGTACGTTAAATTTTCCGCATAATCCGGGAAGTGCTTCAGCAGCTCTGACTGAGGTTTGGCAGCCGGATGCATACGAGGCGCGAGCGGAGAACATGTGAGGCGCAGATCGGTGATCCCCAGGCGACAGGGAGCGAGCCAGAGAGGGGTAATCTAGCGGAGGTAGGAGAGAGCCCAGGAAAGGGGGCGATGAGACAGCAGGTGGGAGATGGAAGGGGCAACATCAACAGGAAGGTCTTCAGGCTTCTAATGGAATTTCCTACCATTCCGTATCATATACATATCAACATGCTTCTACAGTATATAGCTAGAGATATACATGTGTGTGTGTGTGTTTGTGTGTGATCATGTATATAGTACATTGTGGGGACCAAGTGATAAAGATCTGTTTTTTTGACCTTGGGCGTCATTTTTAGTCTCCAAATTTTATAAAAATCTGTGAATACGAATAAAAAAAATGAAAATGGAAAAAGTATTTTGTTTGGTTATTTATGGTTAGGGTTATGCCCATACTGTAGAAATGAATGGAGAGTCTGTGT
>JAODKL010000044.1:6546151-6570935 GCA_026780765.1 Petrocephalus schoutedeni
TATATATTACATTGTCTTGGACCAACCAAAGTCTATTTTTATAAAGATCTGTGACTGCAAACAAAAAACTAAAAATGCCATAAGCCTTGTAAAATTTTATTTTGTTTGGTTACTTAAGGTTACGTTTAGGGCTAGAGAGGGGTTCAGGTTGTTATTGTAGGGATTAGGGCTTTCCCCATGGGAATAAATGGATGGTTCCCGCGAAGATATGAGGACAAATGCTTGTGTGTGTGTGCGCGTATGTCTATGCCTGTATGGCCAAATTGCAGCACTGTGGTACTATTGTACCTCTGTTGCACAATTTATGCATTCTGTGCATGCAGGATGTGAATGACATGTAGGATTTGTATGTATTACAAACTTTTATTTTGTCCCCACTGGCATGAATCGTTCAGGAGAGAATGATGCCTATATGTGGGCAATAAAGCCTCGTTCATGGTGTCTGCTGCTCTAATCCACAGCGTGCATTTGGGGAGTTCCAGCCTTGGATACACAGCCTCACCCTGAGCCAGTTTGCCAGGGGAAAAACTCTGTCCCACATTCTGCTCCTCTGTGCAGAGCTGGGGTATGCAATTCTGCCTTGTTACCATGGAGACAGCGCTCAGAGCGGTGCAGGCACCCTCACCACAAAGTCTCAAATTTTTCTTTTTTCCTGGAGTGCTGGCAGAAATGAATTTGTGAGCTCCGCTTTACGGCTGCAATAACACTGCGGATAATGAAGACGATCACAGCAATAGTAAATACTTTTGCAGGTTCCCCAGCTTATAGTACAGTGATTGTAGCAATGCTGATAGTTTGACATCTCATAAATATTCATAATCTTGACTTTTTCAGCGATCCAAATAAGTTATTGCCCCAGTCATTTCTTTTCCAAAGTTAAGATTCTACCCCCGTAATACAGAGACGTACGACCATTTTGGCAGCACTGATCTTGACTTTGAGTTTAAATCCTGGGGACAAAACATATTTCAGTCATCTGCTTTGAATCTACTGGAAATTACGCTGGATGGATTTTTAATGACGGTCTTCCACCACATGCCGTACTCAAAAGCGTGGGCCCAGGGTACGGTTCTGATTAAAGCTTATTAAGGAAGCTGCCAGCAGTTTTCACGAACCGATCGGCCCTCAGCCCTGCCAAGTTTAAAACTAGATTCCAAAGTTCATGTGCACTCTATTTACATGTTAGATGGATGAGATTTTCCAATTCACAATTCGGTCTTCTCGAATTACACACAAAGCTACAGGTTGTTTGGCCTGACTTTGTAAAGGCTAGACAAGGTGCTGCTATCTGTTACGTTTATCTAATGCGTGTGCTAAAAATGAAAAAGGAATATTCTGGCCTACACTGGAGATAAACGCAAAAATATTAATCAACAACATCAGAATTGAAAAAGTTAGTTGTCGTCAAGCAGAGCTGCATTTAAATAACTCGGGATGATTGTAGAATCTGTACAATGAGTATTTTCTCTACATAAACAGTTTAAAGAACAAAGATGTTTTGCATTTTCCCTTGTGTTGATATATATGTATCAATTAAAATAGATATGGTTTTGAATTTGTTTTCCTGTGACAGGCCACTCTGGCTCTCACCCTCACGGATCGCCCAAAGTGCTGAGGAAGTCAGACTGACTCTTGACTCGTCGTGGAAAGAATCCTCTTTAATCTGGTGCCCTCAACTGCCGTGCGTCTGGTGGAACGGCAGGAAGCCCACTGGAAGGCCCGGGAGGGAGCTTAGGTTTTTTGTTTTTGATTATGTTGCTAGTTCACGGCATGAGTAAAGCCCGGCGGGTTGTTTCACACAACCACAGGGAGGGAGAGAGACTCTCCGGCTTCATGGTTTTTTTTCTTTTTCTTCCCACGGCTCAGCTGTTTACCGTCCGGTCCTGCCGTGACTCAGAGGATGCGTGCGATCCCGTTATCCGCGTACGACACTTGGCAAAGCGGCGGTCCATTCGGGCCCAAGGAGAAAAAAAAACATGCATTCAGCCCTTCAGCCCAAAATACGCCCGCGCAGCCCGAGAGTGCTGCGATTACTTACGGGGAAAAGCGAAATCGTTTAGATTAATAGAGACCGATGTGGCCAATGATGTGGTGAGAGAGACGTGAACATTTAGATAATCTGTTTCCACGTTTCAGACCTCAGTCGCCGAGACATTATACCACTACATGCACTGAAACATTTAAGAGTGTTTTCAGTAATTTAATGACTGAAATTAAATGGAGACGAGGATGAAAGTGACAGTCGGAGGGTAAAATGAAAAGTGCATGATTGAAAACAGAAATCGCAAGAACAAATGACAAAGCGCGTTACTGCACTATACCCACAAAAGCTCTATCCGTAACAGTAACTGCATTTTAAATTGAGCAGCGCAATGAAACATTAACTGACCTCGAACCATTTACTATTTTCTTCAAGATTTGTAAGAACGCGTGAAAAGCGCCATTTTCCGTTTGTTTGTTTGTTTTACTGTTCCTCTAAGTTCTTAATTAAAATCCAGCAACGAACAAAATGTATGAAACAAAGTCCTACTGAGCCCTGTATCTGGGTTGTCAGGTATAGGCCTACACCTAAATTAAAAGACAGGAAGTGAGCACTGAATTGAAGGTATTGAGCGTCGTGGCCCTGATGTGGCAACACTTATATCAGGAGGTCAAGTCAACACTAAGCGCGCTGAAAGGTATTTAGCTGGGATGAACTTCACCAGCATACTGGGTTTCTCGCACTGTTTTGAACATATGTGTGACAAGGTTCCCGTGCGAACTGTGAAAATGACACCGCAGCTCAGTTTGAGCTCAATACAATAAAAGTACAATAAAATCAATAAAAGCACAATCAAGTACAATAAAAGCAGATCTATCATTTAGGACATCTTCAAGAGACAAAACTTAATGACTAACCCATGACTAATGTTGGACTGATGGGCTGTGGGAGGTGATCTCTCAGGATGATTACCGTCTGTGCGAAATAAATAATAATAATAAAAGGTTTTATGGTTCTTGCCATGGAGTCCTGCGGCGTTCTGGACTCAGCAGTTGGGCGGTGCAGGTCAGCCGCCGGATCCGAGGGGAACTCACTGGAATGCGATGCATTTCCCTTCGCGAGCTCACTGCCAGCCCGACAGGGAGCTCGCGAACTAACATGTGACTCCCTCCCCAAAGCACGGAAACGCGCCGATCAGTAATTAGCCAAATAAGGGAAAATATTAACACAGAGATCTCAGTACTTTGAAAAAAGCACACTTCATTACGATATTTTCAATCTGGATTGGGGAGGTGGGTGGCAGTAGGCTTGGAACCTGCCTGGCTTGCATTTAATAAAGCACAGTAAAATACAACAACACTGTACGCAAGCTTCAGATACAGATGATTATTTCGACAAGACTGGAAACTGACAGCATGACCCATGAGGTGTTTTAACACATCATGACCACATGGAACGCTACTAGTTCAATTACAAACACTGTAGGTCAACATTAATTTACCATTATATTTTTGCTAACATAAATAATATAAATCAATCAGTCATTTTTATTATATAGAATAGTGGTATAAACATCTTTGTTTTCTTTCTCATCACATAGGCCTAATTGTTTTTACGTCAGCTTCCGGTAGCCAGCCGAAGTGAAAATGAGAATACTGTCTCAGTCCACTAGGTGACGACATAAAGCATAAAGTAACTGCGGTCGCTGTCAGGTTCAGTGGTGTATCGATAGTCTGTTCCCATTGTAACATTTAGCACTGCTCGTATTGAGCCTTCGCGAGAAGCGGTTTGTCCTCTGTAAAGCAGTCACTATACATTCAATTATAGCTACAAAATATTTATCACGTTGTCATTCAAACGTAGGTTACATTATCATATTCTCTTTCGTTGGCAGAAATCACCTGTGTCCCAGCTCAGATTATTTGGTTAAACTAGCTTAAGCAACACAGATGGAGGTGAACAAAGCGATTTAAGATAATAAAGTAAATCAGTTAATTCACATGGTGGCATGCTTGAATGATTTATAGCGAATAATCACGTTGACCAATGACAAATAACATAATTCTTCATGCGCAAGCGCAATTTTAATTTAGCTGTTCTCGCAGCTCTTGCGGACGACGTAAGCCCTATTAAGCTGATGATTTGTGCTTTGATTTGTACACCAAGCCGAGACAAAAGGCTTGGATGCGATGTGCGATTTTCGTAGCCAAGGCCGGGGAATCTCCGTTTACCGGCGGAACACGTGAGGAATCCATCCGCCCGCATAATTAGCGGGAGGTGGAGGTGACGGGGGCAGCGCGCCGTATCCCGAGTAGCGCACACCGATTCGCGTCGCGATGTCACATTTGCAATGTGACAATGCCCACGCTCTCCTTTCCTGAGAACAACAAAGGCACCGGTGGCTTAAATGCCTTAAATGATTGGGGTTTTCCTGGGAAGTTACCCCTCAATTAACTGCCATGGACTGGGCTCCATTACAAGATCACCCCTGGAGGAGAGTGGAAAGGTAATATTCCGTCACCGGGCACGTTAAAGATGTGCTGTACATGTCGGTGAAGTGACAGGTGCATAAAATACTGTGGTACTCGTCTCATCCTATTTTATTACCGACACGATGCCGGCAGCAGGCGTTGATTAGATGTGGCAATATTAGTGGTCTCTTGTTTAAAGCGAGACAAAGGGATGCTTCACACTCTCGAGTATTAAACCCCAGTAACAATGTAAGCGTTCACTTTGTATTTCTATTTGCGTGTTTCACCAATTACCAGCCTGGCACGGGTTACAGATTATAGTTGGGTATAAATGCTAACCTTTCATAATTTAATTATGCCGCCATATATCATTTAATTTTTTTTCTTTCGCCGATACGTGTTTTTTTTCTTGAATTCCGTTTATTGTTTTTTTTATTAAATATTGCACCGTTTCGTATTATGTATTTGATACGCTGCGTATAATACGTATAATTCAATGCAGAAATTTGATTTTAAATACGCGTTATATTCATGTTACTATGGTTTTCTTCTCAGCGCGTCACGTGACAAACTAAGGCGGCCCTATTTGCATGATTTTAGGTCAATAATTCACCATTACTGATGTGGTGCTCAAAACGTGATGTGAAAATACCAATTCGGTTTAATATGGAATAAATACTCCCACACCCTAACCCAGTGTGATTTAAGCATTTGATCATGCGGATTACTGGACCAGCGGCACAATTTCTGTCTCAGTGCTCGGGGGGGTCATTTCAATTACATGAGGAGTGTTGAGTCATTTTCATCATCCAGTAATCTCAGCTATCCCGAGAAACTTAGAAAAGGAACACATTTAAAATAGCTAAAAAATCCGTATCATCACTATAATTTGTTTTACTTTGCAATGTTTAATGTTCAGAGTGAGTTGGTACATCATGTATTTACTTGGCGGTGTTTAAAGTGGGTTTAGACGAGTACATATTGTGTTAGTGTTGTTGTTGTTAGGTTAGCTATATTAATGTGAAATTACAGCGATCTGTTTATTCTTATGATACGCGACGGACACTGTCATTCTTACTCAAGTCTTACACAGCTATATGCACATGGTCCTTGTTGGAAATTAAATCAGTGGCCTTTATAGTTACACTGAACGCACTGAACACAGGTGCGGTACTACCCATTAGTGTCAAAATCGGATTAACGGCATGCATGTTAACTCGGTCATCTCTCTATTAAACTCTCTAGCCAGTGTCATGACAATGTGCCGCTCATACTAGGATCCCTTGTTAAGTCGGGGAAGAGATCCACCAAATTTCTGATTGCTTATTCCAGTCAGGTGGCCTGGTGGGTCGGTTTGGGATGGGACCTTGGTGGGGGGGTAGAAGCGTGTCCCATGGAGCAAAGGGCAGGGGGGTGCAGCCGGGGCACAGAGAGCGCAGCCAAGTTTGAGCTGACAGCCGCCACAATGAGGCCACGGTGCTGCCCTCTTCTGAGGAAATGTCAGAGCTAATTATGGAGTTTGTGAAGAACAATAAAGGGAAGGTGACCTGCTTGTAATTAGCCAATTAGCATTTTCCCCTTTTTTTCCCAAACACGTGCTTTTTGGTGGCAATAAAAACTATGCAGTGCTACAGTACGGAGGAGGTAGTGATTGAATGGCTGTTACTGAAAGGAGGTTGATGGAGATGGAAGCTCTCTTGTTAGTGGATGCTGCCAGCCGAGTGTGAGTGTACAAACTGGCCCTTAGTGCTTCACATTTCTCTTATTTCTTCACCCTTTTTTTGCCAAACGAAGCCCACATAATCAGCCTCCCATACATGTATGAAAAATCAAATTTAAGATTTCAACGGCTCAACAAAAAATATTGGTCAGTTTTAACCTGCAATGTTGACAAAGAAGCCTGAAAAAAGCCCCATTAGGTACCAAAACAAAGCATGAGATGTATGTATATTTAGGAGATTCATAGTGAAATCCCACAGCAAGTGGCGGGGCTCCGCTCTGGAAATGAAAGTGAGGTCCCCACTTTCTAAGTCAGGAGATACCCCAACAACTATATCTCAAACACACACACACACACACACAATATCTAACACGGACTGAGTCTTCTCAAGAGCCAAAACCCCATGAATCAGAAACATAAAAAAGCAGATTAATGACGTATAAATGGCCTCACTGCTGCTGGGAAGTTTATGAAACTGCATGAGGTGTTTTTTTTTTTTTATGAAAGTTAAATCTTTCTCTCTGCTGCGTGTTCCTGTAGAGTGATGCTTTTGGCTCGAGTCCAGAAAAGACATTCAGTCCCCTGTTAACTTACAACCGCTTATCCGATATATAACATGTACAGTATCAGATTTGAACAAATAGCAATATATTTTCCTGTTGAAGGTTCCTTTCCTAAGCTTGGCTGGAGACATAGACGGGGATATAAACATTTGTTCTCAGGATGAAAAACAGCTGTAGATTATTGTGGTGGGGGGGGGGATTACAGCTTTTTATTTGCCAAAATATTCACATTTTAACGTGAGGAAAATGTTTACCTTTTAAAAGTTTTTCGTTTTGTGTGGCCTGGTTGGTACATTAGCGTGGCCTGGCTTGGTGACATATACCCATAACCCAGAATACTAAGGCTTTGACAGGAAACAGGGGATTTTGTTTAACCTGTTGATATGCTGTAGTTTTATTATAAATTTATTATATAAATTTATTTAAATTATTTATTATAAATTCTTCATCGCCTCCTTGCTGCTGACTCTGCAGTGGCTTGCTTGTTGTCACTTATAAAGGTCAAAGACTTGGTGAGGTTAAGTTGAAAAATTGGTTGTCGTTACCAACAGAAGTGCTGGATTTCAATCAAGGTTTCCATCTTGCTCTCAGAACCCTAGACAACATATTGTTGTGAAACTTAGCTTGTGTGATCATCATTGTTGCCTTGGTGCTTTCCGGGTGGTGGGGGGGTGATGGTGGTTCCATATATACAGTGCGGGTAGGAATATCATTTCACATCATATGGTTCTAATAAGCAGTCTGGTGAAAACCAAATGCTGGTGTTCAGGATTTCACAAATGCAGTACATTAATAGAAAACAGACAGTAGCCTTAATCTAGAAGGAATGAACGTGGTTTGACAGGTATTTTGGAGAACCTCAGTGGTCTGGGCAAGGTTTGGAGGCTTGAGCAAGATTTCTATCCTGTGTGCAGGTGCATGCCGGTGGTTGCCCAATCTGGTTGTGCAGATCCTGTTTTTTTATTTTATTTACAACCCTGATTCCTGATCATTCTGGAGAATCCCCTTATCAGCTGACAGACGAGCCAGTCGCCAGTTGTCGTGCTATTCAGCAGATGTTGAGGGTGGCCTCATCACAGCCACGTGGCTTCGGTATCTTTGCTTTCAAAAATCCATCGTTGAATGATTCCTTAATGAATCAGTGTCAACAGAAATTGTGAGCTAGGGTGTAAAACCAAGAGGACCGACGTCCAGGACCTGAGCTGGAGACCTATGTTATATGAAATGTGTGATGTTTTTGAGTTGAAAGTGAAACCATAACTGAAGGTGATGAACCTCCTGGCTGTTACTAAATAAGTTGTCGCTGTCTTTTGCCAACTGGGAAACCTGTCTGTGGTAAATTCCACTTGTCTTGTGTGTCCATCCCTTCCTTTGTCCTCAAATGATCTTTTTTTCCAGTTAATGGAGCTGTACATAATAAAATAAAGTGGGTTTATTTAAGGCTAGTAGGAAGCACCACTCCCAAACACAAACTCATTAGAACAAGCGAAAATTTATTACGAAGAAAATCTGTTTCTAAACCAGTTGTATGTGTTTTTGGATGTTTACCACTCACTGGGACCCTAAACTTCTCTGGATTTAGAAGTGATGCTGACTCATTTTTGGGAAATAACTGTTTTCCTTTGTCTCTGGATATCAAGCATCTCCAAATTAAACCGCGTGAAATGGAACACTCCGGACAGTCCAAGAGAACCCGGATGAAAGGCTGGAGACAAATAGGGTTCCATCCGTCGAGGTTATGCGTGTCAGCAAAAAAAAAAAGAAAAAACGAAGACCACAGAGTAATTTTAACAAGCGGCTGGGAGGCATGATCTGGCCCCTTTTCCAGCACGTTCGGTGTTTCTGGGAATCGCCATCTCGGGGTGTGGCCCCGAACACAGTGATTTCGGAGTAAGGAAAATATCCACCTCACAAACACCGTGAAAGTTAATTAGCAAAGACGGCGATGATTTACCCAACTTTACTCCACCATGTTACATTTACCCTTTTTCCTGATGTGACTGAAGTGAATTCTTCGCTGACAGGGTGTGACAGGGTGTCTGAACATGTCTGCCCCGGGATGCAGTGTATGACCACTAACTCATGAGGACACCTCTATCTCTTTTAGGGACTGCACGGGGGAGCGCACCAACCTGTCCCGCAGCACTGGACACTTGACAGGTGAGAAATCAAAAACTATGCCTGCTCAGAAGTCCCCAAATCCCTTTTTTTTTTAAGCCAAGTACAATCCCAGGAGACTATTTTTCTGTTGCACCTTTTGACCAGGTCATTAAATTACCCGTGGCGTTAAATCTAAATTCAGTTAAACATCAACAGTGAAAATTAAGGATCAGGGGGATGAAGTGCTGGGTAATTGTATTCATTTTAATTCTTCAAATCGCGCCACCATGTAAGTGATTCATAAGCGCCGAAAGACTAGGTTTTTTTCCGCCATTCCATACTCCAGGCAACCTTCCCTTCATGTGTAGCATACGGTCGAGGGGTCCCGAATCAGTGTCAAGCCCCCTCCGTGTCACCCGCCCTGTTGGCGGCCATTCTCGCATATCGCTGTTTCCAATCACGCCTAATGAGCTTTCGCTGTACAGTTTAGGGGCTGCGAGATATTTCATGGCTGCCAGTGCGCCTGTGATGGCGTCTTCCGGGACTGCCCCGAAAAGAATAAGTAAGCCGCTCGGTCATTCTATCTCGCTGAGGTTTTTTTTTCCTGGCATGCGGAGTCGGGGGGGCCATTTGGCCCCAGGCAGCCCCAGCACCTCTCTCCTTCTTCCCAGAGATGGGCAGGAAAGGGGCTCATTTGCGTGCGGATCCATGCTGCGGTGTGACACAGCTTGTAAATCCTACGGCGCAGTAATAAAACTCCCTGATCAATACGCGGGCTGGTCTCACATAACGGGTCTGACGATAACCATAATCACAACCTCCCAAGACCGCTGCCCAGCTTCTCCGAACTCTCCTAGTGGTCTCATTTTTATTATTAATGTTTCCGTTATTTATTACGTGTTTGCTTTGCCGACACTACCATTTAGGCTAACGTTCCTTGGTCCACATTTTAAATATTTATCCAGCTGTATGTTTCCAGCAGGAGTGTGGAGTGATCTGTCCTGTCCATTTAATTATTGCGTTACCTGCTCCGTACACCAGAGTTCAGTAGTAGTAATAATTATTATCTTTATTATAATGTTTAGCCAGCTGACATTCCATCCTTAGTCCTGCCCTGCCTTGCTTCCTGTGTTTTCTGAGATAAGCTCCAGCCTCACTGTAACCCTGAACTGGATAAACGTTTATGCAACATAGATGGACGTTTCCCAGCTGACGGGAAACATTCGCAGAACTTTAACCAACATTATGTGAAGGTCTTCTCAAAGTTGGCAGAGAATATTATTACTGTAACATCAATGGAACGGTATTTTCACGTTTTACATTTTAACAATGGTTCTGTCCGATGTCAGCACAATAAAATCATTACCTGAACATCCTTTTAACGCAATTAATGTTGTAAATATTGTTTTATGATGAAATATTATTCTATAAACAAGCTATATGGGTACACTGATAATATTCTAGGAACATCAGGAAATCAGAGCACTTTGAATGTTTCCATACCTCAATTATAACATTCGATAAACATTCCTAAGATGATGTTTTTATATTGTATTTGTTTTGAAGTGTTGATGCACAGGGCAAGTCTTTTTTGAGCAATGTTGCCTGGCAATTGCCAACCAGGCCAGACAAAGGGCAACTCATCTGGATCTGAATGGTCGGTAAAAGTTGCGCACTGCCAATTTAAAGTTTTTCAGATAGAAATATCTGCCTGGTATCGATGGGAAAGTGCCTGCGCAGCACCGGTGAGGGGCATTGTCTGGCACCATCGCTCAGAAGTCGCCCCCTGTATCATCACTTTTACAGTTTCGCATTTGATATTTCATGAAGGTTGTTCAGGTTATGAATCAAACCCAAAGGTACAACAGCAAGTACATCCTTATATAAGATAAGGATGATAAGATTTGAGATAGCATTGGCTCCTTCTCTACTGAGTTACTCCTAACCCTTTTACGATACTTTGCTAGCTGCTTTTAATTACGGTCTCTGACCACTATAAGCATTATTCAAATTCAAATTTTATTTGTCACATACACAATCATACTCAGTACAATATGTAGTGAAATGCTTACACGACTGCCCGTGCCCTTAAAAATTTAAAAACAATTAACAAGAAATAAAGTGCAATAAAATAAGAGTAAGTAACTGAATTTACATAAGAAAATAGAACAAAATATAGAAATTTTCAAAAATATATAAGGAATATAAATATAAATATAAATATATATTACTGATTACTGATGCTCATCATAATGTTATCTAATTGGCTTCATCATGGTCATTTTTGTTTTGCAGACTTCTCTAACGAGGAGACGGAGGAAGGCCCCCCACTTCAGTCTCACACCCTCAGGGATTTCGAGCAGGTTTGTCACTCATCTGAGAGCTCTACACATGACCACAGCAAAGCGGTTTTGTCATGTAGATGTGTGGACAGGTCCGGCTAACTCTATAGTCTGTGTGAGACATTTCAGCAGGGTTCAGGCTCTGAGCAACCAAGTGCGGGCCCAAGGCAAAAGCAAAGTGAGCGGCCGTATAGCACCCATCAGCCACAAGGGGGCGCCCATCTGCTCGGCCTGACCGGGTGGGAATGAAGATGACAAATGGCAACTAGGTTAATCAAATTTTGCATAGAGCCTTGAAATGGGTTGGGCCAAACTTAGGCCCACCACTGATGTTTGTTCTTTTGACTGTTTTTGGCTCATTCATTGTAACCTGTGCCTCTTTGTTTAGCATGATGCCAAATGTTTAGCTACCATGACCCACAGGTTTTGAAATATAAGAAGGTTCCGTAGAGGTGGGTAATTCTATTCTTTTCCTGGAAGTATGACTGGAGATGGAAGGCAGCCTGGGACTGGAGGTGGGGATGGGGAGGTATTGGTATCTGGCTGAGTTTGTCAGGCCCACCAGTGAGAAGGTTCCAAACTCACAGGAAGTCATGAATCACGGGCAGTCAAAATTTAGCAGAACGAGTCTGCTTCTCTTAGGATGCAGTTTCTGTAATTCTTTGAAGTGTTTCTGGCCCCTTACAACTAGAAAAAGGGTGACGGATTGTCCTGCAGGGCACTGGGTCCTGTAATGTGCGCGGACATAAGGGCAGAACATCTTTCATGTGGGAGGATGAAAAGATTGATTATAAGAAATTTTTTGTGTACTTTACAAAATATTACCTCTTTGTCTCTTATGTACTTTTTATTCTAACTGAATAGTTCTTTTTAAATATCCTAATCTTTGCAGCTGTTTACCTTCATTTCTTTTCATAACTGTCACTGCAACAAGCTTTTGCTGCTGGAAAGGCTTGGAAAATATCAAAGCATATTTGGATTTTTTAAGCATCTGCTGGTCCACAAGAATTGGTGTGTGATCTTAGAATTTGAGGGCAAAATCTGGCAACGCTTATTACTCTTTAATTTGTTCGCTATGCAATGGCAATTCATTTTCATCCTAAATAATAATTTTGCGTGTTGATGTCGGTGACTACTTGGTATTTTGTAATTAAAGAACGGAAAGCATTTTTTTTCCTGACCAGAGAGGAGTAGTTGGCTATTTATGAAACAAGACAGTCACATGACAAGCAAAAGTGTGAGTTGGGCCTAACCTAGACCCGGGCGATTATGTTTTGTGGAGAGCCTAATTTGAGCTTCGCCACGTTGCCAGGGGCCATTTTTAATGATTATTCTCATGTCCCATTAAAGCAGCAGTAATAGACTTTTGAAAATGCATGGGATAAAAATCAACAGAAGCAGTGCATTTTTAATATGTAACTTGTATATTTATTTGTAATTCTGTAATTTTGGCCAGGCCTGACCCAGCCTGTGCATGTAATAATTTTTTTCCATTTAGTCTGAAATGACTGTTTTTTTTCTGGAAACACTGTAAACAGGACAATATGCCCCAAACTCAATTTAGTCCCCTGATTTAATGAAACTTATATCTTGTTTGAGATGACGAATCTGTTTACTTTTTACCCAGAATTGCAATCAGCCAGAATAACATGCATCATTCATTAGTCTTTTAAGATTTTAGGATCTAAAACAGGGAAAGATCGTAATGGACTTAAAAAACGTTAATATAAGAAATCGAAAGCATATGGTAGCTAAAAATTTAAATTGATATGATTTTCCTCCAATTAAGTAATTTACCATAATGTGAAGCAGAGCATAGTGTATTCTTAGTTATTAAAGGATTGTAACGAATTTCATAAATGAATCAAGGATTTTTGGCTGTAGATTCTAAATAAATCCCTCAATTTAGCTTCAACTTAACTCGATTCTGCCTCAGTGGCGAAAAAAGAAAGTCGTTGATGACAGACTTGCCTTTGATACAGAGACAAAATTTGTCTTTCTAGTCAGTGAATGTCCTGGTACGTTCTGAAAGGCAGGATTTTGGATGTCCAGAGACAATGGGGCGTATCGAATCGCTGTCAGCTCCAGGGGGAACATAATAGCATTGTGGAGTCGTCGGGCAATCTTGTATGCCCCTTGCCATGTCACCGAAGATCGTGCCTGCTCGGGGATAACGCGCTAACCGCTTGCATGTGTCTGCCATGCAGCCTGGCCCGAATTATTTTCCATTTTCTTTCATTTTGGCTGAATTTGCTGTGATTGGGTTATTACTTTTTGACCTGACAGGGATCCTTCTGCGGTTTATGCAAATTGCAATCATTTCCAATACGTACTAGCGCACAGAAACCCACGCCAGACGCGATAGCAGCCACACCCAGCACGCGTGCCCAGCGTAAACGGGATTAGTATTTAGCTAGGAGCGCACTAGCGCCACCTCCTGGTCGACGATAATTATCGTAAACGCTCCTTATTTAACTGACTGCAGAACCACACAGGAGAAGCAGCGGTTTAAAAATAGGCGCCGCTTTTGAATGAGGTTTATTTAAAAATGATGTCACTGGACTGAGCTTAATTGATATGGGGGCATTCAGGACGCAGTGACCTTTGAACGGCGGCAGATGAGGACAGAGAGGTGATGCCTGTGTTCTTGGGCAGAGGCCATAAGTGAAGTCTGGTAGGCGACTTCCCATCTGTCTTATGAGAAGGCGGTTACATGACAGCCGCCGTCTTTACGCGGGTTCCCACCCTTGCTTGCAGGTCTAACAAATGTTTCAGATTTAGTTTAAACCCAGCCCAGCCACTTGGGAATGGTTGCATTTCTCAGAGGGTAAATTATATACTCTTTTTATGACATATCTGCGGGCAAAGACTGTTGTTCTCCATCTGTACACGGGGTTGAATGGGAACAATAGCAAACAACCAAAAATATATTTTTTTGTTCCCTTTTATTTCATTGCCTAACTAAATTGTACAATTATGATGAAGTAAAGATTTTTACTGGGGTTATAAGTCCATAAAGCAAACGCGTTTAATTGGTTTTGCATCGTTGTCCAAATGCCTCTTAAAAAGTGGAATAAAAACGGAGAGGAAACATAAAAATTAGCAGTTTTAATGAGACATCCGTGTCGAACATAGTCATTAGATGTACCTGACACTGAATGCTGCCATAATGAGTTGGTGTCGTACGGAGTTGTTTTAAAACGACACAGTGCGTGCGTTTGATTTAATTAGCCAGGGCTTTGCAGCGGATGGAATGCGCATGCGCCGATTAGCCCTGGCTGCTGTCGTATGAACGTTCTAAGCTTTATAGGTTGGCATTTTTTATTTTTATGGCATTTATATAGTAGTAAAAGTATGCATTTATCTCCCAAGATGCTAGAAATTGACGTACGTACCTTTTCTACTCAATAACCTCAATATTTAGCGAAACAAATGTAAAATGTTGATTCGCCTAACGAGTTACGATTTATCCAAAGACGTTAATACTAATGGGAAGTATTGATCTTGCAAAACGCTGTACATGTGCTTCATGTGAAATATTTATGTCACAATGAACATCTTCCTCTAAAGTCGGTACACCTTCACAAAAAGGCCAGAATCACTAAATGACAAAGTTGCCATTGCACTTGAACGGTCGGCTTCTGTTCCCAATTATTAACTCGCTCCAAAGTCATAACGATTGTTTACTTTGTTACAGTAACCATATGGGTAATTATTTTATTCGGTGAAGGCTGCGCACATCTGCTTTGAATCCACTTTTAGTTACCCTTACGCTCTGACTCATGATTCTGGTCGTGAAAATGTCCGCTTATTAAAGATGACTGATGCCGATATTTTATTGGAATTCTAGAAAAAAAGTCTGGCAGGCCAACTTTAGGGGGAACTTAAACCGCACGGCGCTGCAGTTTAGGGTAGATTATTTTAGAAGCCCCAGCGGAATTTAAAACAGATATTATTAATGAAAATGTTTCTCTGGTGGTAGCAGTGGTAACTGAGCAGCTGTTCTGATTTATGTCATTTTATTATTTTTATTATTTTAATTGTAATAGTGTTGTAACTGAAGTTATTGTAATTTAAAATAATTGACGTTGTATTGGGTGGCATAGTAGCTGACTGTCTTGTGCAGTTGGCTTGGATTTCGGGGGCTGGACATCTGAATCTGGTTTTAGTTGCATGTGAACGTTTCTTCCCCTATCAAGTATTGGATCGCTGAAGTGTTAAGGTTAAGGTGTGAGTGCCCCGCTATTGGCTGGCACTCTGCCTTACATTTCGCAAACGGCTTTGTAATGATGTGGACCAAAGTGAATGAGTGCTTATTAAAACAGTTATATTCGTTTTTATACATTTTGAATTTTTTTATTTAAGTATTTGGAACAGTCCAGCGTTGCGCAAAAATCAATTGGCATGTGCGTAATGATCTTTGAGACGAGAGCCGGTAGCTGTTTTTTTAACTGCTGGATAATACAAGTACATTTAATGTGTCTGGTTGCATTGCGTATTTCTCTTACAGCACCCAGCAGTGGTCGTATATTATCGCGTTGTGCTGTCTTGTACATTGTAAAAATGCTTTTGCGGCCATGTGAAATGTTACAGTTCAGTCGTCAAAGTCCAAGGCTTCTGTTGAGAGTTTCATGATGCCGAAGCTTGAAGCAATTCACATAATAAGCGAATCCTGACGATCCAGCCTGCGTTAGCCGTGGTGTTTCGTAAATTATGGTCTTGCCGTAGATAATTAAGGAACATGAGGAGGAAGTCAAGGGCCTGTATCACGAAGCAGGATTTCTTGCTTCGCTGGACAACTTGACGGATTTAAGGTAGTCTGGGCTGAATGTAAGTGAACAAAGAAACTCCATTTAAACTGGGGCACCTTAAGTCTGACAAGTTATCTGGCTGAGCATGAAATCTGGCTTCCTGATGCTGGCCCCAGGTTGGTTGTGATGTGATTAAAGGGTCAGTATATACAACCTGTAGAAGACTGATGTGTCAAGATAGAAACTAGTTGCATACTAGCTTTGATTGTTGAAATCAATGTCAAAAACAGTTTTTTAAAAATGCTTTGCTTTGCTGTGCCATCGTGTGTTCCAGTCAGAATAGTCATGTTCCCAAAGAGCTTGTGCCATCTTAGTCTTAATCTTCTTAAAGTCTTAATACTCATCCTTGACTAGCATGTGGTGCTAAATGTCCTTGGGCTCGCTGCTGTCTGTGTTTCTCTGTGCCTCGTTCATTAAGTGTCTCCCAGTGAGCTCAGTTGTCAGTCATTAGCAAACATGAATTGGAGATCTTAAGAACTGATACGAAAAGTCCTTATTTCTGTCTGTATCACCCTTCTCAGATTCTTCCCGGAGGATGCATAAACTTTCTGCACAAAGGCCTGAGTGAGATTGGTCACTGGATTGGTTTTACGCATAATATTAGATTATGTAACCATGTTTTCTTATTAATGGCCTTTAGAGAGTCACGGCTGCTTTTTTTTGTGGCTGTCTAGTTCCGTAACAGCATGACTTCAGGGGAGATGGAAGTATGCTTTTCATAGAACAAATCCAATGCTCCTGAAGGCCTTTTTTACCTTAAAAGCCAAGATGGAAGGCCTGATCAAAATCAGGACAGTGGTAAAACCTCTCAAGTTGTATGATTGTAAGGCTTCAAGCTACTTTAATTTCTGACCCCAAAATCCTGCTTTTTTGTTTGTTGTTAATACTACGGAGGGTATGCTATAAATTAATCTCACGATTTGGGGTGTTTTGTCGCCACCTTGTGGATATAAGGTATATACCACCGGAGAAAAAAACCATAAAATCGAAAATAATAATTACAGTAATTAATAATAATAACTGACAACAACCAACAATAATAATAATAATAATAACAACAATGTTCTGGCAAACTGGGAGACCACAAACTCCTAAAACTTTTAATATCATTTATGACATTTGCAAACTGCCTTTCACACTTTTAATTCCTAATTGTGGTTAGTTGTGTGAAATTCCAAAGTATTTTACATTATATTGAATAGCCATCTAACATATTTTAATTGTTTAAAAACATTTCACTTTATATAGCTAAAATAGTTTGCATCCTTACTACATTATTGCTACAATGTCTGTTCCATCAGGGGAAAATGCTGACAATTACATCATCACAACTTTCTTAAGGAGCCTTTGTAGAAGCCTTTGTGGTTTAGTTGTATCTGTGTCTTCTAAGATCTGTTTATGAATGTGTTTTGCTTCTAGAATATTTTGCAGCAAACAGTGCAGACTTTAGAATGAGCTGATAGTGTTGCGTCCCTGAACGTCAGTGATGTGGCAGAGCATGAAGCGAATTAGCCCAGTTACTTAAATTTAAATATACTTGGTTGATGGATGCTGTAAGGGTTTGTAAGCTGCATGGCTGACATGGATACAGCGGGTCATGCAGACTTCCCTTTGGGGGCAGCGCGTGGTTCAGTCAACTAAGCCACTGTGCTTGTGACGAGAAGGTCACCGTTTCGAGGCCGGTCTTGGCAGAATAGCCTATTGAGCAAGACCGTTCATCCCAGCTCTGTGGACACCATTACAGGTGGCTGACCTTCACTGTCATGTTTGCTCTCACCTGGAATAATATCATTTCCTTTCATGCCTTATAGAAGATGTAGAGTAAGATGCACAGTATTGTTTCATATGAAAATTCATTATATACTTCTCTGTTGTAAAAGTCTCTAGGTTTGCCTGCCACTTGCCACTTGCAATGTTATACAAAATGTCAAATAGATGGTTAGTGGCTCATGAGGTCACTTCCTATGCATGAGGTCACTTCCTTTTTGTGCGCTGGCAGCATCCTGTGTTGCCCACTCTGCCACAGTTGGTGCCTTTATTATTAATGTCTAAATATGGGGTCTGTGGTCACTGGCTTACTAATATGTTGTCCCCCTCCCCCCCATATCCATCCATCCATCATTTACCCACTTATCCTGGTCAGGGTTGCACCACCCCCAAACTTGCACTTAATACAGCCCTCTCTGTACTTGGGTATTGAACAGATGGCAGTTATGGATGACTGTGAACCTGGCCTGACCTGAAACGTTGGCACCGGTTGCCTGTACTCTGCACTTTCAACTGTAAACGAATACATCTATATAGAAACATATGCTGGGTGTCGCAAGAGCCCTGCGAGTGCAGTGTGGTGTCCATAGCTGGGATTCTGTAGCCTCGGGTGGAGTCTGTGATAATGTGGCATGTGACGTCTGCCCCATGGGAGGTTTGCTTGTGAATTTGGGGAGCGTATTTTTTAGGAGAAAAGTGAGCTTTTGTATAGGTGGAATGATGCAACCCCCCCCTTGTGGGGGGTAATTCAATCCCAGGTAGCCATTGAGTGCATCACTGCTTAATAATTCATAAAAAGATGGAGACAGCAGGAAATTAGGGATGGAATTACTCAGACTCTTCCCAATGTGTTTTTTTGGGGGAGGGGGAGGCATTCAAGGGATTTGGAATTCTTCCAATGGGGTGACGTCCTCCCTGCTTCATGACCGTGGGCCACAGCCATTTCTCCATATGCAGGAGTCTTGGTTGTTCATCCCGTGCCCCGATTAATCGGCCAGGACCAACACGAGTCCATTAGGAGAAGCTGGTCATGTATGGGTTATGGAGCCAGACTTGTGGTTGAACGGCAGCTGATAATCACTGAAATCTTCTTTATTTTTTCCAGATGAGGGCGAGAGAGAGAGAGTGTGTGTGTCCGGACTGGCCTTCAGGTTGGGTGTCCCCCAGTGAGGGCAGTATCGATTGGGATGTGGCCACAGATGCATTAGTCTGGCAGACTGGGGGACTTCTATCCCTCGGGGGGGGGGGGGGGGGGGGGGGGGGGGGCTGGATGTCACAGAATCGATGACAACATAAAAGATCTGGTGATGAGAACACTCTTAAACCCCGTGCTAATGACTCTGAAAGGGAAGAGTGGAGATCCTATGGAGAATCTGTATCTTCTGCATTTCGTCACTTTTATATTTTATGTTATTACATCTTTCAGGACGATTTAATTGGGGAAGGTAGCCTGTCAACATTCAGCTAGCAAATTAGGTTATTTGTGCTATTTGAGCTTTACAGGTTTTGCCACTTTGCCACGCGAGCCGGAGACGGTGACTGAGGGGCGGGTACGGCGGGTTCGGCACGAGCACAGATGCTGGCAGACGCTGTGGAAAAGCCAGGCTGCGCAGTGCCATGCTCTCACACCATTGGTCTGCCCAGTGCCATGCTCTCACACCATTGGCCTGCCCAGTGCCATGCTCTCACGCCATTGGCCTGCCCAGTGCCATGCTCTCACGCCATTGGCTTGCCCACCACCCATCTGCAAGAATTTTTGTGTTGAGGGAAAGGGGTGTGCGCAGGCAACTGTCAGGCTAAAGGGGGTCGGATGGGGTCTAAGGAAAGGTGTTAAGGGGTCATCACTACAGCCATCTGAAGGATCTTTAGGTGGCTCCTGTTTTGTGTAGGAGAGGTGGCCCTGGGAAAATTCCAGTTTCAGTGCCAGTTGACTGCCCCCCAAAGCAGGTATTTGTATACCTCCGTGGGGAAGTGAAAGATACACAGCCCCGTGAGGACTGTAATCCATGTGCCCGTTTGTGTATCTGATACTGCAGTTTATTACCTTTAACCAACCACCTGCATCTAAGATGTCACTTTTCACGCCAGTTGGAAAAGAAAATAACCACCTTGAAAGGAGAGGAGGAGGAAAGCCTTATATAAGGCTGGGGGGGGGGGGAATAAATATGTGATGTTTATCTGGATATGAAAAAGTCAGATCAGCAATTCACTGGTCATAGCAATTGGTGTCGTAGTGGAATTCGCCCTGCAAATTTCAGCTATAAATTTGCCAGGTAATCGCTCTATATTCTTGATTTTTTTTTTTGCAGTTGGTTTAAAAAATCGGGTGCTTGGGTAGTTTACCTTGGTAAAATAAGTGTTAGGTTAGCGTTACTAAAGCCGTTTCAATGGCCTGGTGGGTGGTACTGGATGATTAAACTGAATAAGGGACGTGGTTGTGCTGCGTTGAACATGCATGCAATATTGGGAACTGAACATTTCTGGGAAAAGTGTGTTTTCTTGGAAGCATGGTCAGTCTGTCTCAGAGTGATTTTTGTTTTTTATATTATTAAAAAAAAATGTTTTATATTTTTTAATGAGTCTGGGGACTCAACTGCTCTGGAAGCCATAGAGTCGCAGGTTTTCTGAAGAATGTGCCGCAGAGCTAGACTGCTTAACTCAGACCTCAGCTGCCAAAGCTGACTCAAGCTTCAGAGTCGCCGGCCTGCATGGGGACCTGGCGGCGGGCTCAGCTGTACAGTAACCCTTAGGCTGAGGACCAGCTGCACAGGCGTAGGTGGAGACCTCTTGGGGAACATTACCCCAGCTATTGTTCTTCCGAGACCACAGATCTACCAGAGGAGCTGCACCCATCGTCCTAAAGAGCTTCCAGTGATGGAAAGACGAGGGCAGCACCGAATCGGGAAAAGATGACGGACGATACTTGTGATCGACGTCAAGTGCCGTTTCCGTAAAGACACCGGTCTGGGGTCCCTATGTCGGCACGGTTTAGCAGAGAGTCGACGGCGGCCATGCAAATCCAGCAGCTGCTTGTCACCGCCGGGGTGTCTGGGTATGTAGCCATGAAGGACCAGACCCTGTTACATGCATCGGGAGCATGAAGCACCAAACCGATTCATTAAAAGTCTCCGTCAATTGGAGAACGTAAGCAATGCTTTGAAAATGACTCGGGAGCCCAACAACGGTCCACGCTGAGATCTACGTGCTGATGCTCACCGTGCCTCTCTCTCGATGTGATGATGCCTGTTTTACAGTCCCTGGGACCCAGGCCAGAAAGCCTGCCTAAAGATAGCCTCATGGTGGTGCTTCTTCCGTCCCCTTAGTGCACAGCCGGCCCTGTTTGTACACTCGGATGTCCTGGCCAGTGTCCCATCCAGATTCTCCTAACAACTTTAGATTTTATGGCCCTATTTTGAGGTGAACGTGGTAGGCTACACTTTCTTTTAATGAAATAACGCCGCATTTGCCATTTATAGAAGTAGAAGTAGGCGTACATTGGAATGCTGTAGTTTGCACATCTTACCTTGATCTCCTTTGGGGCATGCATACAGTTGGGAGCAAAGCTTGGGGCTGGAGACCTAGGGCAGCTATTTACCTGGCAGCCGTACAACATTATGGGGGTTAGGGGTCTTGCTCAAGGGCCCAGTGATCCAATGACAGACACAGAGGCCAAATGCACTGAGCCTCAATACTGCCCCCAGTGGTATCTTACTGTACATTCAGACCGTGGCTCTGAGCTACTTCTAGTAAATTGCACACGGGTCTGAATTATTTCTGGGGCTAAAATTGCCTACACTAACATCGGAAATCCGTGGTGCTGTTTTAACCTCATTTGTGGCACTTTGTCACGTCTGTTTTTCATTTTGCTCACTTCTTCAGCCTTCTCCCAGAACCTTATCTACACTCCTGCCGGACATTAACTGACATTAACATACCGCTCAGTGTAATGGTTTCTGTGGTGGGTGGCTTCACCTATTGCTCCAGAAAAATGCCCCCCGACCACTTTAAAAACCCATTTTCAGTAAATACATTTACCTTGAAAAATGCTCTGGATGAATATGGGTCCTGCTCAAATACAATGCAAATGAAATTTGAGTGTTTTTTGGCTGAGCTGGTGGCCTAGTGGGGTAGGCCCGCCGGTGGGTCCAAGTGCATCCTGGATGTGGGTCTGCTACTGTTAATCGAGGACGAGGTGGGAGTGTTTCAGGGGCTTGAGGTGCAGTAGATCCTTTTGGAGAATCTCCGTCTTGCACCTTTCCTGGACGGAGAAGTCCAGCAAGCAGCAGCTACAATTCTGGGCTCTCGGATGGGAGGAGAATAGAGGGGAAAAAAGAGAGAAGGATAGATCAGGAGAGAGGGGGAGGGAGAGAGAGAGAGAGAGAGCTGGTTCCTAGCAGGTTCTTGCTTGCACTGACCACTCAGTGGCTCGGAGCGCACAACCCCCCACCCCCGCCCCCTGGCCCAGGGGTGTGATCGCCTTACATGCCTCCTGTTCCCTGTGCTTTTTGTCCTGCTAGCCAGGGATTCCACGGATACCTCCCCCGAACGAGAAAAGCGCTGTGGCCTCCCTCCCCAGGCCCAAAGCGAACCATGGAGTCTGCAGAGGCAGAGCTCTGACCCAGGAGGGATCACCCCCCCCACCCACCCCGCTAGGCCGCTCCGCCACGCGTGCACGGACAGAGCCATGCGTGCGCCGGCGACGCCTTCGCCGTAGCGTTAGCCTAGCTTCGTTAGTGTAGCGCCGCTTAGCGCTTTTCCGCTTTCGCGGGGCTACGCTATCGGATCCGGGGGGCGCGGCGGCGGCGCCGCGCGGCCGATGGACCTACGATGTCTAACGGTTACCGTACCCTGTCACAGCACCTTAACGACCTGAAGAAGGAGAACTTCAGCCTGAAGCTTCGCATCTACTTCCTGGAGGAACATGTGCAGCAGAAGCACGAGGAGAGCGGCGAGGACGTCTACAGGCGGGTAAGTCGGCGGCGGCGGCCGAGGGGGGAGGGGGGTGTCCAGGGGGCAGAGGGGGAACGGGATGGCAGCTGTTTGTTTGTCTGATTACACAATGCAGGGCACAGTACAATAATGCAGCTCCCTAACAACTAATACAACATTGTCTGCAGGTGCGTATATACGTGTAACAGAAGAAATAACAACATAAAAGCGACATGCTGTTCAGACGGGCGTCTATGTGTTTGACAGTACCTCCTGTTAAAAGCTTGTAAGACTGCAAATTTAGGTGGCACAGGAAAACATCAGGACAAAGTCAGTCAGTGAATATCTCTCTTAATATGCATAAAAATGTAAAAATCTAAATTTGATGTTTTGTAATGCCATTTTTACAAACATGATGACCCTGCTAGTGCCAGGCTGGTTGTCTTGATTGTTGACTGGACCCAGCATATAATATATATAGGATAAATTATTAACTAATTCTTTGTTGCACCAATACATTTCTCTGCACAGTGATATTAAATTGGAAATGTTTATCAATGAAATGAGAGATCAAGCTCATATTAAAGGATCTGACATTGAATGTTTGGTGTGCGTCTGCGGATGATATTCCAATTTGACTGACGGCCTGATCTAAATGGTTAAAAGTTGTACATTTGCTGGCTGAAGGTATTCCACCTTAATGGATGGGTTGGCTTAATAGGATTTAGTGACTGAATATTTTTTGTTTGGTCCAAAGTGTCTTTTTTCACTTGCCGTCTCTTCATTGGGGACCTACAGGCTGATTGCATGTTGCTGGTGTGGTTTTATTTTCAGGGTTCACACCTTAGATATGTAAACTCCAAATATCACGATAATAATTATAAATAATGTCAAATAAAATCCATGTAGGTAATGTCTGACTTGGTACGCGGGGATCTATACTAGTAAGGATCAGTATGAGATCAAGAGTATGATTAGATCCTGAAGTCTTTGAAGACAATTAAATCCTTACCTCCAATGCACTAATGAACTTCAGCTGGGTATATTAATAACATTTTAAATGCAAACATTTATAAACTGAATTTGCCATGTTGCGTGCACCGGGATCAGTCTTGTTTCTCTGTACTGTAATTTGCATTAGTTTTTAAGCTCGCCCTGGTTTCCACCTGCTCTGCCCTGCAGCTTTGCCCGTAGGCCAAATTACAGGCTTTTCCAGTTATTTATACTGTTGAATTTATCCCTTAATCGTAATAGTTAGGATTTAATGTAATGCTTTGGATATCAGACGCACCATCCCTGGCTAAAGATCGTATCAGTCCCGACTTTTACTCGTAGGGATAATAGACGGCGGACAGTCCCCGTCCATCTCCGGCAAGCGCGATACTCTGGTCCCGGCTGGATGATTAATAGATCAGCCGCGGAAACGTAAACCCGGCCGGCGAGGAGCCAGACTGCTTACAGCTGTTTTACGGCGTCTCATTAAACCAGACGCCTTAACTGGCCCCTTCTGATAGCCAGCTATTCTTAGTTTATCGGCTTCAGCTCTCAGTGATACAGGGTTACTGTATTAAAACGTGTTTAAGAGCGATTTTCATCTGATACGTAGACGGGGAGTAATATGAAATTATTTATGTAGGCCTATGTAAACTGGAGTCTCACATCTCAGAAATAATCCAAAATGTCAAAGCCCAGATAGGACTTTGTTTACTTTTACAGAAAAGGTATATTAGTGAAAAGAAAAACGCTCAATATTTTTAAAGTCTGATTCTATTTGCTATTGTTGCCTAAATCGTTTTGCAAAAGAAAAATGTTTCTCCGAGCAAAACCCAAATTGCATTAGTGTTTTTAATTGTAATTTCTTTTAATATGTATGAGTCAGACTAACCTGAATGTCTTCGTGTGAACATTGAGACAGATGCCTATTTCACAGCACTCGTCTGCATTTTGTCTTACGAAACCCAAGCCGCGTAGCACCCAGTAATGAAAATCTGTCTGTAAATGCATTTATCCATTAGCGGTATTTTCTTCAACCAAATTATTCTGTGTTGTTTTTCCTGACTTGGGCCAGTGTGGATGCCCCCCCCCCCCCCCCCCCCCCCA
>JAODKL010000044.1:6571035-6588041 GCA_026780765.1 Petrocephalus schoutedeni
GGGTGCCCCCCCCCCCCCCCCGCCCCCAACACCCAGCACTAGAGTGTTAAATAAGTCTCTGTTGCCGGGTCGTTTGGGGGAGGGTGTGTACAGGGTACTGTCTGTACTAGCCCTATTTTTAGAATTAGTCTTGTGCTAGAGGTTCAGCGCCCAAATTGATCAATGTTCAGTGCAGGTCTTCCTAAAGTCTGCACACGGACATCTGGTGATTTGCTGCAGGATATGCGTTTGGATTCCCACTAAGCTATGCGATAAAGACTCTGATTTTGTCACTGCTGTGTGTCAGCGAGGTGGAAAAACGGCATGCAACGTAAACCTCAGCTGTGACGGGAATCTGAATCGGTATTTAATCTCTCATAAAGGGGTAAAAAACCGTGATGGAGGACGCTTCGGCGAAAGGGACACCCTGGGAATGGGACGTTGTCCGAAAGTTTGTTGGCACTAGGCAGGAACATTAATCACGGGGGGGTGGGGTGGGGGGTATTTGGTCTTCGGTATAAAAGATCCCTTCTCTCTGGTTAATACTGACAGCTGTCCGTGAGTTTGGTCAACGAGGAATAGTGACACTCTGGGCATTATAGGTCCCCTGTCCCTGAAATGTCTGCTTACACAGGTAAACAACTAAACGCAGCCCCCCCCCCAGGAATGGTCCTGCTGTCTAAATATAAAAGCGATGACACGCGGGAAATAGACACTGTGTTGGTTTTAAGTGACACCAGCACCCCCCAAGGCAGATTAATCTTGGGCTCATAGAGGCCTGCTCTCCTCAACCCACATGCATGTTACCACTAGTTGAACCCATACGGAATATAATGACTGTAAATAATGTTCTTCCGTCTCTCTAGTGTATAAAAGCAATGAGTATTGCCTGGTAAAACAGCCTCCTTAACCCCTTTCCTGTGATAATTTCCCCATGTGAAATTTGCCTACCGTTTAATGATGCTCTGGGGTCAGACTGACCCCAAACACGGGATAGGGGTTAAATGTGTACTTAAGCATCTCTTAAAAGTACAACCATAATTTTGCCCTCACTTGGGGAGTTATGTGGTGATGTCTTCAATGCCCTATAATGTGATGGATTTTTTTCTGTATATTAATCAAGCTTTTTCCATTTTGTCCCATGAAAAGTCTAAAAAAGAAGGCACACGGAATAACTCCAGTGTCTTTTAAATAATTTTCTCGCTTCTCCACTGTATAAGAATTTAACAAAAATTGAATAACACATTACTCATAAAATGCAGGCGCAGAATCTTTACGTAAGTATGTGGTTTTATAAAAGAGCATCCCTTCAGTACGACAAAGGAGTGTTTGACCACCCTTAAATTGACCACTAATCCTCCCTCTCTCTATCTCAATTGCAGAACATCGAGCTAAAAGTGGAAGTGGAGACCTTGAAACGAGAACTACAGGATAAACAGCAACATCTGGACAAGGCTTTGTGAGTCAATGAGTCAGTCACTGATCAGAATGTGGCCACAGGAGTCGTATTTTCAGGGGAAATGAGCTTTGGGCATTTGATTGAATATCTGGCACTGGTTTGACAGACACTGAAATCTACCCCCTCGTAGGGGTAAATTTAGCAGGGTTCACCCGATAATCACCGCTGGTGTATCTACAGATCCAGTTGCTGCATAAGCATCTTTATCTGGTCCTCTTCGGTCGTGCTGTTTGTTCAGGAGAAGCTCAGCGCTTTCAGTAAATTGAGTGTCATCAATGGCATTACCGTAAGCTGGTAGTGTGACTGCTCAAGTCAGCTGGTAATTGGTATGGATTTCTGCCGGCCTGATCCTGAGATTCCCGGCACTCCTGTTCCGTGGTACAGCCCCAGGGGTGGTGGGGGGGTCATTGTTAGCATTTGTGCCCAGGCTGACCCATCGCAATAGGCCACGGCTGAAACCCTGGCATGCCCCGAGAGAGAAACCCTTTAACCCAGAGATTGGTGGGGGGGGGGGGGGATCTTCAGGTTACTGTGCTTACAGAACACAGCTGTCCGTGTTGGGTACGACACGCCCTTGAAGAATCCTGACCTTTACACACTGATTACCTTGAATATTTATTGGGCCAATTTGGGTTGAATCTCTTTCTCAAGGGTACGACAGAACTTGGGATTTGAACCCAAAGCCTTGTGGTGACAGCTTACAGGACCGGTACAGCTTATTGGGTTCTGCTCTAGTGTCAATCGGATTGAATTTTAAATGGCCCTTTGGCCCTTTCCCACAAGCACCCGTCCCAGATTGTGGCACGCCTAATTCAGCACTCACAGGGGGTGGGGTACATCCCGGATGGGATGCCATTCTGTCCCACACAGAGGGCGGTATAATGAGATAAACTCACGCATCCATAGTGCCGCCTCCCTGACATTATCAGGCTGCCTCAATCAAGCATGCCGACCCACGACCGGGGTTTCTGTGGGCCCCAGAAGCTTCTGATGTCATGGCCGACTGGAGACCTTGTGACCACATTTATACCTAGGCCATCCCCAGTTTGGCTGGCTCTGGGTGCGCTTAATGGGTCTGGCCTCTGGGTCTGTTTAGAAACCGTAGAGCGGCAAGTGACAGCTGCTGAGCTAAAGTGGGCTCGTCCCGGCCCTCTCGGAAAGGTCCCGTACCTCAGCAATGCGGCGGCCGGGGTGGGGGGGGCATCACAAGGACAGATAGGTTAGTTCCCAGGCTGCCCGAAATGGAGACTGTGGGGCCTGGAGTCCAGACTGGTTCTATATTAATCAAATCTTGCCGAAATCGGGTCTTGCCGAAATCGGGTCTTGCCGAAAGCGCTTGCTGGAAACGTGATGGCAGACTGATCCCCGGCCCCCCCAGGAGTCTTGAGCGGGTGTGCTGAGTGACCCCTCTGACAGACGGCCTGGTCCACAATCATCACCTCCTGGGGTCCTCCCTCAGCCAATGGACCTATGCCGTCGTCTTATATATTTTTCTTATTTCACTCCTGACTGCATCCTGGCTGGATTTATTTATTATAGAACCAAATAAAATAGAGCCTGGGGGAAGTCTTGTCTAGTTTTTAAGAAGAGTGAAGTTCACGCCCCCCCCCCCCATTTAGTTACAGTGATTATGGGCCTTTATTATTTTAAGTAGTACAAGCAGTTCTATGTCTATAAGTAGTTGCAACTATACTGCTATAGATGCAGTGATACTTAAATTTGTCAGTGGTATAGGATGTCGACTGGCGTTGTTGTAGCACAGGGGGCTTCAATGACTTCATCTGCCTCATACCCAAGAATGCAGGGAGGTGGACAGGGGCTGTGAGTTAATTTTGGGGGGTTGCGTACCGCAGATCCAAGCCTGTCCATATTGGGGGGACAATTTCATTAATTAAGACAAAGGAGTGTCCAGTGAAGGTGGCCAGGGAAGGGTGTCCATCAGCCTGTCGGAGTTCCACTTAAGTTCTGTCCACTAAAGGCCATCGGGTCTAATAAAATGTGCATGCAGTACTATCAGTGTACTATCAAAGTACTATACCCTATTCATTACACCATCTTAGCTCATCCCCCAAATTTACGAGTGGAATATCAGACCAACTGAACTTACATAACACATCCTCATGACTTGTGCCATTTGCGTGTGACATTTATGTTTTTACAGCTTGAATCTGACCCCTTTTGTGGGCATGACTTGACGCCGGGTCACCACCTTGTCTCTGTGTCCCGATAGGATAAAAGCAGAAAGCCTGACCAATCACAATGAGGCAGAGCTGCAGCGTCGCTGCGAGGAGAGGCAGCAGGAGATTGACCGCATGCAGGAGATCCTGGAGACCAAGATCCAGCTCCTGCAGGATGTGACGGTACGAAAAATGTGCACGTTCCCATTTGTGTCATGTGACCGGTGACCTCGGCCAATCATTAGATGCTCTAATGGTGGAGGACCCACGAACAGCAGGATGTCTAATGCTACCTTAGGAGGCAAAGCTAGCTCATGGCGAAGTGGCGAAGATGACTGCAGCCATGGAATCCAGGTCCCTGCGGGACCCAACCCTGGAGAGGATAGTGAAGGAGACCATCACGAAGGAGACGCAGGAGTTACCCCATCCTCTGGCTGACAGGTACAGGTAAAACCTCCATGTACCTGGTTATGAATGGCATAGTCCAACCCTCAAATATCCCTATAAATATCAACTCGATGAACAATCTTCTTCGTAACACTGACCCTCAGCTGTAAATAGACTGTTAAATATCCTCAGTGCTGAATCAGTGTGGAAGATGGTAATGTGAGTGAAGTAAGTGGAATTCAGGGCCGTAAGTTACACATCACTCCCTTCCTCAGCTTATCATCCCAAGCCGCTACGTGATGGCAGACTGATTTCCTGCCCCCCAGGAGTCAGGCTTACCCGGCTCTGCTGAGTCACCCCTCACATTTGTAGTTTGCTCATCAAATTCATATGCAGAGTCCTTCCTGTCTTTGAGAAACGGAAGTCTTTCATTAAGGCATTGGTAGCTGATGTAGATGCCAGCTGATCCCTGCTCCCTGCCCGCAGCGCGGTGGCGGAGATGAGCGAGGCCCTGCGCGGTAATGAGGAGCGGATCGCCGAGCTGATGGACGAGAGGGCGCTCTTGCACAGTACGGTGAGGGAGCTGGAGACCCAGGTGCGGGAGCTGTCCACCTCGCTGCAGCAGAAGGAGCAGGACGCCAGGGTGAGCACGGTGCCTCTGCGCCCGCCTTGGAGCAGCTAAGCTGCTCACGATTGGGCCATCTTTCAGCAAACCTAGCAGCCATTTTCAAACATTCAGTCAATGGGTGAGATCCTGTTAGCTGTACCCTTAAGCTGAATCACCTTGTAAACAAGTAGGAAACTGGCGCACAGCCTCAGGATGCGAGGCCTGGGAGAAGCAGGTCACACACAGTTTGGGGGACTGCCCTTGTGACCAAAAGAACTTGGGTTCTAAGGGGTGGGGGTGGAGTGTTATTGTTCATTGAGAAAAGGACAGTTAATATGAAGCACTTCAGCCAATATTACAGTTCTGAATACATGGGTCAGATTTCACACCACATAGGTCATTTTTTCTGCTAACATCAAATCCGTCGAAAGGTCAGAATCACTGCAGGTGTATCGCCTTCCATGCCCAGTGTGCAGCTTTGAAGTGGCAGCTTTTTTGAACAGGCTGTAAGATCGTGTCTGTTTACTTCTTACTGTTAGAAGAGGAGCCCGAGACCAGGTTCATGCAGCATATTTCCACGGCTCTTATGCATTCTGGACATACCGTAGTTTCCAGGTGCTATAAACAGACAAGCACACATGTTCTCGGGCCCTAATCCTTGCTGGGATGTCCTTCAGAGACATTTGTGTCGGGGGTTGCGGGGGCTTGGCCCTGACGAGCGGCCCTCTCATGTGTAGCATAGCTGACTGGGCTGGAGGGCGGGGCTCACTTCCCTGCCGGCTCACCCTCATACATTTCTGCTTGAGTCAGACGCAGTCAGCTCCGAGCATCTAACAGGCCTGTCCGTCTGTCTCGGCACTGACTCCTTATGTGCTTGTTTCATTGATTTTTTTTGGGTTTCAGGTTTAAAGTCGAAGAATTGAAGAACACTGCAAATTCAGTCATTTGCATTAAAAATTGCATTGATGTTTCCAGATTTTAATGTATCCGTGAACATTGTAATTTGAATTAAATGAATGCATTTCTTTAAACGTATTTAAAGGCATATAACCATCAAATCATTAAGAGAGTGGTGCATAGTGGTGTTTCTGCAGACTTGTCAGTTCTGTGCTGATAGGTGCCTGGTTGCCTGGTTACTGCAACCCTGCATTCTCAGTAAATCCTCTCTTGATATCCCATCCCCTGCAGTTCTTCCAGGAAGATCTGGACCGGGAAAAGCTGCACGTTCAGCAGGAAATGCAGGTATGCTCTGCAGCAGGGATCAGGTGACTCGCCAGGCAGCGGTGTTTGCACTTGTGATTAGACTGTGCCACCTTGTGGTGATTTTTGGAAGTGAAGCGCTCGTGTGTCTCCTGTTAGACAGCAGTTCCATCAGAACATTATAGTGCTTGCTTAGAGAAACATCACTTATATTCAGCACCACAAATGAATACAAATTACTCTGTATGGCAAAATGTTTTTTGTTATCAGTGGACAGCTAGTATTACAAATGGGCCTATAATATACTATTTCTGTGTTTCTTTTGGGGAAATTAAGTGACTTTGTGCTGTGGAGGACATATAATCTGATAATCCATCATTTTAATTATATAGAATAATTACATGCCATTTTGGTCAAGAAAAAATGGATTACATTTCCTTTCAATTAACCCTAAGCTTAAAAATCTCCTTTTCTCTTATGGTGGAATTATTTGGCACTGCATAAGCACGCCGTTCATGCATCAAAAGAGTAATTCAACTTCTTGCTCCCCAGTCGCTCTGAATGTGGTATCTTACCTCTGATATGGGCCAGATTGCTCAGTTCCTTAATGATCAGTCCAGGCTGGAAGTGCAGATTTCCCCTGTCTTTTCAAAAATGGCATACCTCTCTCTTCCTGTCCACTCACCTTCCCGGCCCTCCAGTCCAGTCCAGTTCCACCTTTTGCTTTTCTCTTGCAAATGAGTGCAGGACATTGATGCAAATGTTTCTCACGATTCAGATTTCACTAGCAACTGGTATGGCTGCAAGCCTCCACCAAATCGACAGATTTCTAAGGGTGTCACTGAAGTCAGAACTAAGTGGTCTTTACGTGCTATAGAGACAGAAAGATATAATTAACTGGATGCATGTCAAACTCTTTATTAGCCCTGTTCTGTCTAGTTTACAAATCAATGGCTTTGTTGTAATTTGCATTAGCTATCCTTCTATTTTTACCTAAAACCATAGTGACCTGTAGCTGACTTTTTTTAACCAAAGGGGGATAATCTGTTCCTTATTCTTATTTACATTCAGCTAATGAGTTCATTTTCACCTTCTCATGGACCACGTAATATAATATCTTACCACTGACTTCTGACTTACCACTACATCTGTCTTGGCAACAGCACGTTGACAGTTAAATATCATCAATGCAGTATTGAGGATACTTCTCATTGCTGTTTCTGTGCTTTGGGTCCCATTTGTATGTGTGTGTGCGTGCGTGTGTGCGTGCGTGTGTGTGTGTGTAACTGAGTTGTATTTCAACAGAGCATTGAATATAAATTAATCAAATGCAGCTGACCTTACAGACCTATTATTAGTTTGGAGATGAGGATTAGTGAGAGATCATGGGGTCTCCAGTCTCCAAGTGATATTAAAGTCTTAAAGTTATATTAAAGTTATATTAAACTTGCCAACCATAATTACTAAAAGGTACTTAAAGGGAGACCTCCTACCTGAGTACTTTCTGCTCCTATTGCCCTTCCAGCCATCACATGGAGTCGTTAATTATAGTGCAGTACTGGCTAGCAGTAAATCTGTCATCTCTTCCACAATAACTCATATGGAAAATGCTGCAAACCTGCTTAAGGCTAAAGCCCTGGAGCTTCGAGTCCTGCTTACTGTAGCAGCTGTGGCTTCAGTGAGTGTCAAACTGATGCCATTAAATATAATTGCATTAAGAAATAACAGCATTCAAAGCCACTTGAACTTGGCATTAAACTGTTTATTTTATGTTAAAGCTCAAAGGTCGAGGGCGGAAAATCCATCACCTGTCCAATTTGCCTGTCCCCTCGGTGACTTGGAATTTTCGCAGTTTCTGTCGTCTTTGGAGGGTAAAAACAAACGGTCCTGTGCATTTGTTGGTAGTTCACACTGATTAGAATGAATGAGTTTTTAATTGCGGCCCCCATTACCTCTGGACCGGCCTCCGCTCCCCACGCGGCCCCTCTCGAGCAGCTGTGAGTGAAAGATCTGAACTCGGCGCAGAGGATTCTTTATAAATCACCCTTTAGAAAAGCAATGAAATCTCGGCCTGCTTAATCAGCGTGCACAAATGCTCACTCACGGTGAGAAATGGGCCACCTCATGGTCACAGATGACTGTGGAAGTTAGAGGAGGTTTAGCTACGGGGAAAAATTACTTCTCTGATAAGGCCACAGTACAGGCTACTCTGAATCTCTGTGGGCCAGGATATATATATCATAATATATGCACACTTTGATCATGGAGGCCCTAATATTGTACATTCTGACCCTTGCAAATGTTGTCACCTAGCCAGTTGCAGACAAGACTTTTGTACCAAAAGCAATATACACCGGTGAGTAGTGTGCACCACAGCATCATTGGGTTAATGAGCTGCCCTTTGTTCTTGCTTGTTAAGTGCAGAAATGACTTCACCTTCCCTCGCCCACCGTTTTAATGCATCTTTGTTGCCATGGTTACTTTTTACCCGTGCCGGGCTCCTTTTGTTGCGCCCGTGATTGTGCCCTCGTGAAATCCTGGTGACCTTTCAGAGACGGTAACTTTGAGCGCCCTTGGCTGTTGCTTCCAGTTTGCCTGAATAACTTTTCTCAGAATGGACAATTTCATTGCTTTCAAAGTCTGCATTACAAGCGACTGTATCCAAGCTACCCCGTGTACTAGTATAGGCTTCCGAATTGCTGTAATTTTGCACTGTGAAAGCAGTTATGAATGGCTGAGTAATTGTGTGTGTATAAACAGAAAACACACATTTATTAGCATGTGTTATTTAACAATTTTCAGGTCCATAATGAATAAGAAGCCAAACTTCCTGTGGTTACTGCTGTTTGCAGTTAATATAAGCTATGAGTAACAATATAATGAGCTCTGGAATTTTATTCCATCGATAACTGTAAGAAATGGCTCATATTGATAAACTGAGATTATCTGAAAACAAGTGTAATGTTGCTGCATGAGTTATTAGAATATTTTATAGTTTACATAAACATAATTGTGTTTAAATGCTTAATTTCATTATCAAACTAAGATCCTTTGTAACTCCAGTCAATATGGTTGTTGTTTGTGAGGATAACGGTGATGACCGAGCAGTTCTGTATTTTGTATGGTACGTTTTATTAAAAATATTCAGGAGCTTATAAAACTCACAGCGTATCTTTCAAAGCTGTCGATTAAAATTCAGGCGTTTTTGTACAGAGGGGCTGTGTCTGGCTTCAATAACTCAATTGAGCATTTCACCTGCCAGTAATAGCACAAGCTGTGCTGCTGGGCGGAATAAACCTGGCAGCGTCGCGGGAGGGGGGGCGCGGATGTGGCTGTTTTTGCCGTATTCGTTTACGCGGATTTGCTGGGCGCGTTATTTGTGTATCAGACTACGTTTAATTTTAGGGTGTTTTTGATATCTACTTAGCAGTGGCACACAGACGCATTTTGAAGACCGTTTTAGAGACGTCGGCGAGCGTGGCACCCCTGCTGCCGTAATGGTTCATTCCGAATTTGCAGCGCACCGCTTTCGGCTTTGCCACATCACTGCGATGTGCGATGCGCCCGGGGGACCGCATGGGAGCATCGCCCCTCATCTTCGAGTCTGAACATTTTAAAACACGACACCTGCTTTAACGTGGCGAGACAGCTGTGCGGCGCATCGGCAACATCTGGAGCAGCCACCTGTCCGTCCGATGCTGCGGGTCCCGGGCGCTTGAAGGTTTACTTCGCTGATTGATGCGCAGATCTTGCCATTCGAGCTCAACGCGACAGCGATAAACAAAAGTGATGTAAGAGGGGGGAAAAAAACCGAGATTTAATTATTTTCATAAATATATATACAGACGATGAGACTTGGAAAAGCCGCTCTGCGCGTTGCCAGGAAGCCTGGATTGTGCAAATGAGTTAATTTTTTCCCCGGCAGAACTTGGGCGAATGCATCAGGATTTCCATTACAGAAATGCATGGCCAGCATCCAGCGAATCGCCTCATCAGGGGAGAGTGATCAGACGGAGATTCAGTCCTGTCTTACATGCTCTCATCTGTCTACTTGTCTATGCGTAATTTTATCATCTTTTTTTCCATAAATGTAAATGTCTTTATGTAAATTTGTATGCAGCCTGCCACTGACGAGCTGACAGCCAAGCTTTTAAAGGAGCAGCATTACACCTGATTTTATTTATTTTTTGCTGTCATCTTGGTATTTATTTGCTCTCATTTGGGCATTTTAAACCTCTGCGGGCAGCTGGAACATCTGCGTAATGATGAAGGACTTTATGATGAAATTTAATTGACTGTAAACGGCAAGGATCTTAAAACAGGGTCTTATGATAAAACTCTGCTGGTAGTGAGTTTGATTCCAGAAAAAACGCGTCTTTTTTAAATCTCTGCATTATTATTATTATTATTATTTTATTCTCTAATCTGGTGAGGAAGACGTAGGGCTCAGGGATGAAGGAGCAGTGCCGGATCTGCACTGGCGAGCTCTGCGGGAACCAGCGGCGCTGGATCTTCCACCCCGCGGCGCGGCCCAACCTGCGGCTGCTGCTGTCGCGTGCGCTGGGCCGCGGTCTCAGTCGCGACGGCCGCGGCGAGTTCGCCTGCAGCAAGTGCGCCTTCGTGCTGGAGCGCATGTACCGCTTCGACGCGGTGATCGCGCGGGTGGAGGCTCTCTCGGTGGAGCGGCTGCAGAGGCTGCTGGAGGAACGTGAGAGGCTGAGGCAGCACGTCGGCGCGCTCTACCGCAGGAGCAACGGCGGCGAGGCAGAGGGAACGGAGGGGGCGGCCCGGCTCGGCTACGCCGCCCTGCTCCAGGAGGACCTGGCCTACTCCGGGTTGGAGTCCTGGGCCAGGGACGCCGTGAAGGGGACAGAGGCGGCCCAGCATAGCTGCAGGACGGCCGAGACTGCGGGTCAGCGGCCCCGGAAGTGCAGAGGATGCGCCGCGTTACGCGTAGCCGACTCGGACTACGAGGCCGTCTGCCGGGTGCCCAGGCGGGGGGCCCGGAGCGTTTCCTGTGGGCCGGCCGCTCGTACCCTGGCGAGCAGGTGCGGGGAAGAGCCCGGGGGCGGTGACCAAACATGGGAGACCCCGCATACGGCGTCGGACGGACACAGGACGCCGGAGGAGGGAGGGCCGAGCCGGAACTCCTCTGTTGAATCCCTGGACTTGGCTGTTGACGTGTGTCGGGCTCCCGGCGGGGAGGGGAAGGGAGATCCGAGAGGGGAGTCCGAATCGGAGGAACCGGAGGGGGCCCTCGCTCCAGCCAGACACTCCCTCTACAGGCCCATCCCGAGCCGGCGTGGCAGCCGTCTTCCTGTCCCGGTCAGACACGCCTCCTTGGAGGCCAGCGGCAAGACTCCGCGTTGGGGCCCGCGACCCAGCGAGTGGCTGGGGCTGATGGAGCTGGAGGAGTCCTGGCAGGATGTGTATATGGAGTACGTGCCCTCCCAGGAGCAGGTACAGGAGGAAAGCAGCCTCCAGGGGGCTTTCGCTGCCGGAGAAAAAACCCCGGAAGTACAAAAAGACCACAATCTGTGTGCAGAGGCCAGCTGGGGTGCTTTAATTTTAATGCCAACCTGTTTGACTAAAAAAACCGGACAAGGATGAAATGCAAACTACAATTCATGTTTCATCCATATATGACAGCCTATCCTGGCCAGTCACCATATACCTAGAAATCTAGTTATGTGTATGTATATATAAAGCATTTCCTACATAGATTTTATTTATATCTATACATTCTATGGCTGATGATGCTGTTTAATTATACATGATTACTAGAGGCTTTTGCCTCTGGTTATGGAAGTTGCGCTGCCTGCGTTTCGCTCTCATAATCACATGTTAGTTTATTGCTTCTCTCTGAGCATCATCTTGATCGCCATGACTACGGTTACCTCAGCGACTCGGCTCTGCGCAGCGTGGAGTGGTCTTGATCACCGCTCCCAAAGACTTCCTCTGAATTATAAACGTATGCATGGTCACAATGCCGTTCATTGTGATTCCAGGCACTTTCGGGATTTAACGTGCCCTTTACTTTGCAGACTACGCTTACAGTGCAATTCTTCCAAAGTTGTGGGCTGGTAAAATAACAATTAGCAGCTAACTTTATCCACTGGAGATGGGTTCATCCCAGTGTGTGAATCTTATCTTTATACCTGTGACATACATGAATAGATTTATAGGTGACACTTGATTGGCAGTTATTCCTTGCTTGTTAGTAATATTTTTGCTTGAAGTATACAGCCTTTAAATGGTGTTTAAGCATGATGCAGACTTTATGAATGCAGTCTGTGTTTCTACTCCAGTAAATTAACAGAGAGGACCAAAAATCCCTGCACAGATAACACAGGGAAGCCATTATTACTGGAGGTTTCTCAAGAACAATCTGTCACCTCACCACAGCTCCGGCTCTTACTCCCTGCTGAGGTCTGATCTCATAATCCCATTTTGTCCAGTGACCTAAGAAAATGTAAACTGCCAGGGTGTGTTAACCCGACCACACATCTGCTGGTTTGTTTTCAGAAAGAGTAAAAGGTTTCTATGGGCTCGAATTTTTGGAAAGTTTGCCGGGTACTGAGCAAAAATAGTCCGTCGGGCTTAGCAACAGGTGTGCCCGTGAAAACAGAATCTTCCATTAATAATCCTCCGAAAGAATCCCACGTGGGAATTTCCGTGGGAGTGGACCGTGTGCTGGCAGGTATTTCTCGGGGTTGTGTTGCCTGCCCTGCCTGCGTGGTTTGGCTGCTTCAGACATGGCATCTCTGTGTGTGTGTGCCTCTCTCTCTCTGCTTCAGGCCGTAATAGAGGAGCAGCAGAGCCAGCTGGTCCAGTACGAGCGCACAGCCGGCCAGTGTGTCGACGAGCTGCAGAAGGCCCAGCTGCAGGCACAGTCGCTGCAGGCCAAAATCCAGGAAAGTGAGGCCAGCAATCAGGTATGGAGCCCACCTGGGAGGCCCCAGCCATAGAGCAGGGCTCTGACTGCCCTGCGGGGGGGGGTGAGACTCCCTCAGTGGCCTAAAGTGAGGAACGGGAAGGGATGTTAAAGAAAACTGAGATCTGGTTCCATCACACGTTTTGAAAGAGTGGGTGGAGCCTCTCTTTTTGTTTTTTTTTTTGCCGCGCTGATGGTCGGCCTGTGATTGGCTCTCCAGAGGCTGCGGGACAAGCTGAGCGAGATGGAGGCGGAGCTGCAGTCCTTGCGGCTGATGCCCCAGCTGCAGGATTGTGTCGTCCAGAGCCCGAGAGAGCCGCTCCATGCGATGGAGGTGGAGGTAAGGCGGTCACCTCTGCGACGGCTAGTTTTAAACTCGGAGGCAGAGGTTGGGATGGCTCTAGTCACGCCGCGGAGGGCGGAGGCGAGCAGAGCTGCCGAAATTGCGTCGCGTCCGAGGGCGAGGGCCCATTGTAGTGGTTTCAGAAGGGCAGTGTTGCCAGGCCTACTGCCAGCTTAATGACGTCCGTCTCTCTTCCTGGAGCAGGACCCCGAGGGGGCGGAGCCTGGTCAGGTGACCCAGCTGCAGGCGGAGCTCCAGACTCTCCGGGGCTCCCTGTTCTCTGCGCAGCTGGAGCTGCAGAGCAGCCAGAGGGGCCGCGAGCAAAGCCAACGGCGGGCCGCCGACCTGGCCTCCCTCCTCGTGCACGTCCAGGGCGACCTTAAGGAGGCGCTGCGGCACAGGGAGACGGCGGAGCTGCACAGCCAGGTGGGCCGTCCACTGTGTCGGCTGCGCAGCCGCCGGCAAGCGCCCCCGATCTCTGTTGGGTGGGGGTGTAACGGTGGCCCTGCCTGCTTTCCCCAGGAGCTCCGCACTGCCCTTCGACAGGCCCGCTCGGCTGCGCAGGAGAAGGAGGGGCAGCTGAAGGAGAGGGAGGCGCAGGCCCAGATGGAGGTGGAGGTGCGGGACAGGAGCATCCACACCCTGAGGATGTCCCTGCACAAGAAGGAGGAGCTGCTGCAGGTCTGAACGGGCCTTGGGTTCCCGCACATCGCATATCGCAAACGCACATCGCAAACGCACATTGCATATCGCAAACGCACATCGCATATCGCAAACACACATCGCAAACACACATCGCATATCGCAAACGCACATCGCAAACGCACATCGCAAACACACATCGCATATCGCAAACGCACGTCGCAAACGCACATCGCAAACGTACATCGCAAACGTACATCGCAAACACACATCGCATATCGCAAACGCACATCGCATATCGCAAACGCACATCGCATATCGCAAACGCACATCGCAAACGCACATCGCAAACGCACATCGCATATCGCAAACGCACATCGCAAACACACATCGCAAACACACATCGCACATCGCAAACGCACGTCGCAAACGCACGTCGCAAACGCACATCGCATATCGCAAACGCACATCGCACATCGCAAACACACATCGCACATCGCAAACACACATCGCAAACACACATCGCACATCGCAAACGCACGTCGCAAACGCACATCGCAAATCGCAAACGCACATCGCATATCGCAATCGCAAACGCACATCGCAAACGCACATCGCATATTGCATATTGCAAACGGACACATTGCACATTGCAAACACTGAATGCTGAACTCAGCACTCCAGCCACAAAGGTTCTGGGATGGTTTCTCCCCATAAGTTGGACGATTCTATGATCTTTTAAGTTAGGTGGATTAAGCTGGGCCATAATTCTTACAAACGGACCAATCTTATCGACAGGAGTGGGCTGGCACTCCAGGGGTCAATCAGCTCTCAGCTGGGGCAATGGCCCCGCCCCTATATACACCGTTGCCTAGAAGCCATAGGTCTGCTTAACAGCTGCTAGGTGTAAAGTGTAAGTGCACACTAGATAAAGAATCCCGGTCATTTTATAGATTTCATCAACCTCACTCGTTTGCTGCTTGTTTAGTTTTGCAGCGTTTTCTGTCATTTTGTGTTCACTCTTGTTTCAGTGTTATTGTTTCCATGCCTTTGTTGCCCGATGCCGATACTGTGATTCTTCAGTGCTCTGTTATCTGATGTGCGAGTACGCGTCTCATCTCACGCAGTGCGTGCAGCAGTAATCCCCCGGCATACCTGTTCCGGATATCGGGTGGTATCCGACAGGGGGCACGTTACAGTTTTTTGTTAAGCCCGGAAATTTGGTAAGAACCTATGGAGCGAAACAAAGGATGCACCCATGAGAGGAACAGCGTGCTGATCCGGAAAGAATGGGATGTATTTAGGTTGTGAGCTTTTGTCCCGGGTTGAAGGAAATGCGAGGGGAGGCCTATGGGCAGACTCCAGCCAAACTAACGGAAGCATGCTGAAGTCTTCCTCTGCTAACAGGAGGTTTGTATAGTTTCTAGCTTCACCCTTGGGCTGTTTCCCGACCTGCCATTTGGGTTTAAAGTCTGGGGCGTATCAGCAGTGAGACCGAGGTTTTGCTTCCTATGGACTCCCTGTCAATCTGGCACACCCTCACCTTTCCCCCAGGAATACTCGGACCTGCTGGACAGTACACGGGAGCCCGCCGTTTCCCGGGACGCCCTGCTGGACAAGCTGAAGGAACGCATAAAGGAACGAGACCGAGCTTTGGAGGTAGGAGCAACGCTGCTGAGTATGATAGCAGGCAAAAAAAAAAAAAAATAAATACAAAAACTGATGCTTAGGTATAGTTAGCGTTGCAAAGATTTAGACAAATAGCTTTATTTGATTGATCTTGGTGGGAGTGTAGTTCAGTGAGTTGCCAGCAGGGGGCGGTGAGGGTCTCTCTGGAGCTGGGCTGCTGTGGCATCTTTCTCCAGGGCGCCATCGACGAGAAGTTCCGCTGCCTGGAGGAGAAGGATAGAGAGGCCCAGCGGCTGCATCTGGCCCTCAGAGAGAAGGACAGGGACTTGGAGAGGCTGGGCTGTGTCCTGTCAGGCAACGAGGAGACCATCACGGTATACATGGCCGCACGCACAGGCGTTTCCTGCCCACTGGGTAGCGCGCAAAGCCTGTCACGATAAAAGCGTAATAGCTGAAAATATTGCCTTGTGTGTTTTCTTCCGGATAGCATTGGCGAATAACAGGACAACCGTTTCTTTGAATTATAATTATAATTGAGAAAAAGTAATGTTGATGCCAACTGATGCATAAAAATATGAAAAAATATTAAAACAAGCAAACTCACAGGAGCTTTTATAACAGACACAGTTGTAATTTTTCCCCATTAATTAACAAGCCAATTAGAGTACTTTCTGTCTGAGGTAATCAATTACCAAAGCGAGACAAATGCGTGATGCAAAGGAGGATCCTTGCAGCCATAACTAGGATTGTTGATGGACGGGTGGATGAATGCTTTGACTCTCCCGGAAGCACTTATGCGTTTACATGCCCGAATGAGTATATTGGCCTGCGCGTTTGTGCGTGTCTGCACTGCAGAGTTTGTGCGTGTCTGCACTGCAGAGTTTGTGTGTGTCTGCACTGCAGAGTTTGGACGGCCTGCTGCGGGCGAAGCAGCTGGAGCTGGAGCGACTGGCGGAGGCCTGCAGGGGCCTCCAATGGCTGAAGCAGGAGGTGGAGGAGCGGCATGGGCGTGGCCTGGCCGAGAAGGAGGCTCTGATTGGCCAGCTGCAGGCCTCGCTGGAGAGGCGGAGCGAGGAGGCGGAGGTGCGGGAGGCACGGCGCCCATGTTCTTACATCAAAGGGGGGAGCGCTGAGAGCTGTAGACAAAGAGAGGTGTGACCTCCTTTGATGTTCCGTATGAAAGGGCCAGAGGGCGCTAGAGGACGTCTGTGTCTTTCTGCGCGACAGGAGCTGACCTCAGCCCTCCTCGGCAAGCTCTCCACCAATCACGCCCAGGTGGTGGACCAGATGGGCCGGCGTCTGCAGCTGAAGGACCGCCTGTTCCGGGAGGTCCTGTCCGACCGCAACCGGCTGGCCCAGGAGCACCAGGCCGAGGTCCAGGAGCTGCTGCGCACCATCAGCGCCAGGGACCAGTACATCCAGGTAGCGCCTTCCTGCCCGGCCCCCGGCGATGTCGGCCGGCGGAACGCGGTGCTTGATCTCCCCTTCCTCTCTCCGCAGGATTCGGCCGCTCGTCTGGGTCAGGTGATCGGCGAGGGGGCGGCCGAGGTACGAGAGCTGCGGTGGCAGTTGGCGGCCAGCGAGAGGCGGGACTTTGAAGCCGAGAGCTTGCGGGAGCGGCTGTGTGAGAAGGAGGCTGTCATCCAGGT
>JAODKL010000044.1:6588256-6600502 GCA_026780765.1 Petrocephalus schoutedeni
GGCGCCTGATGTTTATGCAAACGCCACTCCCATATGAGCTGAGGGACTTTTCTTTATCACAGCAACTGATGCTGAACCAGGTGGAGCCGATGGTCATGTCCAACCAAGAAGAGGTGGTAGAAGGTAAGTCTGCAGCCTGGAGACTCTAGCCCAGCAGCTGTTGGTTCTGATTGCCCCCAGCTATCTCAGGCAGTGCTTCAGGTGATCTGAAGCTGTTCTGCTATACTGGTTGCTCCAACAGAGTCATGTGACCGTGACTCCGAGGCACGGAATGACCTACAAGCCCTACGGGAGGAGCTTCAGCTGGCGCAGAAGAAGGAGAAGGAGGCCCAGGTAGACCCGGGATTCGTCGTCGCCTTCGGCCTCTGTCTTTGCTCAGACTGACTGACGTCTGACTTCACTCTGCCCATCTTCACTGCTTGCAAACACACGTTTGTCTGCAGCTGGAGCTGATGGCCCTGAGATCAGCCCTGGCAGCAAGGATGGAGGAGAAGCCCCCTGAGGCAGGAGACCTGGAGAGCCTGCATCTCAGAGAGAACTTCAGCAAGGTCGGCTCCTGCTTACACAGCTGGGCTCCGAGTCTGGCACTTTCCTCAGTAGCAGTAGTTCTGACTGCCAGAGTGTGTGATTCTTACACATTTTTGCACAGATTCTGTCAGAGTACGACACACTTAATGAAGCTTTAAAGACTGAGAAAGAGATTTACCACAGTCTAATCCAGATCCAGCCTCGGAAAGCAAGGTAAGAAGATAATTTTAGCTGTTTTAGAGAGATACAAAACCATAGTCTAACTAGGCAAATTTCTACAATTAATTAGAAATATTCATTTTAAACAAATCTATGTATTATAAGCCACTGTTCATCCTGCTGTTTGTCCTCTTTAGCCCAGAGAAAACACAGGCACTGGACATGGAGCTGGAGGCTGTTCAGGCCCTACGAGGCCAGCTGGAGGGGGTCCTTGTGAGGACCCGAGGCACTGCCCCGGCACTGGAAGAGGCAGCTAAGATGCAGCCTGATTTTGGAGGTGGGGAACAGTGGCACGTGGAGCTCTGTCAAGAACAGGCCTCCCAGGCTGCAGGGGGCACTGTTTCCAAATAACCATAATGCATTGCCTTGGAGAGTGAATTGTTTACTCTAGCCCTAGTGCTCTTACTAACTGAAGTAACAATGTGCAATTAAATTGTAATTCTTTGTCATTTGTTTTTGTTTTTTTGCAAACTAACTGCACTGTGATTCGTCAGTGAAGTTGTTTTTCCACAATTTTGTCCTGTTGTCTTTGTTCTTATCTCAAATTTAGAGTTGGCTTATGCGTTATGCAGTAAAGTGTAGTCATCGATCCAGTAAAAGCTTTATATAATACTATGGAGTAGTAATAATATCCTGTAAATGTTCCTCTTTAGTGCCTTCTTGCTTTGTTTAAAGAAGTAGACACTGCAAACTAAGTGGAGTTTAAGTGAGACTGTAATTCAATGCCATGAGTACGTTAATCCATAGTGACATTGTGGGTTCTGGTTTAACGCTAATGCCTCGCAACTCAGGACTGTGGTTCCACGGCTTCTTGTCGCTGTCTCTGTTTACAATCACAAACTTCTGCCTTTCAAAGCCCCGCCTATAGGGGGCTCCTTCTTCTGGGGCTCCTGGTTTCTATGAAGAGGTACCATTTCTGTACAGGGCGCCTGCTTTCTATCCTGACATCTTTACATGTTAGATCACTCCCTCGTCCTTTATGGACTTCTAGGATGTCCAAACTCAGTAACTGCATTTTGGTTACTTTCACAACATTTACGGGATGACTAATGAATCCACATGTGCAGTCTCACGCATCTTCGTTCTTCGGTGTAGGCGATGACCAGTGACGTTTTACAGTGTGTCTTTCTGTGACGGTCTGCATGATACTCTAGTCCAGTGTTTCCCAATTCGGTCCTCTGGGACCCACAGTGGGTCCATGTTTTTCTCCCTGCCAGGCAGTCCACATTTTTGCTCCCTCCCAGCTACCAGGAACTGGGAGGGAGCACAAACTGGCCTGTCTGTGGGTCCCTGAGGATTGGGGTGGGAAACACTGATCTAGCCGGCATGGATGCATCTCGCTGACTAGCAGACTTTTTATTCTGCCTGATGATTATTTACTGGTGGCTATTTTATCTGGCATGCATTATTATGCGCAAGTTTACATAAGAAGAACTGCATCAGAAGAGGATATTTTTGAATGATTAAAACAGCCAAGAAATGGGTAAGACCAAATTTTGTAAAAGAATTATGAAATATTTGAAATGAATGGTAATATATTGGTTGAAAATGCAATTATTGGGGAAAAATACAAAAACAGTCCAAATGAGTTGAAGATTTCAAAGATTTGGATTTCCTGTAAAAGTACCTTTTTATTAAAATGTATAGATAGAAACTTACTGTTTTTAGAAACAAATATATATGTAGTTTGAAAGGTCTAGTTTAAATGTATACTTTCTACACTTGACAACAACCATGGGCACACTTTGAAGAAGGAACTCTCCAGACCTCTTGGTCGTAATCTCCTCCCTGTGACGTTTGAAGGACTAAATAAATTTGATTCTAACTGAGTGATTGTTCCATCGATTTTAATTTTTACCCGCCCATACCCATTATTTAATTACTATGACCATTGTATAATACAGTAAGGGTAAAAACAGACGGCTTTGTGAAACCACCGTCTGAATTTAACTCCTGGTGTGACACACAGGTAATCAGCCTCCGTCATGCTTTTAGATCCCAGAAATAATCGGAAAACGTCCTTTAAGTTGAAAGTTAAACATGAAAAGCTTTTATTTAAAAGAACATGTGGGGTAAAATCGATCACTTCAATGCAATCTCATGCACATGAGTTATGACCAGTAGCTTTTTGTAATTGAGTCCTTTAGATACAGAATCCATTGCAGGGAAGTAGTGTGTAAGTCTTGAATAAGGAGAGGAGGACCCACCCTCATCATGGGGAAGCAGAAAAACGGTTAAACTGCACTGTGTAGTTTTCATGTTATCCTGCCTTCTTGTGCTCAGTGGCTTCTAAATGTGAATATGGAGAGATCGCTTACATATGTGCTACAGCAAGATCTCCAGACATCCTCCCATAGCTTTGGAAAACCTGCTTCTATCATCAGTAAACTCCTTAAGCATTAGCGTTTTGACATGAAACAGATTATATTCAAGTGCAACCATAAATTCTTCTCTGCAGAGCTTAGGTAATTAGCCTGCAAGACTGACCCAGATCCTATAAGATACTGCTGCTTGCATATTATTCCATTGCACACATTTTTTAGCCATTATACCGTGGTTAAATATTAATAGTGCTAGAAGTAGCCGTACTTAGTGTCACAGAAATAAGAGCTCTCTTACTCCCTGGTATAATACTATCACTGTACCCAGAAAACATTCACCCAGTGTCCAAAAATCTCCCCTTCAGTACAAAGAAGCCTTTGATGTATTTTTAAAGCTTAAAATGTACATATCTTATGGATCTGTACAACGTGTATGCTTATACTCCTGCAGAGCAATTATTTTCTGTTTAGGATGATATTTTTATATGGCTTAGTGGTGTTATTTGTGTTCCATAGCGCCACTCTCTGACACACACCCGCACTCGGGACACTGTGAGTGTTTATGTTTACGTAATTCCCATAGCCGGCATTCCGGGACCTTCCTCCATTTTAGGCGTGCTTGCTCAGTGCCTGCCAGCAGGAAACTGCACAGCCTGTTTGCTGAGGCCCGGCCTTCCTCTGCTTCCCGCCATGGGCTGGCCCAGAGCGACTGCAGCTCAGAAGCCTGCCTGGTGCTGACAGTCACGAGATCTTTGAATCTTTCTAATCCCACCGACTTTTACTTTCTGCCTGAGAACGGGCTCAGTGGACGTCGATGACAATCTTGTGTTGAATCTTAGGCCCTTAGCTGCTTTGGGCGCACTCTCCTTGTACTTGCTAAAACAGGTCTGTGGTCATTTTTCTTTTTAGTTGTGTCCATACTGAGGACTGGGGCATTTTGGATTATTTATTTTTGTTTCTTTGGCAGCCAAACGGACCCCCAGCTGTTCTCCAGGCTTGAATGAAAATCCTTTCAGCAAAGGGAGGGTGGTAATGTGTTTGTGCTGAAGGGGGTGTCTCCTGTATTTCCAGAGCTTGGCACAGAGGAAGCACGGGAGGAAGATGAGAGAAGTGAATTCACAGACAGCGTTGAGGATGTGGAAGACTTTGTATTGACAGCGCAGACCCTGACCACCACACGGGTAATCACGTGCACACGTGCGTACAGTCACATGCACATGAGGTCAGCGTTGTGATTACGGAGATTTGGTGGGAAAGTGTTGGTTTTACATCGCTTGTACAGTTGATAGGATTTGTTCCAGCAGGCATTGTTTACTTCTACAAACTTTGGCGAAAATCACTGCTCCGCTATTCCTGTCTGCAGTAAATTGTCAGCTTCTCGAATGTTGTTTGGTGTTTTTTCCACAAGTATCCAAGTCACACAGACGGACAGAAATAATTTTGGAGACATAAATCTTGTCAACATTTTATACCGTTGAGGTTTGATCTTGTTTTTCTAGCGATAGGGGATTTTTATTTTTTTTTACTGCGGGGCCACATCTCAGGCTGCCTCTCTTTTATGAACAGAATGCTATCCTCACCCATGACCTGGGAGACCAGTGTGGAGGACCGATGAACGGTGTGCTGTCCCAGGATTTCTCGATGGGTGGGCAGGGCCTGGCGGAGTGGAGGCGTGAGATGGAGCAGCTGGTGGAGCAGAAGAGGACGGTGGAGAGGGAGCTGGGAGAGTTGAAGACCCAGTTGGAGAAGTGTGGCTTTTCCTCCCTGTCGCAGATGAGGTACAGTGTCCCTGCCTTTGTGTAATGCACTTTCATACCGTTTTCTGTATAATGCTAATATGACACTTTGAAAAAGTGACGCTTCGTGAAACGTGCTATATTTTTGACCCCACTAGGTGCTCTTGGTTTGCTTTGAGGCTGGCTTTGAACCCTTTTTAAAACAGAGAGCACCACCTAGTGGAGTTAAAATATACAGCAAATGGTTCATGAAGTGATTTTGTCCATCACTAGAAAACAGCCTACACTAGACTCCTGAAGGGTTTTTTCTTCCTATATCCCCCTGAGATCCAGCAGTATTTTTTTTCTTCCGTAGAGAACATTGTTTTTGCTCATATCTTTTATACTGTACATGCCACTCTTAAGTCCTGTTGCTCCTTAAAGAGGACAGTTAGAGGCTTTAAGGTGACGTGTGGGGGTGCCAATTTACCAGCTTCCTCTTCCCGTCAAATGAATATTTTAATCGATATTAAAAAAACATTTTTTCTGGATCTCAGGAGTATACCTACCGCAGGAAGTATTACTTTCCTGTCTGCAATTGTTTTCCGATGCTTCCGATGCTTTCACTCGTTAACATGGTCTGGGGTTAGGCGCTATATAAAAAAGCAAGGGATGAGACGACTGAGTGGCAGCCGCCTTGCAGGGCTGCGCTGCTGGGTCTGCGGCGGGAGAACGGGGAGCTGAAGGTGCTGATGGGGAAGGGGAAGAGGAGGGGCTTGGAGAAGTGCGCGACGGAGAGGCGGAGCCAAGAGGGACGCGGGATCCTGGAGGAGGAGGACGGAGAGGAGGAGGAGGATGCGGGGGAACAGACAAAGGGAAGCCCCACACAGGGCAAGCGCGGTGCCCCCGGGGTACAGCTCCGCAGCGGCCGAGGGAAGAGACAGTGTACCCGGCCGCATTCCCTGGACCTGGGGGCCCTGCTGTCCCAGAGCCCGGTGCAGAGCACAGCCCAGGTGAGCCTGGCAGAAGACACACTGCTGTATATTATCAGAGCTTACACTGATACCAGTACAGCCACTCCTCCTTTAGCGACTAGCTTCTCTCTCACCCGTATATATATATATGTGTGTGTGTCATGATATCAGTTTTAATACTGAAGCTCACAGAAAATATATCTCATTCTGTGCACTGATCCAGGTGAGGTTTGTCCCTTTTTGGAAGGAGAGAGCTTTGTGTGATAAGGGCACGACACGGTATGGAGAGACGTTCTGAGGCTCTCCCATTTGTGTGTGTGTGTGTGTCGCTCCTCAGGAGGCGGGGCCCGGCGGGGCTGGGGGCGGGTTCTGGCAGCACGTGGAGGCGGGGCTTCGGGAGCAGGCACAGCGGCTGCGCACGGACCTGGCGCTGAGCCGGCAGGAGAGTCGCGAGCTGCAGGAGAGGCTCATGGTGTCGGAGGCGACGGTGCTGGCGCAGTCGGAGCAGCTGAAGGAGTACAGGGAGCTGCTGTGTGAGTGACCGCGCGCTCACGGCTCGCAGCTCGGCGCTCGCGGCTCCCAGGCCCCCGTGATCCTGCCTTGGCGCTTCACACTGATTTACATTCTCACTGCCTTCAGCTGAGACCTCGGTGGAGCAGCACAGCAAGCAGGTGCAGGTGGACCTGCAGGACCTGGGCTATGAGACGTCCTGCCGTAGTGAGAATGAAGCCGAAAGAGATGACATGAGCAGCCCGGGTAAGACACTGCAGTACATTGGGTGGCCACTAGGGTACAGTGCAAACATTTCACATCATATTTGCATTCAAAGAATTTTATTTTATTGGTATAAATTTTTAAAATAATTTTCTGCTGATTTCTCATAGGTCTTCTGCCTAATATGCCCCGCCCATACCAGCTACCAGTTGGTTGCTGTTAGCTAGTTATTTTCAGTCTAGGTGAAATCACTTGTCCAATGCTATTTGCTAGGTTCCACCTGTGGCCACTGGGTGTTACTGTTGAGCAGTGAGAGGGACGTAAGCAGCCACTAATAACAAGTGCAGGATAAGGCAATAAGTGCTACACAAACATTGCTCTCTCTATTACTCGCTCTTCAGAGTTCGACGATCTGGAGATGTGTCCCGATCCGCAGCAGCGGGACCACGGGGCCCAGTGGTGGGCTGGGGACTGCGGGAAGTGCGAGGAAGCAGAGGAGCTGCGGGCCCAGCTGTCACACGCCCACCGCACCATCCGCGGCCTGCAGGCGCGCATGCGCTCACTCTCCACCACCAGCGACTACGCCTCCAGCCTGGAGCGGCCCCGGCGCAAGGTGGACTGGGCCTTCCAGGCCTCACCTTCCACGGGAGGCCCGGACGAGGACGAGGGCTGGCAGTCGGACGGGCAGGCACCCTCCAAGCAGGGGCCCGGGAGGGAGCTGGAGGAGCTGGTGGCTCGTGTAGCTTTGCTGGAGACGCAGCTGAAGAGCAAAAGTGTCATGGAGGATGTCAAGTGTGCCACCTGGCCAGGGTGAGCCTGATATCCATTTTAATTTAGTTTGATGTCTATTAGGTTCAACAAGCTCAAAAGGGTTTAGTAATTAGGCCAAATATTCGTTCCTTTACATCCGTACTGCGATAGCAATATATTGCGCTGCCCCCTGTAGGAAGTACGGCACCCTGATCCAGGCTCAGGCCCGCGAGCTCTCGCACCTACGGCAGCGAATGCGCGAGGGCTGCGGCATCTGCCACGCCCTGGCCCGGCACCTGGACGACACCACCAAGGCCTTCGAGGAGCTGCTGCGGGCCAACGACGTCGACTACTACATGGGCCAGAGCTTCCGGGAGCAGCTGGCGGAGAGCCAGGCGCTTGCCGGACGCGTCAGGGCCAAGATCAGCGGCCGTGAGTCATTGTGCCCTTCCTCGATAACGGAGGAAGACCTCCAAAGGACATTGTTCTGAGTAGCACTAGTAGTGTGGATGGGAAATTGACCAGATAGGATGGGGGAGAGGCATTATGGGATTGCTGGCATGTTTTCGGCCTTAGGCATGAAGAAAATAGTTTATCCGAGCAGTTTCACTGGTAGTACAGGATGTGTGGTTTTATCTTACAACTCGTAATCTGTGTCAGCATTACAGTGGGGCTGGTGGCAACTTGAGGGTATGTCTCGAACCTGTTGCAATAAAAAAAAATGCTGAGCTTAAGAGAGGCCTGAGGGTGATGTTGATGTTGAAAAGAAGACGCTTGTTGTGAAAGGAGGAGGTCATGCTTAGGAGGTCACGTAGTGCAATAGCCAATCCCGTTAAGGATGTCCTTTTAAGGGCGCATAGAAAAATATATGAGCTCCTGTTTTCAGGGGTTCGCCTCAGTGGGGCGGGAACTCTCTGCTTCTGTCCCGTATACTACTGGGCTGCTTTGCTTATTAAAAGAAACGTTATCTCAGGGTGATAATTTGCCGTGTGGTAGAAAATAAACCAGGAGGAAAAATAAGGAAGGGTCGATCAGTTAATTTTTTCCTTCCACAGTAGTAGTGATGAGCGTAGTCATGGTTCCAGTTGTGGTAATTGCAGTATTTGTGGCAATAGTATTTGTAGTGTTAGTATTTGTAGTATCAGTCTTACACACCCTGTACATCAGGGTTATCTTATTACAGTCTTACAAGGCATGAAATATCTGTTCCGGCCTGGTGCTGAAACACAAAGAAATGTAGTAACACCCCCCCCCTCTCACACACACACAGATGTTTTTTTTCTTCAGCTGTTGTTCAGAGAAAATTCCTTTGTGGCAGGACTATTTAGTAATTTTAGAGCACAGGGGTCATAATTTTAGGAGACAATTAGGACAATTTACGTTTTCCTATTAGAAACAGCAGTACAGTTAGCTAATTAAGATTTGTTTATTAGAATATTGTATGTAATTTGTGGAGTCCTAGGCAGGAAATTGGACACTACCAAACAGGTGAAAAGCCAAATGAATACGTAATGTATGTATTCTTTCATCCTGCTGCACTGCTTTCCTCTGCCTGCAGGGGGCGACCTGGATCTCCAAGTCGACAAGATGGGACCCGAGCTGCTCTCTCTCAGGCAAGTTTTATAGCGCACGTTCATGCAGCTCACTGTTTGTTAGCGTTTAGCCTTAGCTAGCACTGTCTGCTAGAGGTCTAATTCAAGCTAACGTTGTAGAGTGTCTGCTGTCGGCTCAGAAGCTGGGCATGCAGACCCGGTACCCTGTAGCCCTTTTCCTTGCTCTGTCATGCCCCCTTTCTGCACACTGGCTGGTGGAGCCATTGGTAGTTGAGTCTCACTAAAGGTGCCTCCATCCAGCTGGCATGGGCTTGTGTGCAGGTTCCACGCCACTTAACGAGAGCTGTATCTCTCCGTTCGGCTCTGTTTAGTGACAAATGAAGCATGCCCAATTTCAGCATGGCTTCCATAGGCATGCCCAGGGGCTAAAATAGGCCACAATAGAGCAAGATCAAAATATATTTAATCTGTTTTGGTCACTAGAAGTTGAATGAAGCTTTTAGCTTGCATAGATTTCAGCTGAAAATACATATTAGCGTAAGATGATTGGGATAATTATAGATGTAGAAGGTGTTTCTTTGCCTGCATTTACAGTTTTAATGTGCATATTATACAGTAAATCTATATGCATCTGTCTGGCATCGCTCAGCATATGTAGCTTAGTAACTTTCATTGGCGCAGAAGCGCTTTGAACTCAGCAGGGACGATAGCTATGTCAGGGAAGTAGAGATGGCCAAATGAAGCTTCATGAACCATTTGTTGTATTTTCTGACCCCACTAGATGGTGCTCTCTGTTCAAAATATGACTCAAAGCATGCTCCAAAGCAAACCAATAGCACCATCTAGTGGGGACAAAAGATACAGCTAATGGTTCATAAAGCTTCATTTGGCCATCACTACAGGGAAGGTTATCAGGATCCAATGAAAACTGAGGTCATAGGCTGGTGCGTCCCTAACCCCCTGCGCTGCACTGCCTGAAACCTGGCCCACGGAAGCGGTGGTGTGAGAGACCTGGTCTTTTAGGCTTTTTGGATTGGATGGAGGAGTGGTGTGTTTTCGTGGCACTCTGCGGGATCTAAGAGGCTCAAAGCTGCTCGGTCTGGCTAACTACTTCGCCCCCAGCTGCGTGAGGTGTGATTGGCTCCCAGTGCGGGACATCCTGTCTCTCGGATTGGTCCCCACCCATGGAGGAACCCTCAAGAAGCGTTCTTGGATTAGCGTAGAAGCGCAGCAAAGTGCGTCCTCCCGCAGGCCGGATGCGTCCATGGCCCCCCTGTGGAGGTCCGTGCTGCCCAGAAGCAGCTCGCTGTATCGCGGGTCGCTCTGCTCCTTCTCGCGGTGCCAGGGCTGGGTCATGCTGCGGAGGCAGCTGGAGGCGGAGAGGAGCCTGTTGCAGATGCAGCTGGAGAAGTACGGAGGGTCAGGGACTCGGCTGGAACCTGGCTGGGAGTGGGCTGTTTGTTTTAGATAAAAATGTCCATTTGCCTAATGTGTCTCCACCATGTCTGCTGTGCTGTTTGACTTGGAGGTGTTCTACAGACCCTCCTGTGTGTGTGTGTCTTCCTCTGTGTGTTGGTTGTGGCTCGTGCTTCTGTGTGTCTCCATGTGTCACATTGAGCAGAAGTGTGCGTGCATCATATTGCTCTGAGTATCACTTCATTGTAGTGGACTGAAGAAGTGATTATCAACAATGGCCATCACTATTCGGAAATGTCATAACTCCGGCTTGTTTGAACCTGAGGCATTCATTGTGATCCGGACCTTTTTGCCTTCGGCTGACCTTGTGTCAGTTATTTACTGTGTTCCTCTGTAAACCTGCAGCCTGAGGAACCTGTGGGCTGACCTTGGGTCCGTTATTTACCGTGTTCCTCTGTAAACCTGCAGCCTGAGGAAGGAGCTCCAGCACAAGGATGAGATCATCGAGTCCCTCCACTCCAAGCTGCGACGCTCCGACACGCCCTCCAGTTGCCACGCCCCCTCTGAGACCACCGACCAATCAGATGGGACCTCCTTTGTTTCGAGCGAGCGTGGCTCCACGAACGACGACCTGGAGCTTGGCTCGGATGTGGATGTGGCCAGCGAGTGCGGCCGCGAGGAGCCGACTCGACGGTCGCGGCCCGGGACGTCCAGCTCGGGTATTGAAGCGCCTTCTTGCTACTCAGTAACAGTGGACATTCACATAAAAAAAACAGTAGAAAGTGGGAACGCAAAGAGAGAAGATTATTTGAAATAAACATATGAGGATGTCTGCATCTGGATCAGTGTGTCCCAGTTCTGGTTAGGGGCATCTCTTGACAAAGTCGTCAACACTTACATGAATTCTTAATCTCAATTTTGAATAAAAAATCATGACATTACATTTAAATTTAGACTATTTAGACTACTATTTATTTAGCAGACAGAGTCAGGCTGTCCCTGGAGTGATTGGGGGTAAGGAGGTCACTCAAGGACCCAACTGTGATACCACTCTGCCAACCATGGAGACTGAACTGACATAACACTTATCTCATAGTTTGTGAGAACCAATTAGATCTTTGGATGGTGTACCGTCATGATCTGGTTTGACAAGGTGCTCTTTTATATCGAACCTCAAATCAAGTCTTACCGTCACGATCAGCAGAAGTGGCCAATTCAGTGTCGTGTAGAATAGGCCTCCTGCCAATTTCACCCTTCGCTGTCTGCTTCCAGAGGCCACCCCTCGTGGAGGCAGCAGAGCATGGCACCCATGCGTACCATCCTCCACCTCCCCATCTCACGAGGCTCAGTCCTCCAACAGCTGTCCCAGCATGCCATGCTCACAGTACATGCCTGTGGAGAGTCAGGATAAAGGTAGGTTGGGGTTTCAGGTGCCACAGATAGCCAAATTCCTTGTTTTTATCGTCTCTATCTGTGTCAGTCTGTCTGTCTGTCCATCTATCTAGTGTTGCCTTTAAGATAGTCCTTTAGGATGTACATTGTACGTCTAAAGTCTACCTGAATCTAGATCTGAGATGTTGGTCTTAGAGAACTTTAGTCCGCAGAACCTTTGCCGAGCCTGTTCCATTTTTCTGTTCCCCATTTCCAGGCCGATATTGTGGCCCTATGTCCAGTTCCCTCCCCATTCCCCAGTCTCAGTACTACCCAAACCCCCGAGGTCAGAGCGGAAACTCGCCCTTTGACCTTTACTCACCCCTCCAGGGCGTGGGCCTGTTCTCGTTGGCCGACGCCCACCAGGAGCTGCAGATGCTGCAGAAGCAGCTGGGAGAAAGTGAGCTTCTGTGATGCCCACCTCCCCCCGTGCACCCCCACATGCACGGCATGGCAAACTGCTGCCCCCTGTCTGCCAAATAGGCCATTGTATCTTATGTGATGGCCAGTTGATCGACTCTAGGATTCACATCATCATATCACTTTGCGGGGGCGGCACGGTGGCGCAGTGGGTAGTGCTGCCGCCTCACACCTCTGGGACCAGGGTTCGAATCCGGCCCAGTTC
>JAODKL010000044.1:6600602-6614574 GCA_026780765.1 Petrocephalus schoutedeni
CCGGGATAGGCTCCGGACCCCCCGCGACCCTGAACAGGATAAGCGGGTTGGAAAATGGATGGATGGATGGATATCACTTTGCTTTTTGCTCATTGTTGCTGCTTCTGTCAACATAAACATTAAAGCAATAACTTATCATGTGATCTAAAGATATGCATTAACTTCCAGTCCAATACTGGGCATTTTAATTAGTGCTGCCTTACTCAAGACTCATTGACCAAATTTGAACACATTTGCCCCAGTACTAAAGGGGACGATGTCACTGCACGTTGTTGTTTACAAACCATGGGAAAAATTCCAGGTATTTACATATTTAGCAGATGATTTTGTCCAAATAAATGAGGCATGTCAAAATCTGATTCAGTTTTATGTAAAGTACTTGCACTGAATGATGATACAACATTTGAGTGTTGAATAGACAAAGATGTCCGAGGTTAGCGAATTTTCCGTTTGACATGAAATTTACTTGTGATTTTACTGCGATTGACAAACAGCCTGATCTGGGTTAATTTTTCCTTTCCCATTCACAGGCTTTTCACTGTCCCACCCAAATCCATTACCTGACTTCCCTCTAGTCCCCCAGTCCCACCTAGAATCCACCAGCTACATGCCCATGTCCCATAATGCCTTTCACCCAGCATCATATGGGGTCCCCGAAGGAAGCCCCACTTCGAATGCATTCACAAACCTGCTAGAGAGCAGTACCTCATGGGATACTGGCCATATGCAGGGGGGTGGGTGTGTCAGGGCCTCTCCAGACCCGGGGGGCCTCCTAAGGGAAGTCAGGGGTCTGAGGCAGCAGCTAGAAGACTCCATCCGCGCCAACGAGCGTCTTCGCCATCAGCTGGAGGAGAGGCTGGCGACGGCTTCCCGAGATGGCGGTAAGAGGGTGGTGCGGTCGCCGCGGGACCATTGACCATTGGCTGTGATCCCTCCCCTACATCATCGTATGGCTTCTTCTCCTACAGTAGCGCCTACAAACATCTACATCCAAGGACTGGAGTCCCTCACCCCACTGGCCAATGAGATCAGAGCCCTGAAAGAGGAGAACCTTGCTCTTCTGGCCCGGCTGCAGGCAAGCAGAGGTAAGAGCCAGTGGAACGATAAGGCATGGTAATGCAGCATCAGGCGCATTATGGCACACTGATGCCTCCGTGTCAAACAGACGCCTGCCAGGAAGTGGAGAAGCTGCGGGCCGCGCTGAAGGAGGCGGGGCTGGAGGCGGAGCAGTGGAAGGAGGAGCTCCAGCGGCTGCAGGCGCACAGCTGCGATCAGGCGCTGGAAATGCAGCGGCTGCAACTGGAGCAGCGCGGCAGCCAGGAGCGCAATAAAAGGTGAGCTTTACGCCTGGTTTCCTTGCATGTGGTCTCATTAGTGAGACGAATAGAAGCAATTGCATCATATAGCGTTACATTCGGTCTAACTCATGTGCGCGCTGCTGTTGTTGTTGCGGGAATTGCATTTGATCGCATGTACTATGCCTGTCCCTTAATGCCTCTAGGCTGCAGCATGAGGCCTGTCTGCTCCAGCAGCAGCTGACCGAGACCCAGCAGCTTGCCGACTCACTGCAGTGTGAGCTGGGGTTCTACGACCGGATGTGGCGGAGCGCCACGGTGCCCCCTGCAGGTCAGCATGGGAACCGACGCGGATATCAATGACGGTGACCCTGCATTGGGTAACTGTAAAGAAAATGGATAATTCCATCCATCCATCCAGTCATTTTCTAACTGCTTTTCCTGATCAGAGCAGACGTGGACATTTCAGGTCCAGAAAGTTAAAATCCAGACCAAGACTTTGTTTCAGCCAGCCAGTTGATTATAAAGAGCCACAGTCACAGACTACTTAGCTGGTTGGTTGAAACAAAATCTTGGTCTGGATTTTTACATTGATGGGAAATAAGAGGATATTTAATGGAAGGAATGATAGAAAATGAAATAAATGTAGAACCAGGCAGCCTCTGAAAGGCCTTTTGCTGAGTGTCATGTGACGTCTGACACTTCGCATTTCCAGCCAATAGAGGTGGCGTTGGCCTGACCGGGGCTCCCACAGCCACAGATCTCGCAGAGCTGCTGGATGAGTTGCGCAGACTGCGTGCGCAGCTGGAGAGCAGCTACAAGGAAAATGGCAAGCTGCGTGCGCAGCTGTTGCAGCAGCCTGGCAGCCCGGGGACCCGCAGAGAATCCCACCTCTCTGGCTATGGGAAGCATTTCTCTCACGGTAAGAGGCACCCTCGATCTCCCCACTGGCGCCCCCTGCAGACGCATTAAGGTGCTTGTTAATGCTCAGGCAGCATTTTATTCAACAAATAAGCTAAGGAAATGTACTCTACTCTACTGCTGATTCTTTAAGCTCGTTGGAGAAGGCGCTATATAAAAATCATTTCTTTAATAGCCTAGATTATTTATATTCACAACGGTAAAATAGTGCACCTTCTTAAATGGCATACCAGCTGGTCCCCTGGCTGCCAAACCCAGGTCACGCTACCTACCTCTTATTGACCCTACTGAGTCCATCTTGCTTCCTGCCCCAACAGACCTCGCTCCGTCGCCCCCTGTCAGGGACACTGGGTCCTGCGATGCTGCCCCCCAGCCTCCCTCCGCCTACGCCGACGCAGAGTCGTCTGAACTCGCCCCCCACGGTGTGCTGACAACTCCCCTTTGTAACCTGCCTGTTCCTTATGGATTTATCAGTTACCATGGAGAACAGGAGCTCATCACTAGTGGAAGTTCAATTTTGTAGAGTAGAATTTCAGTATTTTATATTGTCAAAAAAGCAACATGAAACTATTTCAAAGGATGTAATCTGGATATGACAGTCCTGTGTAAGCTTGACGTTTGTCTTGGAGAGTCTGGGTCTTAGAGACAGAATCGTTGTTCCCAATCAGACCTTCTAGAGCCACACTCCCTCCTGGAAGGAGACCCCTCAGACGGCTCCTTCGCCAGCAAGAGCGGCCACCACGCCGTGGGCCACGTGGGCGACTTCAGTGCCCTGCGGCAGCAGATCCTGGAGGGGAAGGCTCTGGTGCAAGACATAGAGGCCATTTTGCAGCGTTCCCTCGAGAGTGCCCTGCCGGGACCTGCGGCGGCCCAGGTGAGAGGCCTCCCAAACAGAGGCGGACATTTCAGGTCCAGAAAGTAAAAGTCCAGACCAGGACTTTGTTTCAACCTACTAGTTGCGCATAAAGAATCCCAGTCACATAGTACTCAGCCGGTTGGTTGAAACAAAATCCTGGTCTGGATTTTTACTTTCTGGACCTGAAATGTCCGCATCTGCTCCCGAACCCCCAGCTTGCCGGCAGGTCGCTCTGTCTACTCTCTCACCTCGGCCCTTTTCTCGCAGGCTCTGGACCACAGCCGTCTGAGAAGCCTCCTGGGCGATGCTAGAACCTTGCGACAGATCCTGGAAGAGTCCAGCTCCCTGCTTAGAATGTTCTGGAGAGCAGCACTGCCCAGCGGCGAGGATTCCGCCCAGCGGGCCAAGAAGGTCAGTGCTCCCGCGGCACAGAGGAGATCCGTACCGTCGTTTCCATTTGTGCTCGCGCTACAAACCCGCGACCCGCGACTTTGTCGGTAGAACATAACCGACTTTGTTTATTGAGAATGAGCGCCTGACCTCACTGTGCGTCCGCCGACACCAGGAGCAGTCCATGAGGAACGAGATCCAGCAGCTCCGCCAGAGGATCTGTGACCAGGAGGAGGCGCTGCAGGGCACTGTGGAGAGGCTGAGGAGCAGCAACCGTAGCAAGGAGAGCATGGAGCACTTCATTGTGAGCCAGTGTAAGTCCAAACCTCACGCCCCCCAGGATGGCTAAATGCCCGTGAGGGGCTTTCCAGTCATAACTGAGTCGTCTTAGGTTAAGTATGGAAGCCGCCCCTCCCGCCCTACTAAATTCAACATGGGGGCAGTTCTGGTACATGTGGGGACGGATGGGGATAGTTATCTTCTCCCTGCAGCTCTTTAGTTTATATACATATGCCACGGGTGCAAATTCCATCAGCCTGGTGGGCGTTTGGTATCACGTGTAACATTACTTGTTAGATTTCCTTCCCAGCTCTCCTAATCTTGGAATGTCTCAAACTGTTGATGTGTGTGTGATAGAGAGAGGGACAGGGTACAGATGGCATTGTATTGTCGACCATAATAACGTCTTACTTCCTCCTCTACTACACTACAGTATCAAGGACACGCGGCGTTCTGAAAAAGGCCCGGACAAACCTGGAGGTAAACTTCAAAAATCAGTATATTCAAACATATTTGACACATAGGCTTTATACATCCATTTGGAAGGGAAATTCAAAGGATACTTTACGGTCAGTATATAATCTGTAATGGAGAAGCAGTTTTTGGCTGGAAAAGGAGTTCTAGACGGTCTGTATCACAGGTGTCAGACTCACACTATGGGGAGGTCTGCATATTGTGCTTTTCTAATTTGCATATCCGAAATCACTGCGATACCCTGAAAGACTCGTTAATTAAGCTGAGATGAGCGGGTGGAGATGGAGCCTGCATACAATTGGCCCTCCATGGACCGAGTTGAGCCTGTCGTCTGTGTCGTTCACCTCTCTGCTCTTTCTCTCCCCTCTGACCTTTGATCCTTTCCTGGTCTTATCCTCTTCCCCTCTGTTTTCCCACTGAATATATCCAGAAGAACGAACACAAGCTTTCCATCCTAAGTTGCTCCTCTTCCTCTCCCGACCTCGGTAAAGGTACGGCACGCGGGCATCCCCTGCGCCGTAGCTGGACGTGTCACTTCCTGCCTTTTGCCGCCACTTCCCATGACCGGCATAATGGCTTGTGTCTAGAAGTGGCTGCCTTGTTAGCAGTACATGGTTACTTTTAACCATGTACCGCTCGTGTGAAGTTGGATGTTGAATTCGGAGTCCAGGAAATAGGCAGAGGTGGGGAAAGTAAGAGTAAAAAGTAAAAATCCAGACCAGGATTTTGTTTCAACCAACTGTCTCAGTTACAGAGTACGCAACTACTTGGTTGAAACAAAATCCTGGTCTGGATTTTTACTTTTTACTCTTACTTTCCCCACTTTTGGAAATAGGATTTGCTGTGAAGACCTGTCACACTGAGACCTTTGTGTTGCTTACTTACTCATGGCAGATTCCGATAAGCTGCAGGTATCTGCGAAGGCCTGCTGTTTCTCAGGGAGCATGCGCATGCTAACCGAACATGAAGTATCTGGGGGCCTGTATCACAAAGCTGGATTTCTTGCTTAGCTGGATAACTTGTCGGATTTAAGGTAGTCTGGGCTAAATGTAAGTGAATGTACATCCATTTAAACTGGGGCACCTTAAATCTGATATCACATATATAATGATGTTATTTGATAATATATAGGATAGCCTACAGTATTCATATTGAGATCTTTTTTCCAAAAATAAAACTATACAAAGATCAGCAAAGTTCTGCATCCATATTCAGATCTTAATGATTTGAATTTAAGAATACAATCAGACCAGAATACTTTTATTATCCCAGAGGGAACTGTTTATTTCATCAGGAGAGGAAATTGTAAAAAACTGTGTCCTCACACTACTGGGCGTTTGGTGTTGCTGCTGTTTGCACCTTAACTTCTCCTCAGGGATTAATAGTGTCTGTCTGTCGGTCTACTGACGCTGTCCCCTTGTCCTCTTTCTCAGCTGAAGGTCCAAGAGTCCCCTGGGAAGCTTACCGCTCAGACTGTGGATCTGTGACATACCGCCCCCTGCAGGCAGCTAGTCAGCAGCATGTCAGGAATTGCACTGGGCGGCGTTTTCTTCCACTGGCTGCTCACTGACGAGTCCCAGGTCGAGGCCTTTTTTTGATCTGAGAAAGACCCTTTGTCTTTTATAATCACATTTTGCCAGATTAATTTATGAACATTGCTTGGCAAATTGATTTCGCTTTCGTCTTTGAGATATTGGAGGAAGGATCACAAAGACTTGCCGTTTGAAAAGTGTGTATATTTACACATAGACCTTGTCCTCTATACCTGCCAGCCCGCAGATTATATAATGTATTTGCATGTTGTTATATGGTTTGTATGAACACCACAGAAAGGTGTTTTTTTTTGTCTAATGACACACAATAGCTGAAGATACTGAACATACAGGATTGTTTTTTTCTGAAGGCACCGAAACATTTTTACACTCAAGTATTGATAATATTTTTATTAACATTTATAAATGGGTTTTGCCACCATTTAAAAACAAATGGCATGGAGACGATCCCCGAAATTAATTTCTAGAGCAAAATATTTGAGATTAGCATGTGCAATAAGTGCTATATGTCAACTGGTATCACACCAGCTCTGCCTGACACTGCAACTAAGTGTTATTTTAAGACCGTCAGTGCAATATAAAGGAATTACAGCTCGCTCTATAATCTATGTTCATCGGAATGTACGTTTTGCGAGGGAGTAACGGTACTGTGGAAGGGGAAAGCTGTTTGTGTAACGAAGGCTGCGATGGTATCTTTGTTATTTACACTAGGCCTTTTCTTTCCTGCTATTTATCAGCATGTGAAGTACAGGCTACCACCATTAGCCCTTGGCTTCATACCACCTCCGACATCGCGGTGGAAACGTCTTTGTTAATTTTGAGTGAAAGTCTGGACGGGAAGGCGGTAACCATTAATTGTTTGGTCCATTCATCGGGATTGACTAAGTATTATTTAGTTTGCACTTCTCTTTATAAATGGACCAAGCATTTTATATTATGTATATAATTTGCGCATTTCACAAAAGATTGTACCTGGAATGATTGTACCCTGCGATGCCAAATCCCAATACGGTACTTTTGCTAGAAAAACCTTTGTCCCCACCTTGCATAAAAAAAAAATAAATCTGAATCAAAATTTAGAATCTGAAGTGGATTTGTCACTTTAAGTCTGATTTTTAAAAGTGCTGCAAACATTGCTGCTAAGACCAGCATCTTCACACTTGGGGTTAAAGGTCATGCGCAAAGGTGCCACAAGCTGCTTCTTGCCACGCTCTACATCACTGTATATTTTGCATTTTCCTGCTGTAAATAATCAGCTCACTGTATATATATTTTGGTTTCTGCCTGGTTAGTTTGTACACCATTTGCTGTAGATGCAAATGAAAGATCCTGGGTAGCTGTGCAATAGATTGTGTTTTTTTCCCCCCTCCTTTGAGTGCCATGTTTTCCTGATTTTTGCTTTCATCTTCTCTACAGTCATGAATATTTGGGCTCTCCCTTAATTGATGGGTGGGTGGGGGGTGGAATTAAGTTTGTACCCTGATGTATTGCTGCTGTTTCAGTGCTTTGAATGTCGCCTTAATGGTTCTTGTTGTGAAACTCTTTTTGGTGCCGTCTTGGCGCCCCCTGCTGGTGTGCACAGAGTCTGACGGCACGGCCTGCTTTTCTCTTCCCTCCTTCCCATTGCGTCTGAGAATCTTCAAACATTCTGGCTTTTGAATATGGAATTTTCAACAAATCGTAAATTAATTTAAAAGATACCTGTACAAATATTTCTGCTATGTACGGAGTTCATAGGTGAGGGAGTTGGCCGACTTTTCCAACCCTGGCCCTACCAGCTCCCTGCCAGATGGTCCACATTTTTGCTTCCTCCCAACTCCTGGTAGCAAAAACATGGACTGTCTGCAGGTCCCCAAGAACCAGATTGGGAAACACTGGGTTAGAGAAATCAGCGGCGTGGGTCTCGGTGATGTTCTGCCTGTAAGTGTTGTATGAATTGTACATAGCAAGTGCCGAGTGGCTTGCCCTCTGAGGAACCTTGCAGTATTCAGTGTGTAAGCACATGTTTTTATGAGTGTGCCACCTCGGACCCCATGGGCTCTGACTGTGAATCGGTGTGTTGTGTAGGTCAGTGTTTCCCAGTCCGGTCCTCGGGGACCCACAGACAGTCCATAGCTGGGAGGGAGCAAAGAAATGTAATATTTATGGGGCCCCAAAGACCGGGTTGGGAAACGCAGGTGTAGGTGGAAAAAAAAATTATGTTTGAAAGCTTTGGCTTAGTAGGAATTAAACATTACTGCGTACCGACTTGGGTGTTGTGTGAATTAATGTGGTTCAATGCCAAATCAGCCATGCCTAGTACTGTTTTTTTAACTCATGGAGCTTCCTATGGAAACAGAACAGGGCCCACAGACATGTGACTATTCTGTTGAGGCTGGGCTCAAACTAGTGTCCTCCTGGTCTATCACACACACACTTAGCCTGCTGAGCCACATACCGGCCCCAGCACTAGACCCTGTGAACCAGGGGTGGGCAATCTTATCCACAAAGGGCCCGGTGTGTATGCAGGTTTCTGGGATAACCTATAGGTCAGCTGCTCAAACCCAGGTGCGAGGACTTTTCAGACAATCAGTTCTCTAATTAGTAACCTAATTAGGAAGCTGTGGTCCTCTCTGGATAAGATTGGTCACCCTTGCTCTGAAGATGGGGTTTTCCAAGGAGACATGTGTATCCCACACCGCATGGTATAACACCATGGGGATAAGAAACTGCAGCCGGCTGCTCCATCCGTTAGCAGCCACAGCCTTAACAAGGTCTGGTCTCTGGTGGCTGCACATAAAGCCAGTGCCCGCTGCCTGCTCTGCTTCCCAGCACCGGCCCTGATGTTCCTACCAGAGAGTACAGACAGCACACCCCCCCGTGTCTGAGTGGTGAGTACACGGCCCTTTGCTACAACATTCAGCCCATGCCATGGTGTTGTCCACCTGCAAAAGGACAATCTAGGACCTATCCAGCCTGGCTGAGATGACGGTGTTAAACCGGTAGTCCTTCAAGTGTGAGGAAATGAGTTCTTCGAGGAGTGAGAATTATCTTGATGGCAAGATCAGAGCTGCCACAAGGAAACAACAATAATTGCCAGCAATCGGTGTAAGTCTCAAAGGGGCACAGGTTGTGAAAGTCCTAAATTTTAAAAAAGCTGACCATTCATTAAATCTTTTTATGGCAACTCAGGGGGAGGTTCTCGTGGCTCCACCAGCAAAATCTTTGCTGCTAGCCAGAAAGCGATAGCTATAGTATTAGACATTTGGAACATGAGGGAACAACCAGGGAAACATGGTAAAAGACAGAGAGAGGAGATCATGGAGGAGTTTCTGCCTTCAGAAACAAGGAGCACCATTAGCTGTGAGAGTCCCTGCTCTGCTCCACTGGCACAGATAATCCTTGTGCGGGTGTGTTAGTGGTGTTTGAGCTGGATCTGTTGTTGGTCGCGCAATGTTTTTAAATACAGACGCACCAAGCTGAGTGGTGTTTTTAAACAGATACTCAAAACGCTTTCTTCTAGTTAGAATGTCATGAACTCAATGATGGACAAGCATAGGTGCTGGAAGATGTTTGAGGCTTCAGGCTGCTGAAAGTCGGAATGGCCGATGGACTTTAAGGAAGTTTCATAGACTTGGGTGGGCTGTGCTATACTATTGTAACACTTCATTACCACCAACAACCAGAGGGGGTGCTGAAGTGCCATCAATTCCAGTGCTACCGTAACAAGGACTTTGCCTTGATAATCTATTACTGTACATTAGTGATGAGGTACGTAAGATCTTACCGACCTTAAACTACTGATGTGATTGAATTATGTTTAACCCTGGCTCAGAACAAGGAAAACCTGACACAATCCATACTTTTTCATATAAAAACCATTTACAGACCATTATTCTTTTTTAGTTTATTTTCAAGTGAAACCAGCCTTGACCATTCATATTAAACATGTAACCATCATCAACATAAACCAAAATTCTGCTTACCATAAAAAAAATCTTTACAATTAAATGCTTTTAAAATTCAAGTTTTTGCTCCAGAAAGCTACAGTATATAACATGTCCCAAACATACAGATGTTCTGTGTTTTTGCACAAAGTGTCATTTCCTTGATATTATTTATATCCCTATTCAGTAAAGTACAGAAAAATCCCCAAGGTCAAATATGTCCCAAAGAATGGAACGTCTTTGGATTTGTAACAGCCCATATAAAATGTAAAACTTTCTTGATTCCTACAAGCATGATGATAGATAGACAATATTGCCTAATTGCAAGGGAATATGAGGTAAAAAATGTAACAAGTTTAAAATTAATACATTTCCAATGGGCACACTTCGATTACATCTCGTCACCTGTATGATGCCGACTTTCAAACTCGGACATGCCTAATGCTACTTTTTCAGGCATGAATGTAATCCTCATGCAAGACATCGCTCCCAGTTTCGGATACAGAAACACAGCATGTAACAGATAAATACATTGCTATTTGATAAATAAATATATTAAAAACACACACAACAAACCACCGCATTGCCATCACCACAAAAGGATACTGAAGATTGTATAACGAAAAAAGAACTACAGTACAGGATTCATATTCTGCATAGTTTAAGCTTATATATCATCTCTTTATATTTGTCGGTTTTACTCACAGCTTGGATTAAATGCACAGGTAAAGTGCTTGCAGCATTGTGAAAAAAAGGCAACAGCGAAATCCCGTGGTTTCAGCCCGTGCACATTCAAGCTGACACAGTCAAGCTTATTTTGCAAGAGAAAACACTCAGGTCTAACCCAAAAGTATATATATATAATAAATAAACTAGTGGCACATGCATTCCGGGAGGAAATGATATGAAATAGAGAATAATGTGCCTGGTATGCTGGGGGGCACTGGGGCCATGTGTGGGATCGTTTCATATGACAAAAACCATATGAGGCTGTAAAATGCTGAAAGAGCTGAATCCGACGTGTCGAAATTTCAGAATACGATAAATAAAATGGACGTCTGATATGAAAAAATCCTCAGGACCCCTATGACATTACCCAGTTAAAATGCCATCAGATTATTTGTGTGCCTGGTGTGGGAAATGTAAAATCTAAAGTCAAAGCAACCGTATTTGGTTTGACGAAAGATGCACAGTTGAGTTATGGCATAACAAAGTTGTTTGGATTCTTGTCCACCCCCCCCCCCCCCATGACTTTAAATGGTCAAGTCTAACTCAATCAAACAGAGAAGGACCATGATTACGCCAACACATATGACACAAGCTCATCATGGGGGCCTAAAACCCTTCTGTAAACTCCCCCCCCCCCCACAAACAATACAAGCATGCCAACCTGATGGAGTGCAGGGAACTAGATGGGCTTGTACAGTAAAGAGGTGACATACTTCTTCTTGTACCTGTGAGTAGCACTGAGTACCATCACGCCATCCTGAACACAAAAAAAGGGATACATGGTACACATCGACCTTATGTACATTTGCTATTATTACTACCACCTGAAAGTCATGCTCTTGTATATTTTGAGATCTGACATGACAGCCGCAATGTCACTGTACCTTTATCGAAAGTGCATACAGGTGATTCAGCATGACGTGGTTGGGTTCTGGTAGCAAAGCCGGATCACACTGGAAGGTAAACGTTTCCATCCCATTATTCGTGGCAGAAGAACTCAAAAGCAGGACAACTCTGATTACCACAGATGATTCAAATCTGGGCCGCAGGGGTCAAATGCCTCCACCACCCCAGTAGTTAAGAACACAGGTTTTAGACAGGATTTAGTTTGTCATCATTGTTAAAGTGTTATATATCTGATTTCAGATTTATTTCTGATAAATACGTTTTTCTTAGGATTACTACTGAGACACACAGATTGCCTTTGGTTTACAACTATTCCTAATGTGTGTTTGCAGTTTCAATAATACATCATTTCAAAACAAATTGTTTTCCCCGCTGTACCGAAATTGCACTGAACCGAGAACTCAAAACTTAAGTTTGTAACAAACCAGGAATTTACCGTTGCGCCCTCCAAAATTTATTTACACCCCGTCAGCACTGCCATCTCGGCAGACTTTATTAACTTCAATCAGCATGACAGCACAATATCGGGGTCAGTGGCCCTCGGCCACGGGAGCTGCTGGACGAGGCCCTTTCAGCGGGGAGCCAGGGGAAACTCACCGAGACGTTCGTGTCCTTGTTCAAGATGACCTGAAGAAGGTGTGGGGGGAGGATGGGCGGAGCCTTGAAGCGCTCCTCAGGCCGGAACACGTACACCTCCTGTCCATAAGGGCCTGGGGGAGAGCTGGAGAGATCTAATGGACAACAAAAAGTGAGTTTAAGCCCAGTGCATCTAGCACTTCAACACTGAACATCCATGCTGATCCCCAGTTCTCCATTTTACCCTTATTTCAACTGGATTCAAGCTAACCTCCATGTAAATAACAGACCACATCATACTAATTTCATGTTGTCAGCTGTGACCAGCTGTCAATGTTTATTACAATGTTCTCTTTAAGGACATAGCACTACAGACAGCACAAATAATAAGGCTAACTTTTAGATAGACATGAATACATTCCACGGACTGCAGATTTTAGCGGCAAAGTGCTAAAGCCCTATTCGTCAGGGATGGAGAGCTTGTCTTGTAGCTTTAAGAATGTTTCTTTAGATCCTGTGACTCGGTATGTTCACCTGATGTGTCTGAACACTCAAGCGAATCCACTTGCAGGGCATCGAACACTTCAAAGTCGGATTTTTTCACATGGATCAGGTTGTTGATGGTTCCCAGCTGGCTGGTAACTACTGGCTAAGGCGGGAACAGATTTATCATACACTTGGAACTGTAGCTATCTTGGAGGTAATGCCATAATTTTCTGCAGCACGTTTCCAGATTACCTCTGATGGGTCGTGCATCCACTGTCCATCCACGAAGAACTTGTACTGGTGTTCCCCTTCAGGTAAGTCCAAGATTGCTACAAAATCATTGTGACTGGAGAAACAAACAGTCTTGACATGAGTTTCCCTCAAGTTTAAATGCCTCACAATAATTTAGTGGTTATACAGGGCTTTCAGCATTTACCTATATATTGCTAAATAAAAAAATATGCATGGATAGAGGTATGATAAAGGTTATAATCCCGCCAGACTGGTTTTTTTAACATGGTGGTGGGAGTAACAGTACAACTGTTTGTGAGACTAGTCTATATGGGCGAAACAATTAACATCCTCCTTATAAGCAAAAAATATTCAAAGAGTTAAATAAGGTGTTCTAGATGTGTACTATATAAGCGTACTACACATAGACGGGTCCACTTGGCATTTTACTGCACCTGAAATACAAGGACAAGTCAGAGGAACTGGCCCACCTTTTATTAAGTGGGATCTTGGTGCCCCAGTTGTTAAAAGACCCAGCAATGTAGACCTCCTTCCCTCCACCAGCCCAACGGATCACAGTGGGCCTAGCCTGGGGCCCCTGCTTCGTGGAATCCTCCTGGTCCTGGGCAAAGGGTGTGAACTCCTTTTCACCTGCAGGCTGACAGGTATATGCAAGTGGCTGAGCTGCACAGCACCCCCCAGCTGTCCATCCTGCATCTACCGCGGCACGTTGCTGCAAAAGGCTGAATACCAGCAATGCTGTTCATTGAGGCCCATGTGCAGCAATGTACAAAATGCTGACAGGGAAAACTATATTAAAAAGATGCCAAGTCAAGCAAGCTGAATAGAAAACAAGAGCATCATAGGATTTACAACTAACGCATTACAGCTGCATGCACACTACATAAACATAAATAAGCTTCTAACAGTGATATAAAACACCATTTAGATGTTTAGAGAGCTCTTATGATAAATACTAAAATCAAATGATGGCAGTAAATTTGAACTAAATTCTTTCTAAACAGCAAATGTACATTTGTAAACTAGTAGCTAATTATCGACAGGGAACCATTATTTAATTCTGAGGGACAGAGGCAGTGCAGGATTTTAGTTTACACACACACCCCAAATAAACTTAAGCTGGCTGCCCACTGGGAAGGATGTAACCATTTTCCTGCACACTGCTTATCAAAATAAACAGAAGTGTTGGACACCGCAAGTAACTCTATTTTTGATATTTCTAAAGGTCGCAGTTTCGAAATAGGTCAGCCCCCACCTCAAATCACCCTCACAGTTCTCCATTCCCCCCGCACCTGTGCCTGCCCTTCCCCCCACAAATCCTTTGTGGCA
>JAODKL010000044.1:6614674-6646050 GCA_026780765.1 Petrocephalus schoutedeni
TCAGGGGGGGGGGGGTGCACCCCACAGTATTAATACTGCTGTACCAGTCCTTGGGTAATAATGCAGGGACTGGAATGGGGATAGTCTCTTTGCGGGGTTCATTATAGAGGACCTAGGCAGAACTGATGGTGCCCACACCAAGGCAAATCACCACCATTTATGTGCCAAGTACCTTTGACTCTGAAGTGTGGGTGTTAAAGATATTGGGGTCATCGGTGCTGTCCACCATGATCTTGCTAGGCTCCTGTTCTTTGTGGCTACTCCCACCATCAGAACGGTGGGATTTTGTCCCGTGGCGGTCACCGGATACACGGTCACTGGTGTTTCCCATGATGCTTTGGTGCTCAGGAGGGACCTGAACAACAAAGTAGCATCAATCTACGCCACCACGTACAGACCAGCATGCCTTTGTTTTATAAGTGGAAAGACTCAGCAAAATCAGAGGTCCCTGAATATTTCAAGTAATTTGTTTTTCAATCAAGTTACCTATATGCAATAACTAATTTAAAATTACTTTGTAAACAAACCATTTCTACTAGTGATGTCTGAGTAAGGCCCTTATTGGCTACAAGACAGGGCATCATAAAGAGGGGACAGTTAAGACCCAAATTGAATTTCAAGGGCCCGTGAGTAACAGGAGCCCAAAATCTCTAGTGGCACGTCTGCTCCAGGGAGTGGCTGACATGGCTTTCTCAATTGTACATCACTTTGGAAAAACATGTCTGAAAAGTAAGTGTAACACTTTAATGCAGATTCTAACCACATTTCATTACATCATTAAGCAAATGAATGATGCTCCAAAGAGCTACTGACCAATGCTTAGAACAATGTCGTATTAAAATTCACTGGGACCCTGCACTGGATAAGCAAACTAAATGGATATTATCATAATCAAGATATTTATAACGCGACTGCTTTTCTCACCATCCTTATCTACCAACAAATATTCTCGTTTCCGGTATTTAAGAATATTTTCCAATGACATTTTCTGTTTTCATTTCAATTAATATTGTGGGATCGGACACATATCTGTTACACAAACACCAGACTGTTCTGGGTGAATGTCAAATTTCGAGTATAAACGGCTTTTAATGACCGATTAACGGCCATTTAACGAGCCACAGAACTGGTTTCGGTTTCAGGCTCGAGTGTTCCCATATAAGGGAATTATACCACCACTCCAAAGAAGAAAACCCTACTGCTGCAGGTTTCACGTAAAATAATCCATATACAAAATTCAATACAATATGCAATCTGCAGTGTGAAATGTCAACGTGGCCAGGCTGTTTTCAGAAAAAGAAGCAGAGTCAGACAGCGCTTTTTCGGACGAGTCACTGCTGCGGGGGGGCAGCAGCAGCTAATGTCACTGGGCAAGCTGCGAAGAAAACAACTTAAACACACATAAAACAGCGCAGTCTATGGGCTGCTGGGTCTGTCTATATATCTGCTTCACAAGCCCGCATAATCTGACTGAGACGGCGTCATGTAAAAGACCAAGCCGTGATAAAATGCCCCCGCAACATTAACCAGCTGGACAGCTAACTAACTACTCTTTTTGGCATTAAGTAACACTTAGGGACAGCCATTGGTCTGTACTTCAGTACAGACGTGCTTTTAAAAGCAAAGCGCCCACATAAAATTGTAAAAAGAAAAATCGGTAAAAAAAAAAAACTTACCCCCTTCGACAGCCGCTATACTAACGCAACCGCAGAGGCTGCTGTCTCAATCCAGGCAACATTCTAATCAACACTAAAGGTTTCACTTCGCTACGGCTGGCACGATGATCCAAAAAGCGCTATTTACGAAACGCGTTGAACCCCAGTCGAAATGCACGACCTGCTTAAGATGAGTCAGACATTCTGAAATCTAGAAAACTGGTAATCTGATTTTACACAGGTTGTCTAATTACATATAGTCATAGAGCGATCATTTAATCCATCTTTACATCCAAACGCTTCCGCTTAATAAATAAATGTAGATGCAATGCACATTATAGTCTTTTAGTTGATTGGTAACTGAAGCATCTGTAGGAAAATAAAGACACCAATTCAAAATGCTGGTCCTTAAAACGAATTTATCAAGGAATATATAAACAACACATGATCATTTACGAGTAAGAGTGGATCTCTAAATCAGATTATTTTCTAGGACAAAAATAGGAGATTCACCGACTTACATCGATCCACCCGAGATCCATAACCACATATCTATAAATAGTGTTGGGGAGTAACGAAATACTTGTAACGGCGTTACGTATTTAGAATACAAAATGAGTACCTGCGTTCCGATACAGTTACAATTTGAATAGATGGTAATTAGAATACAGTTACATTGTTGAAATCAATAGAATACATGGAATACATTCATCTATTTCACATGTTTATTCACTCTCCAATTAAATTATAGCCATTTGCCGCATTTCCCATAAGTCCATGAAATAAAACACGCAGCTAGTAGCCGAGGTGCAGTTACGCTAGCTGGCTGCTCAGTCGCGGTGATGACACAGCGGATGTGCGTTTCCCAAAGGCTTCCGTTAACAACTTACATACTGTAGTTGGATTCATTCAGTTGCATGGGTCCAACTTAGGTCCAACTTAGGGTTCCTATATTTCATGCAGAAAAATAAAGGACGCATTCCATAGTGGGGCCACAACCACTATGTGCCAAGTGATGCACCAGCATTCACCTTCTTATAAACAAAACCATTCGCATTGTCTTACTTATACAAGGCAAAAATATTAAGCAGAATTTGAATGTCTTAATAGCCATGTTACTGGGCTACACTTAAGGCGGTTACTTATTATCATGAAATGAGCACACTGGGTATGATTTGATGCAGTATTACACTTTATCACTAGAGGGAGCAAAATGTTTATTGTAAAACTCTCGGTTTGCGCTGCTTTACAATTAAGCGCCACGACAGCACCTCCGTCGCATCCGTTATATTATCATTATTAAACATTGCACTGCTTTAATTTTAGTTTGGACAAAGATGCATATACTAAACGTGAACGACTGATTTTTTTTGCTGGCATTTGCCTACCATCCATCCATTTTCTGTAACCGCTTGTCCTATTTAGGGTCCCGGGGTGTGTGCGGAGCGTAATTTGCCTACCAATGAAAATATTACACACAAGTCTTAATTTTATAAACTAATCTTTGTAATTGTTCTCATAGCCTTTTGAGAACGCTAATAATAAATAATAATAAACGTTTAATACAATGGCCTTCAGGAGATTCAGGAAATGTACTTGAATAAGAAACCGCATACATTGTCATTGATCTGATTGAATAAGAAACGCATTGCTGGGTAGTGGGTGTTACCGAATTGACAAGTTGCTTAAATTGCAAAAATAAAATGACATTGAAAGAGCCCATAATGTAACTTCATTTGAATCGTATTCATTCGTTTTTATTGAATATTTTTAAATGTTTGATTTTTAAATCAAGCAAAATTGTTAGTCTAACAGATCACTGTCACACTGAAACTCAGTTAATTTGAATGTTTATTATTGCTATTAGGGTTTTTTTTTACTAAGAAGTTATCTTAATATTATTTTTCATTATTTTTTATTAACTATCGATGTAATATTGGTAGTGCATTACTCCATTACTAACTGCCACGGCTGTGGTTGACACACACTGTTAGGTAACGATCAAGTGTAACTCTCGGCGTCCGTGTGTAGGCGGTTTTAAACAACGTAATTAGCATATTGACCTACGATTGGATCACAGTCCGACCATGCTGCTTTCTAACCAATCAGACGAGAGTGCGGTTCAGATTCGTTGAATAAAGTATCGCCTTGAGAAGGGTGCCTCCTGCTCTTTGCGTCGAATCAACGTAAGAATAGCCGATGGCTGGGGGTGTAGTTTAGGCGTTTGAACCTCGTCCCCTGTTCCTGCTACAATCTCGGACTGGACGAGTGTAGTCGGGCTGCTCTCGGCGTAGATGGCTTTCATCATGATGAAGAAAAAGAAGTTTAAGTTTAAAGTAGATTTCGAGTTGGACGAGCTGTCGGCCGTGCCCATTGTTAACGGCGTCCTCTTCTGTAAAGTGCGGCTTATCGACGGCGGGTTTTCGGACGAATCGTCTCGGTAAGCAGCCCGAGATACTCGGCTGGTTCCCAACCTCGACGCGTCTGTGATCCTGTTTGTACTGATATTTAACGGTTTTCTGAACCAATAATTCTCCATTATGGCATTTCCGCCTGGCACACTCTCACAGTTATTCATTTGCTACAGTAATGCGAGGAATCAGTAGTCTTGTTATTCTAATGTAATGTTTTAACTTTTACCCAGAACTGTTCTTGAGTTTATAGTGTACCAAGGGAGTTTACCAGGCACCGAAACAATTGATGTGGTCACTTAGCAGCTTGGTCATATTGGTAGTTTATTTTTCATAGATTAGTTGGTAATTTATACCAGGAAAAGCAAGCTTGTGATAAATGGCGGTTGCCATGGTTATTCGGCATGGCTCGCGCTGTTTGACAGCAAAGTCAAACAATGACGGTTTATAGCTGAAAATACTCGCGACCTTTGGTGCGCCCGACAATAAGGGGCTGATATATTTTTGTAGACTTACGACCCAGCTGCTGCACGATTTGTGTGCTGTTTATGCACGTAGGAGAAGCAATGCGACGTGAAATGGAGTTTGTTTTTCAAGAAATATTCAGGAATGGCAGTTTGCTATTTTGATATTACACTGCATATTCTTATGAGGAAGTGGGTAGCAATGCTTCGGTGCGTTTACTCGCAGCCTTGGACCAAAATACATTGCATGATTTGCGTGAGATCATGTCACTTGATCCCCTCCACTTCATCAGACTAAACATCTTTCAGTTTCCTTTGCTAGAACCTGTAAAAGTGCAGACGGCGAAAAGCCACGTCGGATGACAGGCAGAGCTTTACTAAAACATGTCACGGCACGGCAAGATCAAATTCCTTTTGCCTTTAACCCGAAGCTCTAAAACCTTTCGTGCAAATAACTTTATATGTTGTTTAATGCATAGTTATCTATGCCCTTCAGCAGTACGAAGACTGTGTGGGACCTGCACTGGTCCTTAAGCTTTGCATCAGGTGCTGAGAAATATAATTTCAGTTAATTGTAGATAGAGGTGCTCCGCCAACCTTTTAAAAAAGTCCTTAAATTGAATGAAAATATTTTACAGCTGTGGCAGATGTTATCTGTAAAATATATGGCTCTATAACAATAAAACACTGTTGGATATTTTATGGATGTCATTGTATGTTCTCTTTGGGGAATTATTAAATGCATATACTCAACATGTACTTGTACGTTTCCAATGGAGAATGGTTTGTCTAAATTCCTGTGAGAAACACACCCCTAATTGTGGTGTACTGAAGGACTGGATTGTGAAGATTAAGGAGCAGGTCTCGGCCCTATAAGGGTGGAAGGACTACATACTGCTGCTTTGGAATCTTTTTGAATTGCATGCATATTTGATTTTCGGTGCATTTCTTTTAGCTGTGGATTTGCCATAAGGCAATTATAACAGAACACCATTCAGTTGTATTTAGTCTTAGAGATTAGATAGTGCTTTATATGTAAAATATCAATTATACGTTTCATTTTGGAAAAAAAAAACATGTAAAGCTGTTAATTTAACTGTGTTATTATACTGAAGAGTTTTAGATCTATGAAATGCATGCAGATTTTGATTGGTTAAAAATGGAAGATATTCCCAACTGGGTATTTTGCCTTTGATGTTGACCTTTCACTGACTTGGATGTTGTTGGCCAGACTGCTCGTATATTGACCTAGCTCATACAGCTTGTGATTTTTGACGGATTAATAGTAAATGCTTCAGTCTTGTAAATGGGGAAACACAACCTGCACTGTGGAATAAGGGCTTTGTACCTCTCATTATAAAGGTATTGTGATGTGAAAATCCTGCTAGGTGTGCAAAATAGCCTTTTAGGTGGTCCATCATAAAAGAATTGTTTTAACTTTTACTCTTATTTTATTGAACTACACAAAAATATTAATGCAGTAAATCGAGTAATTTTTCACTGTCAGTCATGTTAATTGTGACACACTGGTCTTAGATATTTAGATTATGCTATAGTCAGTCGGTAGCCATTTCGATTTGGTGAATTAACAGTACTCTTTCCTGTCTGGCTGTCTACTTTTGATGTTCGCTTCACTTAATGTTCTCATTTAGGTGGGTAGGTGAAAGTTCCACCTTCAGTAAGACAACAAAACACGTGAAAAGGGGAAATTTGACTCGGGCTGAATTGTGATTTGGGAAGTAGCTCAAAAGCCAATTTCCCTCGACTGACCTTTGGCATCAGAGAGACCACGCTAGAGAAGAGAGTGGGATACAGACTGGTCTCGCTTTATACGTCACTTTGTTGCTCACAGAATGTGGGCAAAATGCTCTGCTGCGGATGCATAGAGACTGTCATTATGGCTGATCTAAATATAGGGATGCTGGAAACCAGATTCCCTCTCCCAGCTCAGATTTGTAAAGATTCTTTCAGAATTCTGTCCAAGGAGAATGACAAGTCAAGTAACTCAGATGATGCAGATGAAAGCTTAGTTAGGAATGACAGCAATTGTCAGGAATACTATTAGTATTGGTTTTCAATAAAATAAATGTAAACCATTTTGTATTTTTTATTAAACTGCAGAAATTTCTTGAGCTGAGCTAGAAGGCTACCTATTTCAGTTTTTTTGTTGTACTAATATTCTTGGAACTAATGAGTTGGAAGAAATGTGAAATTAAGGCTGTTCTCTAGAGTAGAATGCATTTTGTCCTGAAACAATCGGTTTAACATTTCTATGGTTAACCTTTATAATGCCAAGGACTACAGATTTAGACTCACTCAGAGATGAGTGAATAATTTACTACATGCTCATAAAGGAAACAGACTTTTACTGTTTAAAAGTTGTCTGTTTGTGTATTATATAAGAATATTTTTGCACTGAAAGTGTTGAATATTAAAGTCTTTTTTGAAGAGTGAAAGTTGATCTATGGTTGATGAGGCAAGCCTGGAAAAGATGATAATATGACTACCTTAACAGTTCATGTTTAAAAAGTGGGGGTTGGGGGGATGTCATAGCAACTCTGTTCATGAAAACACAAACAATGATTCATCCTTTTTTATTATTATTCCAGATGTTACTGTCAAACTTTTTTTTTTTTTTGTTCTTTTAAAAAAGGTGTTGTCTAGTAAACAATGGAAAATGTGTTTTTGATGAGTAATGTTTGAGTGGTGCTGAGCACCCGGAGTCAAGAAAACGATATTCACTTTTTTGTGTTCCAGGACAGTGAGGTTTTTGCATAAGTTCTCCTATGACTAGTGACTGTATGCTTAGGATGTTTGCAGTCTTATCATATGAAAAATTAGCCTTAGCTCTTGGCATTACAGTTGCATTAGTTGCACTACTCTCTATGTGCCAGAAGGGTTTGGGACCAATGACTTAACTTAGATTTTTAGAGTTTGTCTGTTTTGTGGTTCTACTTGTATGAGCTCATCCAGTTTGTTTTGTAATCAAATACTCTGCCTGGGTTGGAGGTTATAACAAGGATTTTGACATCCCATCATGCGATGGGGTGTCCCGTAATTCTTTCACTATCACTTGTCTTTGACAGGATGTAGGAATGCATATAATGATGAATCGAATGTTTATAATCAATTGTGCTCTCATATTAACTGGCCCATTGCGTTGTCCTTTGAGTCATGCTTTGGGAACGGTCAGGAGCATGTACCTTGTTCAGCCATCCAGCCAGCCATCAGTGACTGCTGAGTCGTTATCAGCAGTCTGCGGTCTTGGTGACTTTGATGCTGCATTTCTCAAGTTCACACCTTGTGACAGAGATGTCACTGTAGTAACAAAGGATGCATGAAGATCTGTGAGATTGGCGTGAGCATGACCTCACACTCAGTCCATCTTAAAGCAGTCACACTCCCAATGAGTCACTCACACACCCCATTTCAAACAACTCTTCGCCCTTTTTTTAGGTTTATGGAATACAGTGTTCATGTCTCCCCAATTTTTAATGTTCTTGAGTCATCGATATTTTGTTTTCTTGCCTGTGCAGATGATGACGTATACAAATTATATCACTGAATCTTGAGCATTATGCATTTGTTCATTGTTTTATGCAAATTTTCTAGGACTAATAAATTATAATTGATCATACTTGAAAATACTGAGTAGTTTCTCATTTAGGAAAAAAGACATTTAGTGATTTTATAGTGGCAAGATTCTTAACTAGAATGAACTTGTTCAATATTTTGACCCAAGGCACAAAACAGGGTTGTCTTCATTATTTAATTTTTTTATTCTTTATAGAAAGATGTGCATATAGAAAGTGTGCTTTATAGAAAGATGTTTTTTAAGCAGTCAGTATTGGTAAATGATGACCTAATTTGAATGGGGAAAAAAAAGTCACATTCCAACATTTCAACATTTAGGATTACATTAGTTCCTGTGTTACAGGGATAAGTACTGAAACCTGGCCTTTTTCGCTTCGAAGCTGTGTTGTATAACGTGTTTTTTCTAACCAGAGCCTCATTTCCTTTGGTATAATTTTCCCTCATCTGGCCAGAGAAGTCATGCAGTGATAGTTTACCATGCCCAGTTTCTAAGGAAAGGTGACCCCGCATTGCAGAAACATCCTGTAGGTAATAAACTGCTGAGTTTCTGCTGATAAGCTGCCTCAAGTGTCATGTGAATGGTGAAAATCACTGTGACTGTTAATGACTAGAATGGATTGTTATGTTGGAGAAGTTGCCCGGTCACTTTTATTTTTTCTTAGCATGGTTGTATTTGTTTAGCCCAACACCCAACGATTCATGACGTGTACAGGTTTACATAGGCCTGTTGTCAGTCAACCAGATGGTGTTTTTGTCCTTTTTCAGCAGGGAGTCCATGATGTAAGGTGTAGTTGTGCTTGGTAATGTCAGTTTTGACTTATTGCCGCTTGTTTAGTGTTTAGTGCAGTGGAGGGACACTTATCCCATTTTGACATATAAGAACTGGAAATATCAAACTAGAGGTCATGGGGTATTTCCAAGTGATAATCTTGCTTGACTGGATCGGACTGATGTAGTGATTGTCCATTACGAATGTTGAATATAAAATATGATTAACAGACTTTAAAATGGGGAAACTGTTATTATGATTATCGATTTTAAAAGCATGTGCGGTGTTTACTCAAAAGTATGATTTGTCTCCAACCTACCCCAGGGAGACGGTTCAGGCCAACTGTGTACGGTGGAGGAAGAAGTTCTCCTTCCTGTGTAAGATGAGTGCCAGCGCCAGCACAGGGCTGCTGGATCCATGCGTGTTCAGAGTGTCCGTGCGCAAGGTACACATCCCTGCCCAGACCTGCCTGAATGTGCCGTGCTGTTCCTGCATATCTCTCTTAATGCTGCCATCTCATTTGCTTCTCTGTAGGAACTGAAGGGTGGAAAGACATATGCGAAGGTAATTCATTTAGCTCACTCGTTTATTAGCCATAACAAACACTTGACTTGTGATTAATTTTTAACTGATAAAGCCTCATGGGTGTCATACGGGTGGTGAAGGGTCAAAGGGGATTGATTTTTTTTTTTTGTGCCAAAGTGATTTGAGTTGTAGATTTTGAAGGTGTGCCCTATAACTCTTGTACAGCAAGAGATGGAAACGACAGGTGAAATTTTATCTCATGTCTTGCAGCTTGGGTTTGCTGACCTTAATCTGGCTGAGTTTGCTGGCTCTGGAAACACCACTCGCAGGTGTTTGCTGGAAGGCTATGACACCAAGCACATGCGGCAGGATAATTCTATACTGAAGGTACATGTGGGAACTTCCCTTATTTACCATTTGCACCGGGGGGGGGGGGGGGTTCAGATAAGGGTCCTGCTTAAGGGCCCACAGACATGTGACTATTCTGCTGACTTCTAGTACCATGGGCTCGAACCGAAGACCGTTCGATGAGAGACGCAAAGGCTTAGCCCACTGAGCCCCCACTGCCTCCTGGCTGCTCAAGACATAATGTTCCATCAGTGGGCCTATGTGGCATTCTGGATTTGCATTGGCTACATATAGATGTAACCACATTAGTCAGATCATTTACCAAAGGAAGTTGTTTCTCTTTAATAGAAACTGAACTTGTGCCATATTGTGTGTTTTTTTTAGATTCACGGCAGAATGATTTGCTGAAAATGATCACGTGGTTGATTACTCTGTCTTCTCTTCTTTAGGTGATCATCAGTACGCAACTGATGTCAGGCGACCCATGCTTTAAAACGTGAGGAGACAGGTTTTTCTGGTCTTTGCTTTAAAAACTGATGCGCATGCACTGATTTGTTATCCTTGGAGGAAAAATGCATTATGAGGTTCAGAAATGTGTGCCCCCACCCACTGCCTGCGCTTGGTCTTGCTATGCACCCGAGGACAGATTGCGACAAACGTTTCAGCTCGACGATCAACCGCACATCGAGCAACTTGTGCACAGAGGAAGTCTGCAGGGTAGATGTATCCTCTTTCAGATTACCACAACAGATCTACAAAGCGTTAGGTTTCAGTTGGAAACTAAAGCTGAAAGATATGTTCGATCTCCTAACTTTAAACATAACAATGAAGCTATATTCCAAAGCAGCCACCGCATAGCACCATGCTAAAGCTATTTATGTACCTTTAACCTTGGCAGTGCCGTTTATTGGAACTGATGAGCAAGGATCTGATGTAGCTGGAAACAATGTTACTTTTTTCCTGACTATTGACCGTTGTGTTGCTTCAGCTGGAATTGAATTACCGAATATCGTCCGGCTTGCTAAATGTGTGGGCAGTGCTCTGAAAGGCCTGTGCGTTGGATGACAACATTTTTGGCCCGTTATTTGTGCTGAGAATCTTTGCTGTCTTTTCTTTGCTTGTGTTAGAAAATGGTAGTTTATTTCATGTTCATAGTTTACATTAAGAGGTTATGGGAACCTACTGCACATGTTCAGAAAATCTTGGCGCGAAGATACCGTTTTATCATTCAGGAAAACATTTTTGCAGTTGAAAGGTAGTTCTGAATCAAAAAGCTTGCATGGAAAACTGGCACATAAGTCCAGTTAAATCATAAATTTATTACCATCTGCTGTCATCGTTACATTCCATGAGCATTCTGTATGTGGAGGAAAAGCTCCTTGGGATGATGCCATATTTTAAGATGCATCCCCTGATTGGTTGATACCCTGAGGAGCCATAAAATATAGAACATGTACAAGGCTGTTAAATAATACAGTTGAATACAGCAGTCTTACATGTCATGCATCTTTAGAGTTGCAAATGGAGGTGGAGGGGGTGACTAATGTTGGAATGGATGTTCTGCCTCTGTTGTGCTGCCTGTCTGACTTGACTGTGGAGGCAAACCACAGGATGCAACGTTTGGCAGGTTTAGGTGTGTGTGTGTGTGTGTGTGTGTGTGTGTGTGTGTGTGTGTGTGGGTGTGTGTGGTGTCAGAAATCCGATCCCGCTGCTTAAATCGCAGCTATTTAAATTTGAGAGAGAGTGGTCTGTATGTCCGTTTTTGCACTGAGTCACGGCACACCGCGAATTGGGAGCATCGTGGTCGAGATGCTCACATGATTAATAACCAAGAGTGGGTTGCCATGGTATTTTGTCAAGGACTCCGTCGCTCCCCGACAGCACGTGTTGCTGACATGTGGCATTGATTGTAAGGCACAAGAGCCAGGACTGTGGCATTGCGATCAGCGCTGCAGTTGCGCACTTCAGCTGTGAATGAGCAGCCCACAGAGTCTGAGCAGTCACCCCTTGGTGAGTGGGCTTTCCCGCACTGGCCTTTTTTTTCGGCAGCGGGCCGACCACGCATTGCATTCCCGGTCGTCAGGGCCCCAGCGATGACTCACACGACTCTAAACAAGGAGCAGGAAATCCCTGGCACCCCCCGCACTGACTCTGGGCCCCCGCCACCGGGAGGAATGCAATGAGTCTTGAAGCTTGTGTAATGGCACCGCCATTGCCGGGTAGCTACAGCTGACTTTTCCAAACAAGCAGGAAGCTGTAATGCCATCAGCTTCTGCTGTGTACCCCATAAAAACAAAAGGGGAAAACCCAGGAAGATCACCCAGGCCATTTCTGCAGGCATGACGCTAGAAACAGTCTGACGCTTTATTAAAACGGTGACTCGCTCGTGGAGTGACGTCAGTCTCACCACATGCACCCACACTCTAACCTGCTTATTTTTTCATTGTTAAAACTGCAAAATGCTTTTAATGCGGGCAACAAATGAGCAGAGCTCACAGTCACACCTGAGTACATGCAGGGGCTCTCACTCCGTGCTTAAGCTTCACTGTTTCCTGTGTCTTTTATCTGCAGCCCTGGACGCCCACTTATCTCTCTCTCTTTTTTTAGGCCCCCCTCCACAGCCATGTACGTGGGGATCCAAGACTGCGAATGTCTGCTGAAGGACAGGAAGGGCGGAGAGACATTCAAGCCATTCATAGGTATGTTCTGACAACGCTTGATCGCAATGAGGTGAAAAAGGACTACAGGGGACGTGAAGCTGTATTGTCATTTTACTGCACTCAGTTCTGTGGCATAGATTTCCGTAATCTACCCTTTGGTTGATCTTGGACTGTGTTTATTACACCATTAAGATTCCGGCATATGAGCTGTCCCGGGGTAATCGATTGGCCTGCGCCTGGTTTTTGTCCTTATCGCCTGTTTGTTGTGATGTCAGTACGCTGCCAGCAGTCTGTATGTTGGCTTATGCCTGACCAGAGGCTTCCAACCCAACAGACACCCCACTGAAGAGCGCCTCCGTTCCTGACGAGCTCGGCATGTGCGGACATTCCAGGACCTCCAGCTACGCCAGCCAGCAATCTAAAGTGTCTGGTGCGTGTCCCGGCAGCCCTTGGAACAGGACCTAAACCGCCCTGACAAACGATCCCACACCAGAGACGGGGCGTGGGACTGAATCCAGGCAGTGCTACAAAGAGAATCCTCCTTGACGAGCCTTCTGAGTTCCTGCCATTATTGCAGCCCCTCTGTCTTCCTCACATATCCCACTCTTGTGCACATTGTCATGATGGGCTTCCCATCTACTTGGCCGGAGTTTTTATTGATTCAATTACCATCATCTGAAAGGAGCCGATGTACCGCATGGCCGCTTAGGGTCGGTTTTCAGTTTCCTGAAAGTGAGACTGAGGGTCTCACATTCACGCGGCTATTTCCAGCCTCGAGTCGCCTGATTGGCGAGGGCTCCTCGCCTCCAGGCTTCCCCATTTATTACGGTCATCTCCTCGCCTCCTCTGTCCTGCCATTAAAGACGTTTGTACGTCTCGTGATGAGAAATCATCAGCCAACGGGGGGCCGGCAGGGGGAGCGTGGGAACTGGATGTCTGAGATGTTTGATTAGATTCAGTCCAGAATCATCTCCTAACTGCAGTCACCTCGAGGGCGAGTGACAGGCATACAAGCTGATGATGCTGTGGAATCCCTATGTGAGCCCTTTAATCATGCAAGTTGTGCACTGAGTGCATCATCACCAAGCACTGGGGGCTAGCAGGTTTTCTTAGGCAAGCTTTTTATAGACTGTGTGGGTGGCCGTGGCCGTCTTTGCTTGGGGAGGGGGGTAAAGTCAGTGAATAACAAAGTGTGTAGAAGACCAAAAATACAACGGCACGTCAGTGGAGCCGATTGGGAATTGTGCATTACGAAGGTCAAATGGCACTAGATCGAAATGGAGTAATAAATGTAAGCGAAGATAAACGTAAGACAAAATTAGTCTGGGCCATTTCCACGGGCAGTTGGCGTGAGCCTCCTCTCCGCTTCCCTCTAACAGGGTACAGCACGGACCACTCGCGCTCCTCCAGCATGTCGGAGCTCACGCACCGGAGGAACACTTCAGTGGGCAGTGCCTCCACAGGAATCGGCAGCATTCCGGAGCCCGGCGACGAGCGGGAGCCCCGGACAGGCCCCCATCTCGCTATCGGCACGCCCGTCAAGAGCGCCTTGTCCAGCGAGCGCCTTAACAGGTGACTGGTAGCGACAATTCCTTATGCTAACGTGAACAAAGCCGTGCACTTAGCCTCAGTCAGCAACTGCCATACGGGTCCGGGTCGGGTCTGAGTGTGAGGTCATGCTCACTCCAATCTCACAGATTAGTGGCGCGACTTGGCCTGAGGAGAACCCTACAGCCTCTGATCGCAGGCTTCGATTGCATCTTCTCAGGCATCCCATGAAACAGGATTCCATGGAGTCCCAACTGAAGCGGGTCGACGCCACCAGGGTGGATGCAGACGACATTGTGGAAAAAATATTGCAGAGCCAGGATTTCAGCCATGACTTGCTGGACTCCAGTGCCGAAGGTATGAGTGTATGGACAGGGCTTGTGGTGAGCGAGGGAGTCCACTGGGACACTATACGACCAGAGGGACTCCGTAATGGAGCGATTATGTAGGACATGGACATGAGGGGGTGACTAAGTTAAGCTTTGACATCAGAACTCTCTGTAGGCATCATACACCCACTGCATGTGTAGGTAGGTACGATGAGAGGTGTTCTCGGTTTTTTCGCCCACACTTGATTCCGAACTCAATTCTTTTGACATGCTGGGTGCGGAATATATCAATCGACACTAGATATAATGAAAAGGTAAACATTAACAGCAGCACCCTTTATTCCTTAAACCTTGAAGCGTTCAGAAAATCGCAGAACCTTCTGTAGTTCAGACCTCCCACACTGCAGAAAACGCCTCTATAAACACTTGCGTGTTATCAGATTGCCTAGCAACCAGTTCGTCCTGCTATAATGGAACCTACAGAATTTTATATTTTCCCCGGGCCTTTGTTAATTTTTTGAACTATTTGTTTGTTTGTCCTCCTCAGAGGAAGGTCTTCGCCTGTTTGTTGGTCCAGGAGGAAGCACCGCTCTTGGGAGCAATCATACCAGGTGTGTATGTGAGATACTGTCCCATGTGCCAGTAGACCATGCTAACCAGAGGCCTGCTGTTCATGGTACTGCCCAGAATTTCATAATGTGTGCATAGAAACTGAAACCGAAATATTTCAAATCTTTCAAATCTGTGTTCTTTTATTGCACATTTCATAAAGAGAATTCCTCACATTACTTCACTGTCCTGAATAGTTGATTTGTATATATTACATATTTTGTGTATATTGAATGATGTTAATTTTGTGCTTCAGGGTTTGTGCTGGAGCATACGAGCAGGTTGTGATAAAGCAGTAACCCACCAGAGGTCACCTACAACTTCAGTGCTGGGGAAGGTCTGGGAAAAGGCGATTGGTCGTGCCTTGTTTCTCTTTGCCGGCACCCTACCTCAACCTACTTCGAAGGTCGGCAAACAGATTGGCCTAGAAACGGATGGAAATGGCGCCCCCTGCTGCCAAAACATCTCAGCTGGACCTAAAACTCGAGAGCATTCAGAAAGAGCGAACAGGAGTTTTCAGCTGGTGTCATGGGCCGCACCTTAAACTGCTGTCATGCTGCACACCAGTTCTGAAGATTCCTATGAGGTCTGAAATGCTATTAATGTGGACCACAGCTCTGTATAAGATCTCCTGGAAACGGGAGGTGAATTCTGCGTTCTAATAATCCCTGACTTGCTTTTTATATGAAATATTGAACAATTTAGAAAAAAAAACCTGTTGTAGAATTTCTTACATTGTTAGCTACTAATGCTAAACAACGTTTGTTCATTTGAGGGAACATCATAGAATGATGTACTTGGTGATGTGCAATCTGTGGGGTAGAACTTTCTGTGGTGATAATGAAAACTAACTACAGAATTCCCAACAAAGGGGGAAAAAAAGAAGTGGCGGAATCATTTTGACACTCACAGGTTCTTGATCCTGTTTTGGTCAGCGCCAAAACTGGACCGTTCTCATTTTGAGAAGGAGCAAAATTTAATTTAGAGGGTCTCCACTTGTATCTTAAGGGGTCCAAATGAAAAGTTGAAATACTGTGACTGTTGGGTTGAAAGCCTCAAATGTCAGTGTATTAAAATTATAACTTTACTGGGCAGTCACTAACAAACCAACCATTTTTCTAACCCGATTGGCTATTGTTCAGCCCTAGATATCTGAATCTTGAGAGCTGGAATGTTAAGTCTCTTAATGGGTATATGCATGGCGAAAAGCAGAAAGCAAAGATTTTGGAGGGGATGGTTACACTCTGATGTGGCAAAATTGTGATGTGGGGTTTTAGAGGAAATAGAACCTGACTAGCAGACTGTTCAAGCTCAGGTGACTAATCTGACAATATGTTGTATTTGTCATATTACCAGTGGAATGGGTGAAAATGTCAATATGGAATGTAGTCTCAGTGTTTATTGGACATTAGTTCAATATATAATATTGTTCTGTCCATCAGATATGTATATGGTGTTTAAAAACTGTCACAACATTTTGTCCCAGAGGTAGTTAAATGAGGTTGGAGCCTTTGTCAATGCTGTATGCCACTGTGCTAATTCATTTATTGACTTGCAGGCATGTGTTCTGTTGCCTACAAATTGCTTAATGTAGTGAATATAATGCTTCCCCATCAGACCACAAATGATGGTGAGATGCATTGCAAAGCAGAAGCCTCTATCTCTTTGGCTTGTAGGGTGTGCAGTATAAAGAATGAGCTCACCCATTAAGTGCCATTACTCTTGCACTAGGTTTCCTCAGTGAAAGCCTTCATTCAGAAATCTTCTAGAATGGAAATGTTTATAAAGGCTTAAATCTTGTGAGACTTAAACCTTCCTTTCAGCACATCCAGCACCTCTCACATGAAATAGGTGTTAAGCGAGGAGGAGCTGTTGCATTTGGTAAAGCTGACCGGTTATTGCTAATTTATTCCTGTATATTAAAATTTCCACTCCAGACTGTTTGCCTATTTATAAATTAATTAATTCTGTATACATTTCTCCATCTTCCATGACTTGCTATCCAGTACAGCCTGGAGCCTATCCCAGGAAGTGCAGGGCACAGGGCATCCTGGACAGAATGCCAGCAGTTTGTGTACAAAGTGTTTACTCAATTGGCCCATTTTTTAAATTCTATTTGTGAAATTAGTTTTACCTTTACCAGATTTTTATTTTTGTAATAATTGTCGGTACTCCATTTGTTGTAATGGGTAGGGTGGTAATCTTGCAGTGTTGAAAGTTTGCCACTGTTATTGTGTCACTGCTTGTATAAATTTCCAAATCGGAAAAATTCTCGTATCAGTTTTCATTGTAATGCACATATCCCATACTTGCGTATGTACAACGTGCAGTCGATTAAAATCTTAAATAAAGCTGTGTGGCTTTTCTTTTTTTTTACATTTTATTTAGCCGGTGCTTTTCGATGTACAAGTGGGGCAAAGGACACGTTACAGACATACGGTTGTCTAGGACTCGACTAGGCGTAAATTGCAGCAATCGAAGCGCGTTCGGTAGGGATTGCTCCCGTCTAGTTACCCACACTCTGCGGCGAGCGGCCGTCGCTGCCTCGGGACCCGCCGCTTTTGCGCATGCAGGCGGGCTGCCGGCTGCCTGGCCCCTTAAGGACGGGCCTCGGCCTCCCATTGGCTGAGCGTCCGCGCGACGCTAATCGTCTTTTCCGCCTTCTTTCCCGGCAGCGCAGTTAGCCATCTTGTGCTGTGTCGTTGAGGGGGGGAGGAAGGAAAAAAAAAAAGCCCTGACTGTACAGAACCGGCGGTGATTTGTCGTAATTTACACCGAACCCTTCAGGAATCTATAACTCTGCGTATCGGATTCCGTGCTCGTTAGCCGAAACGAACGAACGACAGACAGGGCAGCATCTGAGATCGCCTTCCTTGTTTTTTTTTTTTTTAATGGAGTAAAAACTGCGGGAAACCGTCCGCTAGCTAGGCTACCTTACTGAAACCCAGCTGGGCCCGCTTCAACATGGCCAACGCGGTGGCCGGGAATCAGCAGCCGCAGCAGCAGCAGGTCGTGGGCAAGCCCGTCGGCTCGGGGAAGCACGGCAACGTGCTGCCTCTCTGGGGCAACGAGAAGACGATGAACCTGAACCCGATGATCCTCACCAACATACTGTCGTCGCCGTATTTCAAGGTGCAGCTCTACGAGCTGAAAACCTACCACGAGGTTGTGGACGAGATCTACTTCAAGGTAGGTGGGTAGCCGGCCAGCCTTATTTTAATCTGATATGAAATATTCATTTAATTGTGATAATAGACTAGTTTCCCGGCGCATCGGGTGCGATCCCTGTGATTCCCCCCCCCACCGATTGTTCCGAGTCACGACCGGCTAGCATGCTAGGCGGCTAACGCTGAAATGGCCGCGCTGCGCTCGGCGGGCAGTCGGCTAAATGTCAGCCGCGTTTATGTGCCGTATCTGTATACACCGTCATTTTTAAATAGCCTGGGTGGTAGCTCGCATTTTGTCAGACGAGGTTGCAAGTTTCCTCCGGGCAGATTTAAGCGCCTGCGTTGCATAAGCACCGGGTAAGAGAGCGCCTGGTTTGGTGGCCTAGTCTCCTGAAGCGGACCCCGGGCGGCGTAATGCGCCATCCTAATAGCCAGATGGGCAACCATTTCCGATGCAGGCTGTTTGCCGGATCTCTCTTAGAGATGCGGAGTAGCTTGGGTGATAACTGCTCCTCTTAACGCGCCCACGTTAGGTGATAGTTGGGGGGGGGGCGTGTTTTGTATTTTATATATGACCTATACTGAAGGTTAGATCGCCGTGGTGTGCCTTGTGCGGGACAGAGGCGAGTGCTCCGGGCGATCTGTGTCGGCGTTAAGTGCCTTCTGCATGCGTGACTTGCAGGTGACTCACGTCGAGCCGTGGGAGAAAGGCAGCAGGAAAACGGCGGGCCAGACCGGCATGTGTGGGGGGGTAAGGCGCCTTTCGCCGTCCTACACACATTCTTCGCTTTCTCATCTGCCTTCTGCCTTTCCATCATGGTGAGGCTGTACTTTTCTGTCCCTATGTGTTTTTCTTTTTTCCTCCAGCTCTTCTGTAACTATGATCTGCATTATTATTATTATCATCTTGAATTTGAATTCTTCTCCTTTGTTAAAGGTCCGCGGTGTTGGAACTGGTGGCATAGTCTCCACGGCCTTCTGCCTGCTGTACAAACTGTTCACGCTGAAGCTGACTCGTAAGCAGGTGATGGGACTCATCACTCATACCGACTCTCCCTACATCAGAGCCCTAGGCTTCATGTATATAAGGTTTGCATCAACTTTCATTTAACTTTTCAAATAAAAAAAATATTTGGATGTATACTGTAATTATACACTGTTATATGAAATATGTTCAAACTTGATGGAAGTATTGTGTCTCTAACATAGTTTTTGTCTCTGTGACATTATATGAACAGATACACACAACCTCCCACAGACCTTGTGGATTGGTTTGACTCGTTTCTTGATGATGAGGAGGTATGTCAGCAAGGGTAATTCTTCTTTTTCTTGATTTTTTTCTAAAACGTAATTCATGCTTGTAGTCTACTTCCAGTACCGTGCCTTGTGATACATATGGCTGATTTTCACCTTTGACTTCATTTGGCTTAATTGTCCCTTCATTCTTCCGGCAACCGAAATAGTTAAATTGATCCACTGTTGCGGCCTTGTCAGGGTAAGTGTGATTGAAACTAAAATATAGCTACACACTACAAAGAGGCATGATATTCATTCTTATACAATATGTTGTGAGGATATCAAGAGCAGTTTTTCCATAAACACTATGCACTGTAAGCTAAACGTTCGATTAAATGAGATTCGACTAAGCACCGGTATGCTGAGTCATATGCTGAAAAATGCACAGTGAGGCTCATTCATTTCTTTTTGATGTTGCACATTTTTCTACCTTCCAATTGGCTAATCTCAGTGTTTTCTTCTTTAGATCTCCCTTGTGCTGCAGGTGAATTGGAAATTGTATCTCAGCACAGTTGGTTTGTGTGTGTGAGTGCAAGCAACTGTTTTACATTTAGCTATGGTTTCCTGGTAGCTGGTGCAAAACTTCATGGTCGCGTTTGCTTGCACTGTAGGTTTACTCCTTACAATAGCTTACTAACATGCCCCGAACCGACAAATGTCCTAGCGGACATTTTGCAATATTGACATTTTTTATATTTTTAGTTTTTTTTTTAACAAAGCTGTTTGGGGGATTGCTTTTTAAAGTGATCATAACTTTACACAAAGGCAGTTGGTTTGCTATTGTCCAATAACCACGTTCTGTTTCTGTGGAGCCTGCAATGTAATATAGTCTGACGGGAACCAGTTATTATTTCTGTGTAATTTTTCTCTCTAAAATTTGTATGCATAAAATGATCGATATTAAGCTTGATGAAAACAGAGGTGAATATTTGGTACTCGGCTGTCACAAGTTAGATTCTTGTTTTACTGGATGAGATCTTGGAAGGTAGTTTTGGGAGTGGTTTTGTACCTGTTTGTTTATTGTTTGGAGATGAGAAAGTGTACGATGGGTAAATGAATTGCTTGTGACGAGCCTGGTGCTGTGTTTTGCAGGAGCTGGACGTGAAAGCCGGGGGAGGTTGCGTCATGACGATCGGCGAGATGCTGCGCTCCTTCCTCACCAAGCTGGAATGGTTCTCCACTCTTTTCCCGCGCATCCCTGTGCCTGTGCAGAAGGCCATCGACCAGCAGCTGAAGAGCCGACCCAGGAAAGCTCCCGAGAATGATAGCCAGCAGGAGCCTGCACAGGAAACGACATGGCAGGCTGAGCGGCGGCGCTCCAGGTGAGTCTCCACCCTGCCTTCTGCATACGGAGGTCTGCGTCTTGTTTTGCAGGAGTGCGTCGAGGATGGGATTTCAGCTACTGTTCCACTCTGAATCCATTGTAGGAGTCCCAGGAGGACCCCGAGTCCTCGAAGGTCGCCGAATAGATCACGGAGCCGGAGCCGTCACCGGGACAGGCGCGGCGCCAGCTTTGACCGTGAGCTAGAGAGGGAGCGAGACCGGCAAAGGAAGGAGAGGGAAGGCAAGGACAAGGACAAGGACCGGGACCGTGCGGAGCGAGATCAAGACCGTGAGCGGAGGGACAGGGTGGAGAAGGAGCGACGACGCTCCCGCAGCCTCGACCGGCCCCTAGACCGGAGGCGGAGCCGGAGCAAAGACCGCAGGCGGAGCCGGAGCGGCAGCCGAGATCGGAAGGTCGACCGCAAGGATCGGGAGCGGGAGGCGGAGAACGACCGAGCCAGGAGAAAGGATCGTGACCATAACAAGGACAGGGCCGGCGAGAGGGAGAAGTCAAAAGAGAGACGGTCCAAAGGGGAGCCAGAAGACAGGAAGCACGAAGACAGGCACAGGGAGGAGCGCGCAGCGAAGAAGTCGAGCCGGAGTAAGAGCAGGGAGAGGAAGGGCAGGGGAGAAAGGTCCCGCAAACGCAGCCGGAGCAGGGGGAGGATAGACAACGAGGACAAGGCCAAGAAGAGAGAGCGCAGCCGAAGCAGGGAGCGATCTCACAAGAGCAGCCGCAGCAGGGAGCCGTCGACCAAGGGAAGCTGTAGCAGGGAGCAGTCTCACAAACGCAGCCGCAGCAGGGAGCGGTCTAGCAAAGGTAGCCAGAGCAGGGAGCGGTCTAACAAGCGTAGCCGGAGCAGGGAGCGCACTCACAGGCGAGAAGCAAGCGACACGAGTGACGGGCGTAATCGCAATAGTAGCCCGAGCGCAGAGCAAGTCGATGGAAAGCAGGATAGCAGAGAGAAATCCACTTAATTTATCTGTCTGGTTTTATTTGCCCATGTAGTATGTCATTTGTTCCAGGGGAAAAAAAAAAGAAATCTTGCACAGATATACACTGACGTGCCCCATCCCATCCTTGGTTGCTTAAGTAGAATTCTCACCGTAGGGATGAGTCTTTTTCATTAATTCTATTTTCTTTTCTATAAAGCTATGGAACATTTTGTAAATAAACATCTGAGAATGTTTTAAAACTCTCTGGAAGGACCCCACAACACGTTCAAATGTACAAGACGCTAAGTTGACTGACGTTGTTCTGTGTTTGATTGATTGCTTTGCCATTTTTTATATATATATAATAAAATACTTTTAAGAAAGGGGGCATTTGGTGGTTATGTTGTATATTCGATGCAGGAATATTGCACTTGGTTTAGGTTAGCGGTGAGGCTCCATTGTTAGATTACTTCTCCTAGAACAGGGATATCTGGAAGATGATCTGGATTTGCCGCACGTGCGGCTTTTAAAGGTGCGCGCCAACTCCCGCGTCCGTCACGCGCATCCCTGTTCATTTGCACCGAGTACAGGGCGCGCGGCCGGCAAATCCCGTCCGGGCTGAGGGAGACGGCGACGAACACATTTTACTAACTAGGTGCTAAATAAAACAAGGGTCATCTTTTCACCTCGAAACCTTTTTTAATCATTTTTTTATTATCACAGTTTACGGAAACTTAGGGAAAAGAGAGAAATCCCCGTTGGCGCCCACAGTGTTTTGAGCCATAGCTCAAAAATGGCGCGTAAAATGTCCGTTAGATAAATTTGTTCCGTCTTCTCTCATACATCTACGTCGAAAAACTTTTTTTTTTAATTTTGATTTTAACTTTGAGGCGGAAACGGCGATATATCCCGGGTCGTATATACAGAGGTAAGGTATATAATTTATCCATTTGTAAGGTTTATATTAGTCACTGAAAACCCTGATTTTGTAGGGAAAAAACGGCCTTCAGGGGAAGTCGAGAGGGCCAGATATTATTTTTGCGTGTCCTTAATCGGACACCGAATGGTTTTTTTTTCTTTGCTGAAGTATTAAGAAACATTAAATTTGGTTTTTAAAATCAGGCGTCAATCCTGTAGTATGTACTTTCGCCTAACAAGATTGGGAATGATACACAGCTCTTAGCTGTGATCCTAACAGAGCATTGGTATCTGCGATCATTGCTCTTTAAACATCCATCCTTCCCAAAACTTGATAAGGGAACAGGTAATAAGTAGTAGAAATGCTCAAAATTACCAGTAACCAATCCATAGGAACAGGATTTGATCCAAGTGTACTAGTGTCTGTTACATAAAAATACCACCCCCGGTGGTCTTGCCTGCTATTAGATTCTCATTTTTGTTCAATGGTAAACTCATATAGTGTCTCCAGTGTAATCAAAGTACAAATCAAAATATATTCTGAATTCTTTGGCATTGTGGCTCCCTACTTGTTCATCTATTAGGTAGACCAGTGTTTCTCAATTGACATCATGGTTACTTTGTATGCAACTAATTCCAACTAGGCTCTAAATTAAACTTGATTAGTTGTTAGAAGATTGATGGATACATGAGATAAAATTTAATCATACACATAAAATGGTGGGTTAACCAATTATTTCTTAATTTCGTTTCATACTTCCATACATATCAAATTGTTTTCCTTAACCCATTTAATCCCTCTGGCAACAACTGTTCCTAACATAACCAACATGAAATGAAAAAATCCATACATATTATGTGTTGGGGTGGTATAAGGAATAAAATGCATGCACTTATTTTGCTGGGAAACTTTTTGGATCAAACAGGTTAATATTAAGTGATACAACAATTTTTTGGTTTATATCACAATTTAGTTCAAAACACAACGTTTCAGCTACAGGTGATACATAATACTGGGAAAAACCATCAATGTGAATGAAAAACAATAGTGTGTCTGATACCCATCAGCTGAGTCAGTACCTCCAACCTTATTTTGATCTTATCTCTTTAGTTTTTGAATCACACATGGCAGATTGAGACTGAACTTTCACCAAGGGGTGAAGATTAATGAATAAAATGAACAATAAATGAAACATGGTCAAATTGAACTTCACCTAAATATGTAATTTAAACCTAATTTAAACAATGCAAGTAAAAATACAGTTCATATAGTTTATTTGTGTAACCTTGGAAGTTTGTTGGTTTGATTTTATTTATATTAGTAATTATTCTTCAGCACACTCCACCACATTAAAATCAAAGTGTCCAAGATGGTTTGGTTGCCAATTTAAACAATTTCTACATGATTTTAAAGAAATTTATTTCCTAACACTTGTTTGCATTAGGCGCTGTTATCTAATGCTAAGAAGCTGTTCTTTACAGTTGACATTTTTGATTTGTCCCCATGTTGATTGGTCTGGCGACTGCTGAAACAAGCCCTTAGATTCGATGTCCAGTTTTTATGCAGATTGGTGTAGAATAGGGGCTTGTGCTTGTCGAGCTTTTGGCAGACACAGAGACACAATATTCTGTGGCAGGTTTCAGGTTTGCCACTGTAGAGGTACAACCAGATACAGACAGCACCACAAAATGCTGTATACTGGAATGGACAACAAGGCTGTAGCTAGTAGCACCCTCTACTGGATTCCATTCTACATTGAGGGAATTGCTAGTCACATTTCCAACCTTCAGCACTGGAATTGATAGATCTAATGGGGAAAAAGGCAGGTTTTTTTAGGAATAAGTTGAGAGCACAGTTCATGGCAATCATTATGATTTTTTCCATACAAATTTAATTAGATTTTATCACAATGCATGTTCTTATTAAAAATAGAATGCTGTTACCTGTCTTATCTTCATTAGAAAACTCATTTGGCTCTTTCAGCTCTCGTCGAGTACGGTACAATGTCACATCTGTTAGAACAGAAATATCTATTAGATGAAGTCTGCACATTCCAGGATGATGTGGAAAATGAAACAGTGAGATCTGTGATGGGGGTCACTGGGAAGGGGGTGATCAGAGTTGTTAGAGTTTTAAAAACATGCTATAAATTGTTTTTTTTGCCTTTTAATCTGCATTGTCCTACTCACCTTTGATATCCATGCTGGGATTGCTCTGACCAGCAGCATTGATGGCCATCACCTCAATCGCACTTCGATTGGCACCCGTCATGTTGCACTGCAGCTGAACCGTTCGACACGCTAACACCAGATCTGCACCTTTTAGCTCATACACAGCATACTCTGTGGCCAATACCGACGCATTCCAGGAGAGCATGGCTGACCCATTGTTGATGCTGTATGTGATTCCCAGTGGGGGACAAGGGGCTGAAAGAACATCACAAAAACTGTAAACTTAATTGTTCCCTAAATTGTTTGACCTTACAGATCCAGATGAACATCTCTAGAGTGAATTTGGATTTACTTTATTGTCCTGAGACAATTTTCTGCCTGTTGCATAGTTTTTTGTAGAAGCAAGTTACTTATGGAGAAGTTTGTAGACCTCCAGTATACTCCAAAATGTATTTTTGGATATTTTGCTGTTACACAGTGCAGCAGTTCTCAGTTTTGTTTCAGCGAACCCTTTGTTAGTTTTATTTAAACAGTCTCTTAATCATGGGCAGAATACATTTCCTCATAATTGGCATACTTTGTCCCAGTACCTGTTGTCCCATTGATAGTTGCTGAGGGGATACTGGTTCCTGCCAAGTTCCTACTCTTCACTGTCACTCTGTAACGGGAGCTGCAGGCCAGGGGGAATTCAAATATTGTGCCACTTGTCCAATATGAGGTCATCATGAATCTTGTCTCTTCGTTGCCCTGTAGGCTACCATTGGTCTCAGCCAGGTACTCCACCCCAAGGCAGACATTTATGCCCCAGGAGACTTTGAGCACCTGCCTTCCCTCCTGCATGGGGTAAAGTCGTGTCCACACTGCACTGGGGGGGCAAGGAACTGTGAAGGAGAGGGTATTTTTATTGGAGGCATGGCTTTGTTTTGTTTTACAGACCTGTCAGTTTGTTTATCTGACCACAATATCTACAGCAGGTTATTAAAGGTACTATTTGGAATGGGTATGACTGAGGGTATAATGGCTACCTGCTCCCTTGACGTATGGCTGGCTAAATGAAGAATTGCATTCTTGATTGGAGGCCTGCACTGAGAAGTTATATGTCGATCCACATTGTAGCCCCACCACAGTGCAGAAGGTGTTTCTTGTTTGACAACAGAGCTGGTTGCTGCCTGTGCTCTGTGCACATGCCGTGTATTGAAGTGTGCCTGTTACTGGAGCCCAGGTCATGAATGCTGAGCTGTTGGAACAGCTGAGGTCCACTGAGATGTTGGCTGGCTGGCATGGAGCTGGGAATAGAATGGCAAATACGTTATTAGCTATATAAAGCAGGGTAACAGAGCTGGTTTTTACTGTTTTACTTTTATCTTGCGAATAGTGTGCCACGTCGCTTCAGATTTTCAGAGCATTTTATTGTAATGCAAAGCATACAATACCGGAAAAAAGTATTTGCCTGCTTCCAGATTTCTTCTTCTTTTTTGGGTACTTATTGTTTCAGATCATCTCATCTCAAAGTGCAAGTCCACCTCTGAATGCTCCAAGGACTGTCCAACCCTCCTCTATTAAAAAAGTACTCTGGATAATACCATCTGTTAAATAAATAATACAATACCTGTCTGGATGTTGTAGGTACTGCTGGCTGGGCTTTGACATTGTAAGCTGGATCCGGTGACATAAAAAGTGTAGCGTGTGCTACAGCGCAAGCTTGGCACAGTGCAGGTGGTGTTGGAGGTGGAACAAGTGGCATTATCTCCACCAGCGCCCAGTGCTGTCACCACATATGCCTGTGCCCCAGGTGCTCGGCTCCATGTGACCCAAACAGAGTTAGTCATGCAGTCTAGACTAGCTGTAACATTCTGAGGTGTGCATGGTGCTGCCAGAAAAGAAAACATAAAGAAGAAAGGTCTGTGGTCTCATTTGTTTGGGAACATTAAGTAACTATCACAACTCAGGGCTCTACAGTGTGCCCATTTCACTCGCATACAGTTTAATTTATGTGACATTGTATTATGATGATGCATGTAGTTGAAGTGCTTAAAAATAATAACTGACTGACTTGACAGAGGCTTACCTGAAGACACAGAAATGGCAGGGCTGCTGGTGCTGTTGCATTGACTGTCCAGGGCAGTTACGCTGATGTTATATTGCTGAGAGCACTGCAGCTGGCTGAAGGAGCAGGAGAGGTTGGCTGTGGAGCACAAATTGGAGTAGCTATTTGAGCCCAGAATCCTGGCAGCATAGGTTCTTGCACCACGGGTGCTGTTCCAGGACACCAGCAGTGTATTCGATGCACAATCCATGTTTCCTCGGACAAGCTGAGGTGCACAAGGTGCTGTGGGAGAAAAAAGTGTGTGAGTACTCACATCAGGACCACAGTGCTAAGGCAGTAGGGCATACCTTAGTAGAGAGGCAACTCACCAGTACGTATGGTTCGCGTCAGGCTTGGAGGGTTGCGGCAGTCATTACTGGAGGCTGTCACATTAAAGGTGTAATCCTGGCCGCAGTTCAAACTGGTGATGTTGCAACTAGTATTCCAGCTGCTACAGAATTGCATGGTGCTATCTGCTGATCTGATGCTCACATTGTAGTTCAGAGAATCCGGGTTTGGATCCCAGCTTACTGTTAGGGTGTTGCTGGCACAGTCAAGGCGGTTCTGGATGTTCGAGGGGGCACATGGGCCTATGATGAAAAAGACAGATGATGAAACTACAGTATACAAAACCACTGAATAGTGGGGAACAGAATGTTGTCCGCATATCTTCCGAGATTTAACTTAAATGAACTCCACTGTGTTGTAGAACATCTCATACAGTCATGGCAGCATCAAGACAAAGGACATTCAGGTAACCATACCTGTTTTCAGGGTCAGTGGTGTGCTGTCCCGACTTTGACAGCTAGCGTCAGTGGCTGATACAGTAAAGTTGTAATTCTGACCACAGCGGAGGCCACTTAGTTGGCAGCTAGGGGCAGTGTTATTGCAGTACACTCTGTCTCCGGCCCTCCCCACTGCTTGCACATTATACATCAAAGCATTAGGGCTTATATTCCACGTCATCAAGGCTGTGTTGGATGAGCAGTCAATGGAACCTCCCAAGTTTGCAGGAGAACATGGCACTGTGGGGGAGTACATGGTCGCATTAGGGCGACTGTTTTCCATAACCCCCCTCACACCCCTATCCACGCCCAATTCTGCTGGGCCCTCACTCTTACCTGTCAGTACTGTGACTGTCTGACTTGAAAGACTGCTGCAGCTGTCACCCACAGCCAATACTCCCACGGCATAGATCTGACTGCAGCTCAGGCCAGCAATGATGCAGGATGTGTTGTTAGAGATGCAGTCCACCCTTTGTCCAGTGTTGCTTAGGGCACTGGCAGTATAATTCCTGGCTCCTTGGCTAGCTGCCCAGCTCACCATGACCGAGCTTTGCTGGCAGTTTCGCACTGCGGTCACATTAGTGGGCATACAGGGCACTGGGGACATACAACATAGATACTCTGTAATATCATTTCAAAACTCACACAAGGTAGTGAGGTTCAATGTTTTTAGATTGTGTTCTATCGAAATTAACATCCATTCAATAAAGTGAAAAAAGCGGACCTTGCTGGACTAGCAGTTCTGCAGGGTATGCTTAACAAGGTGCTACTGACAAACCGCATCACCATACATAAAAGGCAAGTGTGCTGAAGTACATTCGATCAGCAACGAAACAGCCAAATTTCACTACTATTGAGTGTGATACGTGGGCTGGTCCCTCTCAATGGTCAAGACTGTGACACAATAACTCCTCCCACAGTGCAGGTCAATTAAGGAGCATCTGTTGTTGTTGGACTGACAAGTGTGTGTGTCCGGCAATGCCAGTTATTGTTGCCAGATATGACTTTGCTCTAGGAATTGGAGACCAGGTAAAAGAGTAAATGTAACCATTAGGGGTGTGCAAAAAAAATCGATTCACAAAAGAATCGTGATTCTATCTCTACCGATTCAAAATCGATCAATATTTCCTATTTTGTAACGGCGCGAGTTTAAAGCCCTTTTCAGACCGAACGCGGCATGCTGCGCTCCGAAACCCATTGTTTTCTATGGCGTGCGCGGCGCAAGAAGCGTTTTGCGCTATGCTGAACCAAGCGCAAGGCCAGCGAAAGCGCAGCACAGGAGCAGCACCGCGCCGCCCACTTATGCTGTCCATATTATATAATATTACTATTGAAACAGGCATGCCAGCGGAATGACAGGAGAGTGTTTCGCCTCTCTTTTTGCGCTAAAGCCCACGACGAGCGCAGTGTATTGAGCGCAAAGCGCTGCTGATCGGAGAGTTGCGCAAACCTCGCGGCGCGCACAGCGCGTGCCGAGTTCGGTCTGAAAGCGCCTTAACTGGTTTTCCGGATAGGAGTTTGCCAATCCTATAGATGGCGCAAAACCGGGTTCTGCTCATATTGTAACGTGTTAATTTAAGTTGACGGTTTGCAGTTTATATTTGCAACAGTTAATATTTTTGTAATGCAACTTTAACTATTATCTCAGGGCTGTATTTCCTATCTGACTGATGGAAAAAATGGACGTTTTGAAGCGAGAATCGTTTTGAGTCGAATCATGAGCCCAAGAATCGAAATTTAATTTAATCGTGAGGTTTTCTGAATCGCGCACCCCTAGTAACCGTCATAATGATGCATTATGCATAAGAATGCATTGCAGCATCCCCATGAGGAAACCTACCTGAAGCTATGTATGAGGCAGGGCTGGCAGTACTGTTGCAGAACGCCCCAGTTACAGAGGCTCGCACAGTGTAGTTCTGGCCACACTGAATGTCCACCAGGTCACAGGTGCCGTTTCTGGACTGGCACCAAGTCTGATGGCCTTGGGATGATGAGGCGTTGATGACAGTGCTGACCACAGCATTCCCCGTCACCCACGACAGTGAGGCCACGTTGGTGATGCAATTCACAGTACTATTTACTATCACAGGTGGGCATGGAGCTGCAAGGCACAAATATATTCTGGTCGTTGCACCATTCTCTACTATTCTAAAGTCATAGCGGAAGGCTATACTAATACGGCCCATTAGTATTCGTCTTTCATTCACTCTATGGATATTTATTTTCCTCCTTGATATCAGGCCTCTGTATATAATATTCTAACATTTTCACAACCCTACCTGTTGTTATGACAGCACTTGTCTGCAGAGTGCTGTTGCACATACCGTCATCAGTTAGCACAGTTATGTTATAGGTCTCCCCACGCTGCAGGCCATTCACCTGACAGATAGTGCCACTGGTGAAACACTGGTATGACCTGCTGGCCGTGGCCAACACAGTATATCAGTGAGCCCCCAGGCTGGCATTCCAGGATACCACTGCTTTGCTGGCATTGCAGGATAGGTTGGCAGCCACATTCAATGGAGTGCAGGAAACTGGAGTGAATTAGGAGATGAAGTGTACTCTGTTCCGTAAGTCCGTAATGAATGTCCTCTGGGAAGAGCTTGACAGAAGCTTACCTGAGGACACAGAAATGGCAGGGCTGCTGGTGCTGTTGCATTGACTGTCCAGGGCAGTTACACTGATGTTATACTGTCGAGAGCACTGCAGCTGGCTAAAGGAGCAGGAGAGGTTGGCTGTGGAGCACGAATCGGAGTAGCTATTGGAGCCCACAATCTTGGCAGCATAGGTTCTAGCGCCATGAGTGCTATCCCAGGACACCAGCAAAGTATTCGAGGCACAATCGATGTTTCCTCGGACAAGCTGAGGAACACAAGGCACTGCAGGAGAAAAAAGTGTGTGAGAACTCACATCAGGGCCACAATGCAAAAGTGGTAGGGCATACCTTAGTAGAGAGGCAACTCACCAGTACTTATGGTTCGTGTCACACTTGGAGGGCTGCGGCAGTCACTACTGATGGCTGTCACAGTTAAGGCATATTCCTGGCCACATATCAAACTGGCGACACTGCAACTGGTGCTCAAGCTGCTGCAGGTCTGTACAATGCCATCTGCTGATCTGACACCAACATTATAGGTCAGGGAATCTGAATTTGGATCCCAGCTGACTGTCAGGTTGTTGGTGCCACAGTCAAGGCGGGTCTGGATATTCGTTGGGGTACAAGGAGCTGTGATGAAGAAGACAAAAAATAAGACGATAAACGACCTTGAAGGAGAGCAGGCTGTCTTCATATGTTCACATACTTAAACTCCACTCTGTTGTAACACAACCTATTCTCTAAAGGCAACATCAAACTAATGGAGAAGAGCATACCCTCATACCTGATGTCAATGTGAATGCTGTGCTGTTCGGACTTTGACAGCTAGTATCACTAGCTGACACGGTGAAGTTGTAAGGCTGACCACAGTTGAGACCACTTAGTCGGCAGTTAGGGGCAGTATTACTGCAGTACACTCTGTGTCCATCCCTCCCCACTGCCAATACATTGTAAAGTAAAGTGTTGGGGCTTACATCCCATGTGAGTGAGGCCATATTGGATAAGCAGTCAATCAAGCCACCAACACGACTAGGAAAACACGGTGCTGTGGGGAAAAATTATACGGTCATACTTGGACAAATGTCCGTTCATATCCCCCATAACAAAGCTAGCCACGCCCAATTCTGCTGGGCCCTCATTCTTACCTGTCAGTACTGTGACTGTCTGACTTGAAAGACTGCTGCA
>JAODKL010000044.1:6646150-6693721 GCA_026780765.1 Petrocephalus schoutedeni
CCACAGCGGAGGGCGCTTAGTTGGCAGCTAGGGGCAGTGTTATTGCAGTACACTCTGTCTCCAGCCCTCCCAACTGCCCGCACACTGTAAGCCAAACTGTTGGGGCTTGCATCCCACGTGAGTGTGACAGTGTTGGATGAGCAATCAATCAAGCCTCCCACACGAGCAGGAGAACACGGTGCTGTTGGGGAAAATTATATGGTCACGTCTGCCCTCCCAATACTCCCTTCATAACCTAGCCACAACATCCTATGCTCGTCTTAGGTCTTGCCTGTCAAAACTGTAACCGTCTGGCTTGATGGGCTGCTGCAGTTGTCGCCCTGGGCGCTCACTCCCACGGTGTAGATCTGACTGCAGCGCAGGCCGGCAATGCTGCAGGTTGTATTGTTAGTGCGACAGTCCATCTGGTGTCCACTGTTGCCCCGGGCAATGGCAGTATAATTTCTGGCTCCTCCACTGGCTGCCCAGCTCACCATGACCGAGCTTTGCTGGCAGTTTCGCACTGCGGTCACATTAGTGAGCGCACAGGGCACTGGGGACATACCACATCATTAATCAATAGGGGTGTTCTGCAATTAAAACCTTGTTTTACCTTTGTTATTTTGTCTTGGACCAGCCTCGTTGACATCACGTATGGACCCCAAGAACTGCATCCTCCCGGGAATTCCCTTTTACAAAGTCCACCCATTCAGAGAAGCCCCATCCAACATGTGCCTTAATTCACCGGTGGATCTTATTTGGGGCCCCGCCCCTTGCCAGCTGTGGTCAGATCTGTCAGATTTGCCTCTCTACTTCAACGCAGAAAACTGCAAGATCTTTCCTACATTTGCAATTTTTTCAACTCTATATACACTCTCCAGACACTTTATTAGGAACATCCTTATAATACTGGTTAGGACCACACTTTGCTTTAATTAGTAGCCTGAATTCTTCATGGTGTGGACTCAACAAGGCACAAGAAACATTCCTTAGAGACTCTCGTCCATGTTGCCGTAATTGCATCACGCAATCGTTACAGATTTCTCAGCTGCCGATTCATGCTGCAAATCTCCTGTTCCACCCCATCCCAAAGGTGCTGTATTGGGTTCAGATCCGGTGACTGAGGAAGCCATTGAAAAACACTGAACTCTTTGTCATGTTCATGGAACCAGTTTGAAATTACTTGTGCTTTGTGACATGGCTCATTATCTTTCTGGAAGTGGCCAATAGATGATGGGTCAATTGTGGCCATAAAGGGATCCACACGGCAAGAAGACATGCCCCAAGTCATTACACCACTACCATCCGCCTGGACTGTTGACATAAGACAGAAAGGGTCCATGGATTCATGATGTTGAAGCCAAATCCTGATGCTAGCATCTGAATGTTGCTAGAATGTTGAAAGATTCATAAAACCGGGCAGTTTCATTAAGTTATTCCAGTCTTCATCTACAGCTCTGGAAAAAATTAAGAGACCACTCTATATTTTTTTTAAATCTGCATTGTTAAATCCTGGTTTAATCCCGGTTCTGCTGGCAGGAGGCTACACTGCGTGGCAGGCTGATTCTAGGCTCAAAGTTTCTAAGACATCAGTACACAAGAACAAGGAGAAGCAGGAGAAACTGGCAATGACCAGAAACTTGCCAGGTAGAGGGGGAATCGACTTTCTAATGCAAGAAATGACTGTAAACTTGCCCAGCAGTGCCTCATGAATCGGAGGATGATACCAAGTGACCTTCAAAATGAATTGGAAACATTAAGTGGCATGACATGCACAGCTAGGACAGTTATCAGGCTCATAGAAGGAGGACTGAAGTTCCATAAAGCAAGGAAGAAGCCCTTCATTAAAGAGAAGAACCAGGCTGCAGTTTGCAAAAAAAACATATTTTGCACAGATGCATAACCATAAATTGAGAAATGAGTGAAACAAAAAATTGTGCCGTGGTCTCTTAATTTTTTTCCAGAGCTGTATATGATTTAGGTGAGTCTGTGTCCATGGTAGATTCAGTTTACTGTTTTTTGCAGACAGGAGAGGAACTGGATGTGGTCTTCTGCTGTCATAGCCCATCCACCTCAAGGTCCACCATGTTTCATTCTATGATGCTCTTCTACTCACCACTCTATATTGCCATTCTCATCCAATTTCTTTCCTCAGTAATGTACTAGCACCCACAGAATTGCTGCTCACTGGATGCTTCATTGTTTGTCAGTTTAGACATAGTTGTGCATAAAAATCCCAGATCATCAGTAGTTTCAGAAAGAAAAATCACATTTTTCCACATTATTAAGCTTGTATCTAAGGCCGATGTCTGCATGATTTTATGCATTGATCTGCTGCCATATGATTGGCTGCAGAACGAGTAGGTGCTCAGGTATTCTTAATAAAGTGGCTGGTGAGTGTGTATTATTCATCTTATGCTAATAAAACCAAGCAATTCCTGACATTATTATTGGCCGAAAGAAAGGCTGTATTCTGCAATGTAGCCAGTGGTGCTGATTCCAGTTTTTTGTTGATTATCTACTTCTTTTTGTTCCCCACAATACTTTTTTAACATATGGAATACATCAAGTTATCAGACACTATCCTCTTGACACAACTATTGAGACAAACACTGAAATGAAGTTCATAAATAAAATGTAAGCAATACCAGAATTCATCTGTATAGCCCTGGAAGGTAAGCTGGGACATCTGCCGTTGTAGTAGGTGACACTAACTGTGTACGTTTGCCCACATCGAAGGTCAGGGATGATGCATCCATTGGTAGTGGAAGTACAGTTGAGCTGTCCTGCAGATTGGTCCTTGATTGTGGCCACGTGAGAGCCGTTCTTTTGGGTGTTCCACCATGAGATAAGGGCACGGTTGCCAGAGCAGTCCAGGGAAGCATTCACTTGGTATGGTGGGCATGGTGCTGTAAGAACCAGCAGTGTAAGATTAACTGCCAGCAGTGATTTCACTCAGCAATTAATAAAAAAAAAGAAATCACATGCACTGGAAACTCCTGGGAACAAGTGTTGCGGAGAAGGGGTAGTAGTGTGGGGGGGTTACCTGTGTCCACCGTCTGATCCAGGTTCTCTGTGACGTTGCACTTTAGGTTGGTGACAATGAGAGAGACAAAGTATGTCTCCCCGCAGCGTAGCCCCTGGACGCGGCAGCCAGTGCCCATGCTGTTGCAGCTGTGCACAGTACCGTTCACACGCATGGCTGAGGCAGTGTACGACACAGCACCGGGGGCGTAATCCCAGATCAGCATGACAGAATCAGAGCTGCATTCAGCCACTGAAGATATGTTTTGGGGTAGGCAAGGCACTGGAATAGAAATAAGCACAGAGAGGCGTAAATGTATACGTGCCAACATAAAGTCCCAAAGCATCCCTGACTGACACGTGAAAAACCAAGTTAGGTAACCCACTGTTCATATATCGTCTTTAGCTAATTAAGAGGTAAAGTGTTAGGTGTAAGTGGAAACAGGTGGGGTGGTGGCTCCACCATCAGTGGCTGGCATTAGCGTACTTGTTTCAGCCGTGTCCCCCAGGACACCACTGGTGGTGCAATCATTGTCAGAGGCGGTGATAGAGACACTCAGACTCTGCCCACATAGCACATCCAGCAAGCGGCAGCTGGTAGTGGTTGAGTTGCAGCTGTAGTAGTCTCCAAAGTTGCCCATGGCTTCCACTGTGTAGAACAAGGCACCCGGAGCCTTGTCCCACATGGCCACCAGTGTGTCGGACTGGCAATCAGCGACAGTGCTCAGATTTGTTGGCTCACAGGGAGCTAAGAGGAAGCCAAGTATATTGTTAAAAGGACAATGGTAGGGAGTTCACTGTATTTTTCATTTATCATAGAACCACATCTTTCAAAGATATCATTTGTCAGTTTTCAAATTTTAATCGATATACGGATATAAGAAATATTACAGACATAACCCACATAACACAAACTTTTGTTTTTCATTGAGTGAGGGGGAAAGAAAGTCAAGTCGTGATCAGAAATGGAGTCATGAGCTGAACACAGAAGATGGGCTGGTAAATAGGCACAGTATTGGGTCTTTATTGATGTATGGGAGAAGCATTAGTATCATTTAAACCACTTGGTTTATTTGTTCCCTAGTATTTCTGTGCCTGAATTACTCACAAAACATATGCTTGCTTTGTGAAGGCTATTGTTATATATGAAGGATGGTCTTACCAGCCTGGACGTTTCCTGGGATGCTGAGCTCACTATTACACTGCCCAGTATAGGAATAAACGGTGAACTCGTACATTCTACTGCAGATCGTCGTGGTGAAGACGCAGGTGGTGTCGGTTGTTACACATTCTGTCACCAAGCCCATCGAGTCCACAGACGTGGCTACATAATGGGTCGTGTTATTTGTCGCTGACCAAGTGAATGTAATGGCGTTGCTCAAGCAATCACGAGAGAGCACCATGACGACAGGCGGGCAGGGCACTGGAAAGAAAAGTCAAAGGGGTGATTTTTCAGCAGCGTCTGTCGTCTGTCAAATATACCTTTCTGATTCCTAAGACAAGTTTTATGGTCACTTCTCTATAGACTATAAGCTTGGCTTGGGCATTTTCCATGTTCATTGCAAATCACATATGTCAAAATATGGGTGTGGAAGATCACACCCATCACACAGAGAACATAATGGGAAAAGCCATTGGAGCTCATTTTGGGGATTGATTGACTTGAATGCTTCGTGAAAAAGCCTCACCTGTCTCGAAGGAGCTGGAAGTCTGGGAAATGCTCTCGCAGATGCCGGAAATCGTAGTGACATACACCATATATATCTTCCCACAGGCCAGTTTTGAGATCTCACAGCTTGCTAACTGTGAAGTGCAGTTCAGGGGCAAATCGCCTGCACTGGTGATTGAGGCCCTATATGATATGGCCCCAGACACCAGCCCCCACGTTACCAACACCGTCCTGCTGTCACATTTGTAGTCCACTGAAATGGATGTCACTGGAGACATGTCTAAAAGGAGAAAAACTAGTTTTCAGCAAATCAGGACCAGAAGATGACCTTTTTATAAAACACATCTTGTAGTGTTTATAAATAAAACGTTACTTTTCAACTATAGTTAAAAACATTTCACATCGATGCTTTTCCTGCTCAGTTTATGTCTATGTTATTGCTGGCTGAATTTTAATGCTATTTAAAAACTCATCCAATGTAAAAAGTATTATACAGTGTAAACAAAATAAATTACTCATATTTGAACATTTATAACACATTGTCAAGCTAACACCACTGCCTTCACCATCAGTCTGTCAGTGACCTTACTCACTGGTTCTTCTGAACGTGGTGTTAGCTGGCTCTCCAGGATCCAAAAACTCATTGATAGATGATACCCCAATTTTGAACGTAGAGCAGGGGGGCAGATTGTTGATGTCCACGAAATTAGTGGTGGTGTTGAGGACCATCAGAGTGATACTCGGATTGTCCGAGTCCCACACGGTTACTCGGTAGGTGAGCACCTTGTTCACTTTCTGCCAGCTGACCCGGGTTATGATAGAACTAATGGACTGAACAGTGATACCCGTTGGTGGCTGTATCACTAAGGATAGACAAATACCATAGGTGTTGTTAGATAGTATATTAGTACGATAGAAAGCCTTGTAAACAAACCCAAAATTGATTCGTGTTTCTTTTATTTTAACAGAACTACATCTGGGACTTTTAATTGACTAAGATTAAGTTGCGATATATTTAGTTATGAATTTATGATGTATTGTTGTTCAAAGTATGCCTTGACTACCTCTTTTTTGGAAAATAACGGTGTACTTACATGTAGTTACGGCTTTCACTGTGCTGCGCGCCCCCAAACCAGCGGCGTTTAAGGCGTACACGGAGCAGTTGTAAAGTGTTGCTGGAAGAAGATGGTTCGTCACTCCGCTTTCACCCGTAAATGTGTTGTTAAGTAATATATGAGCTCCCGAGTTCTCCAGTATCAAGTAATATAACGTTGCAGACGCCACAGTAGTCCAAGTGCAAGTGATTGTGGAGCTTGATATCGCTCTGCAAGAAGTCATTTCAGAAGCCGCGGGGACTGAAAATTGAGGGGAAAGAATCAAATCATGTGCCGTATGTCTGTGTGTGTGTGTATATATATATAGACTGTCATTTCAAAGTTATGACTGGGGGGGGGGGGTAGATAAAAATACATACATGTAAGAGTATGAAACAGTGCCTTAGATGAATCAGGGAGATTTAGTTGAAGCGACACTATTTACCTGTTATGGCTGTTTGCCACGAAGAGCACACTACATTGTTGTAACGAAACGCTTTCAAAGTCACGTTGTAAACGGTACCCGGTCTCAGCCCTTGTACCAGCCTTTCGGTGCTGACCGGCGCTACGGCTACTACAACCGGCGCGGAGATCGGCCCGTTTGCCCGCAAGTCCAGAAAATAATTTGTTGCTAAAGCGACTTTTTTCCATTTCGCATTCAAGGATGCCGCTGATGGAGATGTTACTGATGTGATTGAACAATCTAAAAGAACAGAGTGGAAAAAATGCAATTCGTATGTAAGCGGACCATTAAATTACTTTGTTACATTTTAAAACGATACAGTGTCTCTAGAATTATTATTATATATAGGCCTGTTATAGATTATATATAGGCATCATATACGTTGTATTATATGTGATCACAATGTGATCTTTGTCTGTCAGACACATTTTAATGTCAACAGATGAACAACTTTTACATTTTCCTTAAAATAGTCAACTGAAAAAAACAATACCTTGTGCCTCTGTATACTGAATCTGGAAGAAACGAAGATAAATTAAAATACATCTTTTAAAAATACATCTTTTCGATTGTTATTTAATTATTTAATTATTCTTGATTGACAGTATTTACCTGAACCAGTGAAGTCAGTATTAACAAAAAGTTTACCAAGAATTCCATCTCTAGCAAAAATCAAGATATCCTGAATGGTTGATGCATGGATGCCAATAATAAAAATGTGTCTCAACTCCTTTCAGAAACGGTTCTGGTGGTATTCTGCGTGGAAACCGAAGCGTTAGGTCGAAATAAATACGGGTAAACTTCTGATGCCTTCAGGCACACCGGTGTTACGAGAAGGTTAAAAAGGCGAAAGCTTTCATTGTAAAACAGAATGCAGCTGACCTTGTGTAAAGTAACACCCTTAACTCCATATATACTTCAAATTGGCCATGGTCTGCAGCAAAGCCTTTAACATTTTGTAAGGTACACGTTTGAAACGTTACTTGCTAACTACTGTTAACTCATGATTGACATTTTTAATGTACAACATAATATGCAACATATTAAAAATTGACCTTTTGTTACAGTTTGACATAAGAGAAAATAATTGCATTTTTAGTATTTATAGCGTCAGATTACAGAAGTTGAATGAAATGAAATGGAGACCCAGCAGGAAGTATGGCTCAGAGCACTATACATTCCTGTGGGAAATCTAACGGCTGAATAGCGGTGAGCACAGCGCGCACTTACCTTCTGACACATTCTGGATTGATGATCAGAAGCATATAAACCAGCTGGAAGCTAGAAGGTAATAAATAACAGCGCGCGGTGATTGGATGTGGCATTGTCTCGCGTTACTCTTCTACATTATAGAAGCGAGCATTATTTATTTCCTTGGTGCACAAAAATGTATCTGCATACATCCAACTTTCCCCCTCTTATCCTAGTATGCATGCAGGGTAACCTGAAACGCAATCCCCAGTACAATATTTTGATTTGATTGGTTCAATTGTAAATTACAATACGTTTAATTGAAGATTTTTTTAGATCGACAGGGATTCTCTAAAATAAACGTGACAGATAAACATGCTTCATGAATTAAATTTATTTAAAACATTCCTGCAGTGGCATGCGCAGGGCCGTAGCCAGGGTTTGGTCCGGGGGTGGGGACGGGGGGCGCATGGTCCCGTCAATGACACATTACACACAGGAGGCCTATTTCTGTTTGCAAGAAACACATTTTTATTGGTGTTGAAAATCTGAAAAACGCACATTATGGAAAAAAATCCACACATCATACAGTGGGTCTTACTGAATGAATTTACGTATGTCATTAAAATATAACAGAGCAGTAAAATATTATGGGTATGAAGCATGTAATTTAAGGTTATTTGTAACCATATATAAGCATAAAAATGAAAAATGAACACAGCATTACAAGCTAACATTAAACACACTTGTTTTGATATGCAAATGTGGCTTTGAGGTGTTTCTAAGGACACTCTCATTGATACCGTGCCCTTCAAAGTAGTTTACTATTGTTTTTAATTAATGACGTTATATAAAACGTTAGTTAGCTTAATCTAGCCCATTAGCCGTAATATGAAAGAAACCCAACCTTTAATATGGCTGGAATCGTCTAACCTACGCTTATATTTAACATGTTTCACACTGTTGTCTTTAATCCAACGCTATATCAGGTAGCTGCTTTGGAACGTGTTTTACAGATAATGAATCATATTCTGCCCGCGCACCCACCCCGACAATGCTGCGCGATCACACGCACTGAAGTGCGCTTGTGCGCTTCGCGGAGCAGGAGCGACTCTATTCGCCTTTCCGGAGCTCTTTTGGACGCATATTATATGCGCTTGAATGCCAGAAAATTCGGCAAAATTATTGTATGATTGTGTCTCTTAAAAGGACCGTTATAACGATTAAATCGAACGAACTGTTATTTACGATCACTTATGGCCTGCCTGATATTAAACAATGTTCTGTTTCATACAGTTATCTTTACTCCAGATGGTATGTCAGGTCGCTTATCTTGGAAGGTTTTTTGCAGATAATGACCATTGTCTTACCATTGTCTTTCACAAAAATAATTTGTCACTGCCCGTCGCTGATTTGTTTGTACAACATAAGAAATACCGAGTTTTGTGATTCATTTTCAAACGGAACATCAATTGTTAAACGTTGCGGGGTATTATTGGATGGCTCTGCAGTATATATGTGTGTACGCGCTCATACATAAAATACATAAATAATAATGTCATATATTTCTGTTGATTTGTTATGTTTAAGTCCTTGGACAATTTTTACCTGAAGTCAGTATTTAAAAAAGTTTCCCAAAGGATTACATCTATAGCAAAGGTATCAGAAAGCATTGATGTATGTATATAATAAAACTTGTCTGTACATCTTTCAGCGGGTGCTATGAGTGGAGACCAACAAACACAACAGAATACTCACAAAACTGACTGGCCTGTTTTCAGTTCCAGTTTTGATTTTTAAAGCACTAAAACGATATTATTAAAGCTGAACTGTTATAAAGTACATTTTTCATCTTTTTATTATTGTATAGATTCATAATTTCTTCCCAACAATATTATGATGCAAAGAATTCATTTTATTTCAAGACGCGATAGATACAGAAATACATCCTTTACAGATATAGGTGGACAGATATATAGGCTCTCTTTGGCTAAGATATTTGTAGCTCGTTCTAATGTTTCATCCAGAAGGAAATGTGACATGTAGCACTCAAGGTACAAATCGGGCAAGGCGGCATGCCGGACCGATGCCAGCCTTAAATCATGTGAATCGCTGTGTGATATCAGCGTGTATTCTGTCATTGTGCCATACATCAATGTTATGTGTAGTGTTTAATGTTAATTGGTGCAAATATTGTGTGAGTAGTTGGGGCAATCAGCACGATGGCCAGTGTGTGTGAATTCTTAGAGTGACGGCCATATGTCAATAAAAGCCATTTTTGTGCTATCCTGCACCTTATGTCTTAGACATATTATTGTCTTGTAGTTGCGCCACAATGTTTTATAGCTTTAAAGCTGAGAAAGTAATTAATCAATAAATATGCAGGACGACCTATATGGGGTTTAATTGGGTATCAGTACTCATTTGGAAAAATATGGCATGCTTAAATTGACAAACTGTTACAATAACCTTCTTACAGATCCTTGGTCCACTATCTTGCATTTCATTAGAACATTTTATGAATATACAGCAAAGGAAATATTTCAGCGACAAGCATGCCCCTTAACAGCCATTACAGTGATCACATGATACATATGTCTTACAATCGTCTATTGTGTTTAAGATTCAATTCAGAGTTTATAACTTTAGTTGAATCTTTAATTCAACTCGTCTTACAGATTTTCTGCCATTTAAATATGAAGTAATATTTAAGTATAGCTACAGATAAAATATTTTTTTTTTATATTGTATTTAGGGGAAGTCATACACCAATGACTAAATGAAAGGGATTTCCCAAACAGATTTCCCAAACTTTCCAGCAGTGGCTGGTCTGGCAGGAATGCTGTAAAACAAAAAGTAACTTGAGCAACTGGGAGACAATCAGCTGCTTCTTCTCACTTTGATACAGTGTGACACAAGAGCAGGACCTAAACGGCACCTTTGTTAACGTGCCATCTGCAAGCTCGATTTTAATCAGTTGTGTGATTATTAGCATTATTAGCTTTCCACATTTAATTTATGTATTTTAAAGCCGAAGGTACCTTATGGAAAATTATTTTATAGCTCAAAGTAACTTGTAAAATGTTACATAGCATTTTATTGAGGAATTAATAATTACTATAAGTGAAATATGTAAAGTTGGCAACATTTTCATTCTTTTATTCACAATTACAGACTGCCAAGAACTTGAGACACTAAATAAATGACTAATTAAGAAAACGGGTTTGCAAATATTAAAGCCAGAATATTGCATAGGATATGACATATTTTACAAAATAACATACGTGCCACCAGCTAATCCACACTTCTCCTCCTCCGGGACATTACTGAAAACACAGTAAAAAAAAAAAAAGTAAAATCAATCAAGTGCACAAAATGAAACAGTGACAAAAACAAATAAGTGAATTAATGTTTCATTGAACGTTCATCACATGGCAAAGGGTATTGGAAGACTTGCCCTGTTCCATCAATATAAAAATACATACCCATGTTGATATCACTTGCAAAACAGGAAACTGAAACGTCAAAAAACAGATATTAGAAACAAATTCAATGTTTTTTTCTGCATACAGTGATTGAACATAGGTTTTTGTGAATGGGGACTAACTTCTTTAGTTTCCTCAATTATGTGTATTAGTGACACGGTGGTCGTAATTTCGCCACTCACCGGAATACCTCCTCTTGGGGCAGAACTCGACTTTGGCGCCACCTGGTGACAAAGGGGCCACTACAACAGTGTACACGTCACCGCATACAATTCCGGTTATGTCACAGGAGCTCGCGCCTGGATAAGAACTACAACTGTAGTTGGAGCCCACGCCACTCAGGATAGCCGTGTAGATGCTAAGGCCCCCAAAGGAGTGCCAATATACACGGAGAGTATTGTTGGGCATGCTGTACAGCCTGATGCTGGAGGGGCAGCAGGCACCTGGAAGAGGATGGAAAAAGCTGAAAGATTCCCTGAGCTGTTGCTGGGAGGACAGATATTAAACTGCCTGCTAAGGTCATTTATCAATACCAAGAATGCAAAGGATACACCTGTGTTTTTGCAAGCCCAAGTTAGCATTTGCATGTTAAGAATGAACTTGGGAATTAATCAATGGATTCTTCTCATTCGCAAGAATTAAACCGATGTGTCCTTGATATTTGACTTGAGCGACATGTGAGAGATTTTTACTGTCCTCTGTACTTTGAGAACTGGAACTGTACTTCAGCAATGGAAGATGGTTTCAAATCAGTACGCGAGAACACAAGAATGGTTAAGTACTCATATTGATAAATACTCTATATTTACCAGAGGAGAAGCCATTGTAAGTGCACTCGGACTTCTGCCCTGTGCTACTGATGACATCCAATGAGACAGTGTAGTTTGTCCCACAGGTGATGCATCCCATCAGACAGTGTGGGTCCATAGTGTGGCACTTGGCATCACCCCTAGGTGACTTCAGTGACGCAACATAAGATCGGGCTCCTGTAGCTGCTGACCAGGTGACATTTGTCATGGCCCGGGTTACCTGTGTTACTGTCAGGCCCTGGGGACAACAGGGGCCTGGAATCATAAACAATGTACATGTACATTAGCCTTCATCACTCGCTTTCTCCGTGTGTAACGATTAGCTTTCCACCTCATATGAGCTACCTGTTTCCAAATTTACAGTGTAGCTGGGTAAACTCCGTCCAACGCTTGTACTGGCAAAAGCAGTGATTTCATAGATGGAGCCGCAGGTGAGGTTAGAGACTCCACAAAATGTTCCTCTTGACTGACAGGAGTGGGACTCTGACTGGCCCACTAAATTCACTGTATAGTTAGCATCCTTGTTACTAGCACTCCAAGAGATGTTAACAGAGGACATGTTGGTTTTCATGATGTTCAGGATCTCTGGAGAACAAGGAGCTGAAACAAGCAGTGCATGAATATCAGGTTTGAACAACTGATGCACCAATAGTGCTGAGACTTTTCAAAAGGTTATGAATATCATTTGGAAGCTTTACCTGTCTCTGCAGAGTAAGGTTTGCAAGTATGGTTGCAACCCCGGATCTCACTGCATGGCATAACCACAACAGTGTATATGGTGTTGCACCTGAGATCGGAGAGCACACAAATGGGGGCCGTGTCATTGCAATTTATGAGATCAGATGTGCCAACTGCTTTGGTCTTGTAAATGTCTGCACCACGACTGGGTGGCCACGTGATTTCAAGGGTCTCAGTGGATATCAGGGAGATAGACACATCATCTGGACAGCAAGGTGCTGGAGACATTGGAAATGGAATTAGTTAGTTATTTAAGTGAGTTTTCTTAAAGCATACAAAACTATCAAGTTAATGGTATATTAATATATTACAGGGGTCCCCAACAAGGGCCAAATTTCATCAGTTACGCAAAGTCGAGGTTCACTGCATGCAACTAAAATCTCTAGCACTGCTCCCTGTACTGCAGGTCATTTTTGGAAAACAGTGTCAGATAAATGAAATAGTACAAAGTAAATGTAAAGAAATCGTCATGGGGGGCAGGGGTGGGGGCGATGGGGCAACAATACAATGACTCTGACTTGAATTAAGTAATAGAGATAGCTGCAAAGCCTATACTGGTCATATAAGATAAGATTGCTTCTTATCAACAAGTGGTTGTTGAATATTGCTTAAGGTAGAGATGTTTAATTATAGGAATGCATGAGATTTAGGCGACTTCAGGTTTGGGAGCTTATAGGTTTGGCCTTACTGGTGGTATAGTTGACTATTGGTCCTGGTGGGCTGACTCCAGCGGAGCTAAATGCAAAGACTGTCATGAAGACCGTGGTTCCACACTTGCAGCGGAAACTGCAGGCAGTGCTGGTGGTGTTGCATAGCTCCTCGCTTCCATCATCACTCCTGACAAATGCTGTGTAGTAATCCACGAAAAGCACCCGCTTCCACTTTACAGTGCAGTTCTCGAAGACTGGCTCCTCTGCCCAGAGAGAATCTGGTGGACATGGGACTGGAGAAAAACAGTGCAAAAAACACAATTGGAATTTCCAGTTCCATGATTTAGTGCTACAGGAACCATGTAATTCATCGTTTCTCTGTGTGTGTTTTTTTGACAACTCAATGGTCTTGCAATAAGATATTTAGCATATTGTGATAGCAATCATATAGTACACATTGGATGGCCATCGGTGGACATTAAGTTTATCATCTAGCAATTCATTGCTTGGTGCTTCCACTGTAGTTTCTCTTTGGAACTTACAAGTGAGGAAGTCCTCTGGGTTAGAGGGATGACTTGGACCAGCCTGGTTCTCAGCAGTGACAGTGATTGAGTGGTTCTGCCCACAGTGCAGTGGTGAGATAACACAGTAGGTATCAGTGGAAGAACTGCAATTTTGGCCTGTAGTGCTGATGACATAGTAGCTGTCTGCTCCCCGCACGCTCTCCCAGTAGACAGCCATGCCCACAGACCGTCCTGCCGCCAGCATTACGTAAACAGACTCTGGCACAGAGGGACCTGAGCAGATGTGCAAACCAAGTGAGAAAAAAACCTCTGATACAATATTCAAATTCAAATCTTGCCAAATGAAAATGTGTTCTAGGTATGTCTAGTACATTCCTAGGCAGCAATCTGCTACTGTTCTGTCACTCATTTGAGTGAAACCTGGCCCTTACGTGTAATCTGACAGACGTAGGCATCACCACTCGGGAGATTATCAGAGCCCCATGCATTGGCACTGATACAATAGGTGGTGCCAGGTTCCAGATCCGTGAAGGTCAAAGTGGTGTTTGTAGCATTCAGCTGGACCTGAATGTTTGACCCCTGCTCTGAAAGGGACAGTGTGTACAGCACTGCTTGGTCCACTGGTTCCCAGGTTAAGACAATGCTGTTGTTGGTGGGAGAGGAAGTGTTGAGCTCTGGTGCACTCACCACTGAGGAGACACAGAAGACAGGCGATGAAGTCTGACATTATATGATTATACCAATATGTAAAAATAAACAGCCCACTGATTTTAGTGGTCACCTAAGATCTGAATTGGTAATGGTAATTTATTTAATCTGGAATAAATAATCTGGAATAAAAATATTTTCCTTTTAAATGTTTGAATGTTTTCTTATGAAACATTCAGCTGGCACTAGTTGTTGACAACAGTATTTTGAAACACCTGTTGTTGTTGCATGTTCATACTATTATAATTGGAATGCCTTACTTTGCCAGGTCATCTGAAAATAAAACAAGATTTTAGGCTGAAAGCAATCTGATCATACTTTTGGATTATTTGCATTATTCTTTTGGGAAAGTATCAGCCTAGTTCTCAGGGTTTATTTTTTCAATGTGTGCATTGCGAAAGATACAGTTTCTGCCAAAGGTATGACCCTGCAGGCAGACCATCATATTGTATAACACCACGTTATAGCGTGTTCATTATCCTACCGTTAATTAACACCTCTCTTAATTCAACACAATTACTCAGAACTTTCAACAGTAATCGAAAAATATCAAGCTGTAAGGCGATCCAATCGGACAAAACACTCATCGGATTACTTATTTTGGCCGCGACAATAACAGCAATCGTTTGTCATTCTGTTTCAGATTTTATTGTTGCTGGAAGATCCCAGCTAACAGGGAACATTCCCAGAACTTGAGCCAACGTTATGTAAAGGTCAAAAACGTTAATGGAGCGTGATTTCCACATTTTACATTTTAACGACGGTTCTGTCAAAGGTAGCGCGATGACATTATTACCTGAACATCCTTTTAAGGCAACTAATGTTGAAAAATATATGTATTAAAAATATTATTTTATGAAACCGCTACATGTGTAGGACAATACTGCGAATGGGCTGCCCACCCTTGCACCCATGACCTTAGCAGTGTGAAGTTGCAATTGCGTGTTACTCACTGTGTTACTGCCCTACCACGTTCTTTACTTGTTCTGAACTTATTATTCTTAGTTGCAGTGGTAGCTGTAGCAGTGGGATAACGTTCTGGGACCATCAGGAAAGCTGGACGCTTTGAACGTTCGCATACCTTAATTGTAACGTTCAGTAAACGTGCCTAGAACGAGAAATAGTTAGCGGGGATACACCTGGTACCTGTCTTGACGGTCATGGCCAGAGATGGCTGGCTTCTTCCTCCACCGTTGACAGACATAACACTGACTGTGTATTCAGTGAAGGGCTGAAGACTGCTTAAAGTTGCTGGGGTGTCGGACACTTGGATTTCAGAGAAGAAGTCCAGGGCAAAACACTCAAGGCGCACAATGTAGGCGCTTGCCCCGAACATCGGGCTGAAATCCACGGTGATGCTGTCGCCTTGTGTAGAGTACGCACCATTGATAACCGGAACATCGGGGGCTGCACAGAAGTTCAAGAATGACGTTATGATTCGCATTAGTTACAGACATTGCATCTCGTTTATTTCCAAGACGCACCAGTATGAGATCCCGCTTACCGGTGGTTCCTTCGATTTCTGAGCTGGTTAAGATACGACCCGTGTCATCCATTGCATCAACTCTCACGGTGTACACGGTGTTGGGGGAAAGGGAAATCACTGATCCTATTACTACATTTCCACTGAAGAGGGTGAAGACGGGTGGTTCTGGGGAACTTTTTGGTGTCGCTGTGATCTTGTACGAACTGGCAGCTGAATGACGACTCCAATGCGCCGTTATACTTTTTGATGTTACAGTAAAGATAGATAAAGTAATACCTGGGAAATGAAATATTCAGTATAAGGATATTAATAATTTATATTTGGTAATCTCTTAATCTAAAAAGGCAAAGTAATTAGTTATACTGACTAGGCTACTTGATCATCTGAGAATAAGAGTAGGGCAACCCCTTAAATTAAATATAATAGCCTATTTACCATCTCGAGCAGCAGAAATCTGTAAAAGAATCACAAAGTACATATTTTACAAGGTTGACAGCAATTACGATTGCGATTTTAAAAGCTATAGACAACATGGATAAATACACCGTTTATCGTTAGGGTTTCCCCCTGTAGGTATACGATCACATAACAGAACACTAATTATTATAAATGACCTCATGCACAGACAAACCCGCGCTGTTAAATTTTTCACATTGTCGGTGTGAAGTAGGCTAGCATAACCATTTTCTGGAAAACGCGCAGGCAAATACAGATAAGGAAATTACTGGACCACAAGTGTAATGTGTGTATTAATTACAACGTTCAGCTAAAATATAATCTTACCGTAGAGAAGCCCAAGGCAAGTAAAACAAACGTAAAACATTTAAAATATTTCCGTCCCATTCTTCCAGCGTTCACCATTTCGGGGGCAATCGTTATTCCACCTAGATAGATGTTTCTTTTTTTTAATTTATTTTGCTTGAGGCTTTACCTTACGTTTTCCTACTTTTTTGACACACTAATTTTATTGTTCTGCATATGGCCTACCCCTCCCTCTGTCTGGAAGGGTGGGAACCTATCAGGTATTGAGGTGAAAATACGGCTATGCACAATCTGTGGCCAGGAATTCAATATGATCTGAAAACACGGAAACCTCTGCTTTATTTATGAAGAAATTGGGGCATTGCAAAATAAAGTGAAATACCTTCCTTCCGGAGGCACTTATATTTTGTCATCTTTTTTTTTACGTTTTTACGAACATATGTATATTTATGTCCACGTTGTACGTGAAACAGTGAAAAATAAGTCGCATTAGATTAGATTTAATTTATGTTTTAAACTCCAGCTATTTCACGTCTCATTAGGAGCCAATTTGTTTGCCGTAATGTTGCACTCACGGTAAACTGCGCGCTTTTCTGTTTATGTATAATTAACATAATTGATGCTATGCAAATTTACTCTTAGCCCCCCCCTCGCACGTTTCCCTTTTGAAGGGTGGCAGGGGAAGTCTCATTAATATTCATTAAAGAAACGCTACCTGATTGGCCAGTAAATGCCCGACATCGAAAAAATAGGTAGCATATGCCGATAGGAGCACGTTCCCCGGCCTATCAAATAGCGATTCTCTCAACAACATTAAAATATTGGCCAATCAAGTAGCGCTAGTCTCAGGAATATTAATAAGACTTCCCCTACCACCCAGTAAAAAAGGAAAATCGCCCCCCACCCGCGCTGATGACGTAATCCGGGATCGGGGCGAGCCCGCGCGGAGTGTCAAGATGGCAGCCCGAGCGGAGTACGGGCTCAAGAAAGTAGTTTGGCAAAGTAAGTTCGACCCGGCGCTCCGTCGCTAAAGCTACGCGGCCTCGCCGCGGATATACCGGCTAACGCGGCACTGATACGGGGCTCGCCGTTTGTCGCCGGGGTTCGGTTAGCATTCAGCGTGAGACGCGGAAGTTGCTCGGACGCCCTCGGAGGAAAGTGAGCAGCGGCTGATCTCGCCGCGGACGGCACTGTGCGAGCTGCTGGTGCCCGTCCCCGTCCCCGTCCCCGTCCCCGTCGCCGTCCCTTTCCCGTCCCTCGTCAGTCACCACTGCGGAAAGCCAACTTTCTGGCGCTGCGCGGCGCGGCTAGCCGACGTGTCCGGAGCACAAGTTACACGTCTAGACTTGGGGCTCCGCCGCTAGCCGGCCAGCTAGCTTAAGCGTACCGCTAGGGCTGAGCCTGAGTCTGCAAGCAAAGGACGCCAGTGTGAATTATTCCGGCCACACATGTCAAAGGCACACCCGGCGCACTTAACCTGCATGTAAAGACGTCGGGATGTCTGCTTTATTAAAGTTCTGAGCTCTTTTGTGAACCATTTAAAGTCATGAGCAGTGTGTGTTATTAATGTGCGCAAATCTCAGATGTACTCTTGTCAGTTTTGGGATTTTGTCAAAATAAAGAATAAACATGCAGTGCTGGGTATTCGCACATATGTTTTTATCTATTTATTTATTTTATTTATATACTTACTCGTTCACTAAGGTTGCGTTAAAAGTATGTTTTGCCGTGGGATGCTGTTTTGTACGGCTCTCCTATCGACCAGACCGTGCCTGTGTGGATCCCTGTCATTTTTGAAACAATAACTTATACCACACCCTGTTTGTTTTGCAGAAATCAAAGACACCATTATTACAGACTGTAGGAAGTCTGAGGTGTGGAAGGTATGTCTCATTTAAAGACTAGATCAAACACTCCTTATATAGTGCAGGTTGGTCTGGTGGATCTTGGGATTACTGGCGTATTTTGCCCTGCTAGTTGTTTTAATTAGAATTGTGTACTGCGGAATCAGAAATGTCCCAAACATTAACAGGTGGAGTTATTACCTCTTACCCACATATTACTTAAATTTTTACATTTTTCCCATTTTAAATTGATTTTAATATGTTGAAATGTCCCAATATATTAGAGATTTTGTGATGTTTTAAGATTTGTATACAAATGTGCATATTTATGCACGTTCCACACTTTTTTTGTAGATCTTGTTACTGGATCACTTTACCACCAAACTGATGTCATCATGTTGCAAAATGTCAGATTTGATGTCAGAAGGGATTACCAGTATGTAAATCTACGTCTTTTTTTATGTGTAATGTATATAAATTAAATAATTTATTGAATGGCTTTTTTAAGTTTTCAGTTGATTTTTTTTTACCCATTTAAATGGAAAGTAGTTTTCTCTTAAGGATTGCCGTTAAATTTGGAAAGGCATCTTGGTGGTAATTTCTGATCGATCGTTCACAGTTGTCGAAGACCTTTTCAAAATCCGGGAGCCTGTCCCTCAAATGAAAGCCATCTATTTCATCTCGCCAACAGAAAAGGTTTGCTGGATATTAGCCCAGGTTGCACAATATGTTGTTTCAGCATCATCATCGCGATGCGTAGTAATCACCTCGCATTTGCCAGCACTGCTTTGTGTCTGTTGTTACAACTTGCTGCAACACCACCACCCATTTGACACACTTCAATGGTAGATATCAAATTTTATTTGGTTGTAGTTTATTTCGGGTAATTTTATCTCCCGTTTTATTTTTATAAATATTGTAGTATTATTGATTGGATATTTCAATATTGCAAGATCACGGTGTGATAGTGCAGCCCTAATTTTAACTTCATGTAATTAGTTTGTACTTCAGTTCTCTGATTCCTCATTTTAAAATTCTCTATTCTTTCAGTGTGTTGATGCCCTCATCAATGACTTTAAGAAAAAACCCAAGTATAAAGCAGCATATGTGTATTTTACAGACTGTGAGTATATTGTCAGGGACAATATATATAATATATTTTATAAATATATAATAAGTCGGAGTTGGTTTTGTTTAGTATCCAGTTAGGGGTATTACAAAAAGAGAGATTCTAAAACTTTTAGTACACATTAGAATGTGTTATTAGTCATAGTGATTCTTTGACGGTTTACGTCCTAAATGCTTCTCCTTTCATTTTGAAATGTTAAGAATTCAAATTTTTTTGCAGAATAAACCAACTCCTTTAACTGGGGAAAATAAAGCCGTCAGCTTATGAAATGGTGGAATGATTGCATATTCCTCTCTTGCTTTATAGATTGTGAAGATTCCCTATTCCAGAAAATGAAACAGTATTGTGCCAAGTCAATTAAAGTTTGCAAGGAGATAAACTTGGCCTTCCTGCCGCATGAATGTCAGGTAGGCGCTACTTTTCTGAACATTCACTTTTATTATATATTTTGGAAATTCAGCGTCACTCACTCACTAGTGAGAAAATGTAGAACTAACTGCCGTTGTCTAAGCGAGGGGAAAAAGTGTTTTGGGCTAACTAGTTCTACTAAAAAGTGAAGGCTGAGTTCTCCTCAGTGAAATGCTTGTGACTTGGTGAAAAGAACCGCTGGTCAGTTCCTGGCATTGTGTTTTTAGGTATTCACCTGCGACAATGCCGCTGCCTTCAAAAGCATTTACGGTGTTCACAGTAAGGACAAAGAGGCTACCCTGGAGACATTAGCAGACCAAATTGTAACACTTTGTGCGACTTTGGAGGAGAACCCTGCCATTCGTTACAGGTACGTGAATAATGTTGTTATAATTATTACCAGCTACCTTTTAAGTCCGAAAATTCCGAAGTAATAGTGTTTAATATTAAAAATAATGTGTCCACCACAGTGGACATGATGGACGGTCATATAATAAGCATTTTATGTTACAGGCTAGCACAATGGTTCAGTGCGTTCTGCTGAGGCCTAATTTCTCCAGGGTTGTTTATTAAGTTCCCACGTACCATTTAGATGAAGTAATGTCTTTAATCTGTTCTTAGTATAGATGTGTGACTGCCCTGTAACGGGCTAGTATCATGTTCAGGATATCCCCTGCCTTGTGTCCTGTGCCGTCTCTTATAGGCAAGTGGTTATATGGAACATGGTTGGCTTTATGTAATTAGTTGTCATGCGTGTTGCTTTTTATGTCCCCCCCTACTAAAAATGCAATGCTGTTTTTAGGGAATCAAGTTTAGATAATGCTAAAAAGCTAGCAGAGCTTGTTGACAAGAAGCTTGTCCATCACTATGAGATTGACGGGAATACCACAAAAAAGGTAAGTCTTTTTAAAATTTATTATAAAGCAGAAGTTTCTCTTTCACAGTTTGCAATACTGGTTGTAAGTACATTTTGTCTCCTGTGTTGTTAATTATAGGCCAAGACACAGGCTCAGCTGCTAATAGTAGAGAGGGGGTTTGACCCTGCCACCCCAGTGCTACATGAACTGACCTACCAAGCCATGGCTTATGACCTTATCCCCATCAACAATGACATCTACAAGTTAGATGCTTATTCATTGTTTTCTTGTGTTTTACCTTGGCAGACCTTTTCATTCATAGAAACTAGTTGTGACAGTATTAGTGGATATGTTGGCAGTCCTGGTTAGTTTACTGGCAAAGGAATCACAGTACCTCTTGGGCAGGCCGCTTCGTAGACACTTTCCCATGCAGGAACCTTTTTCAAGAAAGTACTGTTTTTAGGAACCAGGAAATTCTGTTGCATTCCCACCGCAGGAACTCCGCCTGACTGTAGTTCCTTGGGGGTAGTCACTGAACCTTTTTTTAGTGCCTACTCCAGAGTTGGTACTTTTCACTTTACCAAGAATTACTTGTTGTGATTGGTTGAACACATGCAATGGTGCTAATGTCAAAGTTATGTGGAATTACTAGGAAAAGAGAAGGAAGTACTGGTGCAGATATTAATATCATGGATGCCGGAATTGTGTTATTTCCCGGGCAAAAACATGACCTAAGAAACGGCCTTCTGTCGTACGCCTCCAGATACAAGGCGAAAGATGGTTCGGAGAAGGAGGCCTTACTGAATGAGGAGGACGAGCTGTGGGTGAAACTTCGCCATATGCACGTTGCCCAGGTTTCTGAGTAAGTGAGAAAAAACGAAGCCGTCAAGCCCAAGATTAACTATTTGCTCCTTTAGACATTTCAATTGTCTAAAATTGAAAGCAGTAAGCATTCTTTTACTCATGTTATGCATGTTTCTTTGTAGACAGATCCCAAAGCTGGTAAAAGAAATTTCTGCAAGCAAGAAACCATCAGATGCAAAAAATGTTTGTTTCATTTTGCACATTACAATTATTCGTTAATTTAAATTATGCTCTGTTATTTTTGAATTAATGATTTTACTTTATTTTTAGCTCACTATAAGCGGTCTGTCCCAGCTGATGAAGAAGATGCCGTCTTTTCGTAAGCAGCTTGCACAGGTATTTTCCTTGCTTGATGTTGGCATGCCAGGGACTGCAACCAGAACCTAAGCTTCCCGCTGTATTATGTTCTGGAGTTGATATAAATTGGTGTCGAGGGCTTTGTGGAAAAGGCAAGATATGGCCCGATATTTATTTGCTAAAGGCCCCCCTCCCCCCCCCCACACACATGAAATAGGCCAGTTGTATTTCAACTGTGGTTTGGTATGAGTTTACCGCTGTCTTCCTTCTTGTTTCCTTAGATGTGCGTTTTCACTGAATTCTATTAAAAAGGAGACTGATTCTCTTCCATCCATTTCAGAAAGTGGTCCATCTGAACTTAACTGAGGACTGCATGAAACAGTTTCAGGATAGTGTGGAGAAGCTGTGCAAAGCTGAACAGGTGTCCTTTGCGTTTTTCTTTGAAACCTCTTCCTTTTTTTTTTGCTTCCTGAAACATTTTGCTACATTTACCAGTGTCAGCTTCTGTATGTTTTAATACACCTTCTTAAAATGACTTGTGCCCACTGAGAGTACCCCATATGTGACTGTTTATTAATTATCAAAGGTAGAATTGCATGCCGTTTGCATAGTGCAGTATTTCCCAAACGGGTCCTCGGGGACCCCCAGACAGTCCACGTTTTTGCTTCCTCTCAGCTTCCTGCCAGGCAGTCCACATTTTTACAGGGAGAGAGTAAAACGTGGACTGGCTGTAGGTCCCCGAGGGCTGTACTGGGAATCACTGACATAGCGGAATGCATTTTGCATGTGAATTGCAGGTGAAATGTTTGTTGTTCTGCAGGATTTAGCTCTAGGAGCTGATGCAGAAGGTCAGAAGGTCAAGGACCCGATGAGGACTCTTTTGCCTGTGCTCCTGTACAATCATTCAACCTATGATAAGATCCGAGCTGTGCTTCTTTACATTTTCAGCCTTAACGGTTTGTACAAGATGTTAGGTTTTAGTAATTTTTTTTTCAAAACTTCAAGAAATATTTGAAAATTAGTCACAAAATTTAAGTAAAAATAAAGCTACTGTATTTTGTTTGCTATTGTTCCTTGACCACATACAGCCATAGTTTAATTTATACTTCACCAGCTATCAAATTATGAATGTCATGGGTTTGATTTTAGTTTTGTTTAATGGCAGGGACCACTGAAGAAAATCTGAGCAAACTGATTCAACACGTCAAGATCGAAAACGAAAGTGAATTCATTTTGAACTGGAAAGAGCTTGGTGTGCCAATAATTTCATCAGGAGTAAGTAACAAATGTATTTTCAAAGAGCAGACACCTGTCCCATGAAGGCACATTGATTTTTAAGCTGTGAATCTTTTGAGTATAGAGCTATTGGCTAATGCCAGTTTTCTGATCATTAGGAGTCTGTACTAATTAAGCTATCGTGATACTGAGAAAATTCTTCCATCGAGTGATGTCTTTGCCTCTTGATATGTGCATGAGTGATTTGAAAATGTGCACATATCCTGTAATTTGTTTGCCCCTACCCATGTACAGCCGGGCTCCCTCTCAGTCCGCAAGCCCACTCGACGGGAGCGTCCTGAAGAAACCTATTCCCTCTCTCGATGGACGCCCGTCATTAAAGATGTGATGGAGGTGAGCCGCACGTGGGGGTGCCGTGTTGCACGTAGAAGCTCATTTTGAAGTCACCTGGCTGTGCCTTATCATTCACAGAAAGTGTTGTTACACACTTGATCTGAGCATTTCATTACCTGCAGCAGTTACATATTCTAGTGGGGGAGTATGGGAATGTTTTTGTTGCAGAGAGCTACCTGTTCTGCATTAATGTCATTACCTGTGGCTAAGTCATTCTCTGCCTTTCAAGTGTGGCTCCTGGCCAAAAGTCCTGTGATTTGCGTAGTCTATAATGTAACGTAACTGCTCATTACACTCTTTGGAGTAGTGGGAGGTGCCTTGCCGATTTAGCTCAGTAGGTAATCGCATCGGTAGATTTCTGCCTGTTTTCCATCGGGCACATTTGTGCAGTGTTTGTTTGGGGGGGGGGGGGTTCAAAAATATGGACTGCTAATAGGTTTATGCAGTGAATTGTTGGTAATTTAAATGTCGTCACTCTTGTACCTGTCAATGTAAAACATCGTGCTCAGGGGATTGTGATTAGGTGTAAATGTGCATTTACAAACTTAATTTGACATCCATGGCTTAAACCATGTTCTCCAACCTGGTCCTTGCAGATTGCCAGACAGTCTCTGGGATGAGCTGGGATGGAGCAAAAATGTAGACTGGGAGGGAGCAAAAATGTGGGCTGTCTGGAGGTCCCCAATGACCCTGGCTTACACAATTTCTGTGGTTATTGATAGCTAGTTATAGTGCTGACCTGGAGTTTTCATGTCTTGCATGAATGTACTGACTGGAACTGTTATCCCCAGGATTTTTTAGAAAGAAAACTAGATACCAGAGAGTGGCCCCACCAGAGCACAGGTCCCTCAGCCTGGAATGGATCTGGAGCCGTAAGGTCTGGACCAAGTCCATTAAACCATCACCAGTCATGTGACCTATTCATAGCAAGACTTAGTCATATTTGTGGCTTTGGATGGGACTAGCCCCAGGCTGCTTGTGCTGTGGTCTGCGACGTCATGAGAATGATCTCAGGGTGGTCCCCATACTCTTGTCACAGTGCCCGACAGAAACACAAACCCAACGCCCAGGATGAACGAAGGGGTGGATCCAGACTCATCATCTTCATCATAGGTGGAGTCAGCTACTCGGAGATGCGCTCTGCCTACGAGGTGATGCAAGCAGTCAAGTCCTGCGAGGTCATCATTGGTGAGTGTCAGTGCTCATGGTTGGGTCTTGTTTGTCTTTTGTTTCCATGTTCTTACGCACTTTCCCCCCGAAAGGATCCTCTCATGTCGTCACGCCAACCAGTCTGCTAGATGACATCAAGGTCCTCAGCAAGGCTCCGATGGAAACCTTTGAAATAATGGATGAAAGGTCTACGGCTAAATAAATCTTTGCGGGGAACTGTTATAAAGTTTAATTTTAAAAGCTAAGGGATCTTTTTTTATATATTTACTTATCAAATAACTTAATTTTGTTTTATCTTATTCACACAGTATTTTTAACCACCACTCATAATGTTCCATGTTGGAAAGTTGTGAAGATAGACAGTTAAATGCTGACATTTAAATATTCTTTACTACTAAAACACACTGTACGAGTACACTGCATTATTTTCTTGTTTTCTTCATGCTTGCTTGCAATTTAATTGAAGTGTTGTTCCTGCAGCTGTAAAGCCATCTATCGTCAAATCTCAAAAAACAAGTCCTTCATTAATAAAAGCAAATTTCCAAAATTAAACACTGAGAGCAGTTATACCTGATTGTATGAATTGGGGTGATGTGGTCCAATTGTTCTAGTTAGAGGAAAAAGTAAGCAGAAATATGAGTAGGAACTTGCATGTATGGTGTGTTTTGTCAAAATGAAGTTTTAAACATGACAGATCAGCTGACATGGCATACAGGCAAAAGTAATAACCACACTGAATAAGTCATTTTGGAAAGTTGACTGATCTTCTTTCCAGCTATGTGGAGCTATTATCTTTCTAAAAAGAGACAACATCTAGTCAGGTGGATGGAAAAGTTAGAAGGCCTTTGGGAAAAGGAACCAACTTTTTTATTTTTTTCCGTCTTTGGCTGTCCGGAAGAGTGGATTGGTGGAGGTGTGGCCCGCTCGCTCCATAACAATTGAATGTCTGAAATTGCACCGGGAACTTCTGTCTTCTCTGCTGGCGCAGTAAAACAAAGAAACACAATACGGCACAACAAAACGAGTCATGAAGCGGGCACCATAGGGGTGGCTCGCGAGAAGAAAGCCGGGCTGTTCAGCAGAAACTTAGTAAGCATCAGTTATCTGCAGCTGATTGTCTGCGGTGGGCCGTGATGGATGGCCGTGGGTGTCGGATGAACACTGGGTGTGACCCGTTCTCAGAGGAACTGGTGTAATGTTGGAGAAAGCTGGCCTACTTTCACAATGGATATAATGGAGCCAGCAGTTGGGTTTGCATCTGAGATTGTGGAGTCAAGTCAGTGAGCAGTACTAGTGCGCCACCTTGTGTTTGTCGCCAGCTGTGGCCATGATGGCTGGGGTGGGATGCTGAAAGATAACCAGCTATATTAGGCAGAATAACTGTTGGCTGTAAATAGGAAGACAAGTTTATTTTCCCTGAGTACTTAACAGTGCTGTTCTTCAGATTTAATATTAAGCATTTGTCTCACTTGTGGAGTGCGTGTTTTGCCTTCCAGCTTGTGGGTTGAGAGAGTGCACCTTCCTGTACAGCTCGGCTTTGGCCAGGTCGACTGACAGCCTCATGGCCATCTGGTCTGTCGCTAGCTTCATACTCCATGCTGTCTCGATAGCCCTGTCCAGCGTTCTGCTGATGTTCTCCTCCTGATGGGTGAAGAGGGGTGGGCAACCATCATAATTGCGCAATTCTGAGCATGAAGCGCTTCTTTGTTATGTGATAAAATCTGTATCGGCGACCTGGAATCTTATTCTTGCTTTCGCCACGCTGAAAGTCGTGTGCATGCCTGTCAGTGAGTCTAAGAACATGCCCTGACTTGCCGGTCAAAATAAAACCGTAACGTCCAGATGCATTGAAAACCAGCTTGCCCTTCAGCCCCTGAGGGTTGGGTTTGCCCGAAGCCCTGAGGAATTAACTGTCCTCACCTCCCGTTTGTACTTGCGGTGACTCCTGGCCCGCCGGGTGAAATGAGGGGAATCTCCTGATTTCAGGAAGGAGGGATGGCGAGGCAGGAGGGCAGAATCTGATTGGATGGAGACTCCCTGGTAGCTAGTCTTAGACAGCTGCTCCTTGTCAGCAAAGCTGGAGAGTACCGTTTATCATTGCACAGGAATATAATAGCCAGCATAAGCAATAATATAAATACTTACCTGGCAGGTAAACTCCAGGATGATCTCCAGTTTTTGTCAAATGGTGTGTCTATAGGTTGTGTTGCATAGTAGGTGTTTTTGCTGAATATATGCTGCCTCCCTTTGGAGAGGGAGGTGCTGCATCTTGCTGCAAAAAAATGGGAAAATTTTGACGTTTGCTTAACCCAGCGTTCCTCAAACCGGTCCCCGTGGGCCCACAGACAGTTCATGTGGAGGGAGCAAAGATGTGGACTGTCTAGCAGGGCACTGGCAGGGAGCAAAAATATATGGATGTTGGGGCCCCAGTGGAAAAATTCTACATTATAAGAAATATGAATACATCATTTCCAGTGATAGTATAGGTTTGCTTTTCGAATGGAATAGCCATCTTTATCTTTACAGACTGTACAGCCAACATAGCATTTTAATTTTATTAATATACTTGTATAAATACTTTGCAGTTTTTTTTAATACTAGGCCCGCACAAAAATCGTATCGATCACTAGTTCTATGTGACATTTAGCCTGATCAAGATATTTCCTCATTTTGACCTCCAAATGTAGGAACCGCCAAATGACGCCCCTTACTTATTCTTGGATCCATATCTGATGAACTCCACTTCTCCGCCAGGAGTGGCTTTGTGCTGGTCTGCACCAGAGCCTCGTGTCTGTGTTGTGCAGGTAGGAAGCCATTGCAAGAAAGTAAAAGCGCGAGAAGAAACGGTAAGCAGGAGCACTAACATAAAAGTTAAAATATGAAATCTACTCTCGATGCTACGGTTGGATAGCGTTCCATTGTAGCTTGGTAGCTTGTTACCTGGTGGAGATGGGCTTGCTGTGAGCTCTAGGTTTTCTTTTCTGCCCCTTATCCTGCAGAAATCTCGAAGTCAGGTAGTCCATCCTTTTTGCAATGTAAGGCAGACACAAGAGACTCTGCTGCAACTCCCGCTTCAGGCTGCCCACCTCGCTCTGGAGAGCTAGAATCAAATCACTGCCACAGTGTAGACACGAATGTAAGCGTTATCTCGCCTGGTACTGATGCTGATATGGATATCACAGGTTGAATCCAAAAGTGACATTTTGAGTTAAGTCATAGTCATAGACTGCATAAGGCGCACCGGATTTGAAGGTTAGCGAAGCCGCCCTGGTGTCGTGAGGGACGTGAGCGTATAACGTGGATGCTGGGTGTCCTGTGAGCGGAAGCCTCACCTGTGGCAGGAGCAGGTATGGGAGTGAGCCTTAGCTGTCACTGTGTCCCTTGGTGGTGTGTGCGCCTTGGGCAGCTTAGCCACATGGCCCTCCCGGCCACAAGCGTGGGAGTCCTCATCTGTCCACTCTGCCGCCAAGTTCACACACAAAAAAGTTATTTTATTGTGACTTTATCATGACTTTTGTGAATTATAAGGGTAGTCTCTGATGGATCCCCCTTACTGGCCTAGTGACAAGCAGTGCTGACATAGTCTTAGGAAAAAAAAAATGTTGCGAATTTGGTGTTTTATTGGAGTTGCTAATTAAAAAGCACCCAATGAGACTGCCTGTCAATGAACCTTTTAAATTCAGAATAGATCTTTTAGAATTATAGTTTTGGTATCAGTTGAATTCCACTTGAAATTAGTTTTGCTTGAAACTACTAGTTGTTTCTAATGTAATATAAATATTTTCGTAAAGGAATGGAGTAATGATTTTTGTTGTAAAACCAATAAATTTGTAATAATTTTATTGAATTCAGTAAACATCCCAAGATTTTCTGTGAGCATTATATGTAGCAAATAAAATTTCATCAATTAATTTTCCGTCAGGATCCGATCACATGATAAACGGGCCCATTAAAGCGTTTTTGCCACTCTCACCGGTCAACAATGCAGAGTTCTGTCTGGCAATGCTGCAGGTCCACCGGGCCACAGTACTGTCAGAAGCCTGCTCTGGGTGCTTGGACAGCACAGTCTGCTCCTTGGCTCCCTCTATACCAGACCAGGAGTCCTTGCTGTTTGAATCGCTCATGGCACAAGGAGCTGAGTGCCCTTCAGATCTAGGCGTTAACAGGTATATACGTGATGTATGACAGACCTGCAGATGTCAGGTAAGCTCAGTGGATTGCAAATGTATGCAGTTTTATAAAGTGTTGCATAACAGAAGTACAGTATATATAGTACAAGTCAAACATCTGGACACAGTCAGAATAATGTGTTTTTCAACAAGATAACCTTAAGTTCACCTCCAGGTTATGTAGTAAGAATGATCTTGTGAACAAGTAATGGGACAGAGCACTGTGACAGATGACTTGGCACCTACAGAGCTGGTTTGGGATGTTTGACCAAAGAGCAAGAGCCAACTTGTGGTCAGAACTATAGGACTATCGGAGAAGCATTCCAGATGGATGGGTGAAAGAATGCCAGGAATCTGCAATCCTGTCATTGAGGCAAAAGGAAATCACCAAACGTGTACTTTGAGGGGTCTAAAGGTTGAGAAAACTATGAAATGAACGCATCTCCTGATCATTGCAGTATTTACTATGTATTACTTTATTACCTTAAGGCCTTTTACTAAAAAGTGAATAACGGCTAAAAGATACACAAATACGTTAAAAGCGGTGGTGTCCAGACTTTCGACTGGTACTTTTTCTTTATGTGGCATGAGTTAAAATAACACAAATTGCAGTTTTTTAATTTTGCTTTTCAATGAGGGAATTTTTATTCATTTTTTTAATACTCACACGTGTCCAGAATGTAATGCTTGTGTGAACTGAGAGCTTCCTGCGCTGTTAAAAAGCAACAAAAATACCAGTCAGCGAGAGTTATGATGGATGTTAGCGCTGCATGTTCTGGCAGGTGGTTTCAGGTTAACCTACGTCTCTCTCCACGGAGATGAACGGAGAAGCTCCACAGCTGGACGCCTTGTGCCCAAGCCCCCGACTCCGCTGTCTGTCTCGGGAGTCGCTGTGCTCTGTGTTGGCAGAAAATACAATCGCATGTCTGTCAGGCTGACGGGAAAGCTAGGACAAGATAATGCTTCTGTAAAATTAAAGCCTGTTATGAGCATGATATCTTTCTGGTAGTTGCATTTTTAGTACTTCTATGTACCTGCAAGGAAAGCCGAGTTTTATGTGGGAAGCCCTCAGCCTTTAAGTGGAAAACCGTGAGAGTATCCTCCGGGCAATCCCAAGACAACGAATCCCTACAGTTCGGGGAACTCTGATGCCTGGAATTTGCAGAAACGCATCACACAAACTGAATCATTTATTACTATGTATAACTTTCATGCCCCTATTATAATGCTTAGAGCACAGCAAAAAGAAAACAACATCCAACAACACTTAATGCACTCTTGACACCGATTATCCAAACTACTCAGTATCTTTAATTAACCACTGGTTAAGTATATGATATACATAGGAAAAGTGGTTCTCAGGTTAATGGTAAACACTTTGCTGACCTCTCAGGTTTCTGCTGCTTCCCCTGTGGTACAGTAGTTGGCGACAGAGGCAAGCTCCCAGTCTGAAATGCTCCTTTAGAACGCCCCTCTTCCTCCTTACAGATGGGAGACTCGTGCTTCTCTGGCGATGCTTCTGAATTCCTTTGGGGAGAGGAGCAACGCTAGATAGTTCCCACTAGATGGAAGGTGTGCCACCTTGAAACTCAATCGCCCCCCGGGGAGACTGAGTGCTGTCAAGCTCTCCACTTTCTCCATTCACCAGCATCCTCCCTCCTCTGTAAACAGAGCCTGTTAGCAGAACCTGACACCACTGCACGCTATCCTTCTACGGTCACTAATAATTTTCTTCTTTATGAAGATCAAAGGCTTCGCACACAGCAGCGTCCTACAGAATGGTAGTATCTGTTCTTTCATGGCTTTATTTATGTCAGATGGCAGATATGCAATCAGGTAAGCCAGTAAAAGATTAAGTGTACTTATAAAACAATTAGAGGGCCTTGAGAGGAGCACTTATCTACTTGTGCACTGTTTTATGGACATACCCCAAGTTATGATGGCTCTGCAGCATAGAATCTGAAGCTGGTGGAGTTGGACTGCTGCATGTCTCAACACCTTCCCCACCTGCCTTGCCCACCACAACTGGACTGCAGGTGGCGACTCTGGGATTTTGGCCCTGAGAAGTGAGATTGCGTAGAAATAGTTGTCACATCAAGACTGTTTTTGGGACAACGTTCTTATTTGGCCCTCCTCAGTGCCTTCAAGAGCTACATGTCTACCAGGCTACTATAACCACACAGAACGTCTCATGTCTCAGATTATAGGCCAGCTCAGCCCATAAATATGTTGCAGCATGCCCCATGCCTATACGTACCTCTTGTAGTACTGCTGGGTGTATGGGGATGGTTCTGTAATGCAACAACTGTGCAGGGCTTTTAGATGACGTAGGCGTGGAGAATGGACTGCAGATGTTATTGTCTATTAGCTCTTTAATGTCCTCCAGGAACATGCCTATCCTGAAAATCTCTCCTTCCACCTGCCTTTTTTGAGAGAAAAGGAAGCAATACGTCTTTGTCCCTTCCTTTTACAAAGGAGTACAGCTCGCCATGGTACTCAGCTGTGTATTTTGTGTCACTTCTTTATGTTCCCAACAAAACAAGATACACATTATCTTGGAAAAAAACAATGTCAAACAAGCAGTCATGACGAAACGGAAACGATACCTGTCTGCATCGAAGTCGCCAGCATTGATTGCCACGCCCATGTAATTTTGCATCTGCAACGCTCTATGTTCTTCTTTCTTGGCAATATAATTTCTTTCTAACTGATCCTGGGCATCCATCAGACTCTTAAAGATCTGAACAAAGGGAACAGTCCAGTTAAACTATTATACAGGCCCTAGAAGAAAATTCATTTACAATGGAAATGGCAATTTTGTTACAACACTGAAATTCAATTTCTGGAATGTGAAATATTTCAGTCATGGAGATAGTTACCATCTGCTGTTCTGAAATGCCTGTGGACATACTGTCGAGACAGGTTTTGAATTCTTCTACCTGGACAGAACAGGCAAAAATGGGAGAATTATGTTTTTTTTTAATTCAGTGTAAATCAGAAATGTCAAAAAATAAAATTGTCTAAAATTGTCATTGTGGGTTGTTACCTTTTTCATGAACTGGCTAATTATTTGTTTTAGTTCATTAGTCATTCTTTCTCCTTCACTGGGTTGTTGATCTGTTGCCGTTGTGTGGTTATCCAGTTTTTGAAGATCATCCAAGTGCTGAGGGTGCCCTTTAGAGCCTTCATACAATAAATAAGTAAACGGGGTACTCCAAGTGCCATGAGGTGGGGTGGCATTGTGGCTCAGAGGATAGCAGGGGCAATTGTAGCATTTTTTAAGTTGGGGAATATAAGAAGTGGCGTAATTCATTGAAGGTGCCAACCTCATCATTAGCCAATGATATGCTTTTAATCAGCGAGTGATGGGAGGGGGGGACTCCAAGGGCTAATCAGATTTCAGCGGGTGCCAGCTGTAGGCCCACCCCTGTATATGCTCCTGGTGAGTAGTATTAATATCTCACACCCCGGTGTAGGGTTCGAGTCCCATTGTCTGTATGGTTGTTGTGTTTTCTCTCAATGTTTTCTCCCACAGTCCAAAGATGTGCAGCGAGGCTGACTGGAGTCTCTAATTTGCACAGTATGTGTGTGTTTGTGTGTGACTGGTGTCCCATCCAAGGTGTATCCCAGCCTTGTTCCCTATCGACTAATGGATATATATCCACATGTTTGTGTGTATACAGTCTGGAGTGTATAATGTGTCATGAAAGTATTGATAGCAGCAGGGTAATTCACTCACTTTTATTTGTTGTTAAGTTAATCTTTTTCCCAACAAGAATATCTTTTACATACATACGATAGGTCTTACCTGTACGGAGATGGTGGGTTTGCTTTGAGTCTGTCTGGTTGGTCGGCTTTCCAGGAGTCTCCTTCTCAGGCAAAACCAAGTATTCAGACGGGAATGTAGCGTCCGAGGATGCTTGAGCCTGGCCATAGTACATGAGAGGATGGTGAGCTTCCACTGGGTGACATGCTGTCCCATAGTCATTACAGTTCACAGCAGTACTTCAGCCTGCAAATATCTGTTTATTTAATCACATACAATGTCATGGAAGAAACACTCAATCTTACGTTAGTGCCCAGTCTCAGCTGATCAATGAGATTTTCAGCTTCTGCATATCTGGTTAATAATTTATCATATTCAGCCTGAAACAGAGCAATAACATAGTTAGGACATTGACACTTAAGTATAAATTAATATACTGTGCATTGGATGTTTTTGTGCAAATAACAAGAAATGATGTATCACATCGGTTCACCTGTAAATGCTGCACAAGCTCTGATGTCTTGGTCTGACTTCCATGTTTCAACTGGTTATTGAATTGGTCATTGAAATGTGGCAGTTCACTAGTTGGTTGAACAAAATCCTCAAGGATTTTGCTGATGACAACTGTGGTAGTTTTGCTGGATTTCCTGAGCATGGCTGGGGAAGGCTGGAATCTTGGGTCACTAGGAAACTTACAGTCGGGCTTTGCAGGATCGATGCTTTTCGGGATTTTCACTTTCGGAGCCACCTTGGAGAAGTCAGGAAGAGGATAGTGGACTTGGCCTTGTCCATATTTGAGTTCGCTATATGATCTGAAGCCACCTAACCTTGGGATTTGTTCATGGTTGTCTCTTAGCTCTGGACTACTGGATCTGCAATGAAGTTCAGATTGTTCTTCCAGGGCTACTGATTCATCACTCCTTGAGACAAGCTCACTTGCCTGAGAATCCTCTAGTTTCTCCAGGTCCACACTCTCTAGCACTGCACACTTACTTCCTTGATTCAGCTGACCATCTTGGTGCATCCAAAGACTATTCTCCATAACACTACTGCGATCTTCACTGTGTCTTGGGGAACAGGGGACTTTGGTTAATACCGTCTCCTCAACACTGTCAATGAAGGAGACCTCAGGCATGGTTTCAGCTTCAATATATTTACTGGAATTAAACAGCTCCTCCTGAGGAAGATGTCTCAGTAACAGGTCTGTGATGTCTGAAGGAGGTTCTTTGATGTGAGTCCAGGCTACAGTGTCGGTGTCTTGCAGAGACGTGTATTCCATTGTCTCAATGCGACATTTGCTATTTTGTAGATCCATGGCAGCACATGCAATGATGTGGGCGTCTCTGGTGTAACGGCTTTGTATCTCATCAACCACATCACTTACCATCCTTGAGGCAGAGCTATCAATGGTATACTGGTCATTTAATACAGAATCTGTGTGAGAAGCTTGCTCTATGAATTCACCTTCGAAATGAGTTTTTCTTGGGGACTTGTCAGAAAGGGTACAGTTCTCATTGTTGCCAAGGTATCCATCATATGGAAGGTCTTCCTGGTCTTCATCACTAGTATCTTCAGGTTCATTGCGTGTCTGCACTGGAAGTCCTTCCATTATAGTCTTTGCAGGGACACGCCTATTAAACAAGTATCAGACCCACCTTTGAGGTAAAGTTTCTTATTGCCCAGGAAGCGGTTGACATCTTGAGTATCCTCATTAATATGAGATGGCTCTTTGTTTTATACCATAATAAACAAAAAACAAACAAATTAAAATTTCCAGGCATTTTATAAATACACAATTAAAAACAATGAGTTTCATTCAAAAATGAAACCTGTTACATATTATGTGTCACAAAAAACAACTTTGTATTCAACATTTGTCTATTATGAGTAAAATATTTTATAAATAGCTAAAGGCTAATTTCTGAAAGTTAAAAATTTACAGTTCATATATATTTGCATAGACTATTACATATACATACACAATATGTATGCAGAACCCAAATAAACATTAAAACAAACGTGTTTAGTGCAATCTCACCTTTGAAACGATTGATTGGCTCAGAGGTTGAATCCAGCAAAAGGCGTGACGTAAATGTGTCCTTTATATCATTGTGGATGCTCTCATCTTCCCCAATCTTCTCCCAGAGTACAGGGGTTGACCTGTCCTTGACGCTCAGTCTCATTCGCCACAATGCCTCTAACATCACCTACGTGGACCTCCTATGGCCCCTTCCTGCGCTTTCCTCACCTTTTCTCAACTGGCTGATTAGTATGTTGCCAACAAGTGGGAACAATGCTTACATCCAAAACATAGTTAATTATTCAAAACGTCTATGCACTATGCTTCTCGACATGTGGGAGGGGAGATCTTCCAAATAGCGGTCGCTAAGAAGTTCTTCACTCTGTTCAAGAAATTTATCCTGTTAATGCCAAAAGTCTAAAAGCCATTACCTTGCTCTCTTAATGCTGATCCTCAAAAGAGCACATCATATTATTAATGGCCAGTATAGTTGCTCATGAAGAACTGGACTGTGTAGATTCAGCATCATAATAAACATTCGCATGCAACAGAAGCCCCTACAGCTGTCTTCCCAAAGGATGTGGTTAACTTACTTTAAGTGAAATGATCCTTTATGGAATTCAACTCGTATTTCAAAAAACGAATGGCGACATCATTCCGCGTGCTTTTCAGAATATCCTACAAATGCTGCAAAGTTCTGCTATGTTAAAATTCGACCCCAGCACCACAATCGAGCCAGCATCACATGACTAAACTTTCATCAATAATGGAAATGCTGTCGCTGCACGTCTGGCTTGATTGAAGATAGCCGGCTGAAGGAATGAACCCGAGCAGGAGCTTTGTTGCTAAGGTAACGTGAAGCTTTCAGTGTCAGGAGCGCACTGCTGTATTTATTTTCACTTATTCTCAGGGCTGCCAACTGTCACGCATGGCGAGACACTCACGCCACCATTCCATTATAAACCTAAAATTAGCTACATCAAAAGCGTTGGGGTAGTTTGCTAAACAATTCAGAATATTTACAAGGTTATAAAACTCATAAATATATATAAATGTGTGTGCAGACTTGTCTCGAACTGAAAATCTCACTGAACAAAGTTGGCAACCCTGTAATCTGAAGGAAAGATCAGTGTCTTTATTTTTCATTAAATCATTTAATCATTATATCTATGATACAATGTTTTGGCTTCAATAAATTGCTTGTACTCCATTGATAAGCCATCTCTGCAGTTGAAAAAGGTGTCATTCTGACTCTTTCGGCTCTACTGGTCTGGGTGGATTCAGCAGGCTGACTGTGATTTTGCAGGGTGCTCATTATGCGCGTCACCTTCCGTGTCAAGTGCATTCCCAAACGAATTGTGTCATGTTGCCACCTTCAACAAAACACTTGGACAAAAGTCGGCGGCGACCAGCAGAGCCCAGTAGTAAGCAGCTCGACACAAATCCGCCTTAGCTCTCCGGATAAACGCTCCCCGAAGCTTTCAAATGCGATTGGCTATTGGCTTGTTATTCTGAGGCGGTGCTCCCTTTGAATGTCACCGTCTGATTGGCTACATGAGCGCCGACGCTGCTAATGAGGCGGGTTTCCTTTGAATGTGGCCGTCTGATTGGCCACTGAAGTAGCAGGCGCAGCTATTGTTTGGTCGGTCGAATGTAAAAAGTTGTGCAAATTAATGGCGGAATCTGTAGTGTAACGGCTGTAGTTACTTTCTATTTTTTGCTTTTATGTGTATGAAGGGAAATATAATAGCGAAGCTAAAAAGTAACTACGGCAAGCGGATACCTGAAGTTTAAGGTAAGTTTTTGCAATGCAGGACAAACTGCACTCATCAGATTTAGAAGCATGCTAGTCAGATGGATTAGTTCGTTAAGTGGAGCAGTAGTACTGATGGCAAAGTGCAGTCAATTGGTTGCCTAGCTTTTCTGCACTCCGTTCTTTTGATTATGCCTTTATGAATGAAAAATAAGTCGGTTGGATAAGTGCAGTTGACTTTAAAAAGGCTTAATATGGAGAACATGAGTTTATACTGTGACTGTTTTACAAATATAGTAATTAAGAATGTCTGTTCTAACCACGGAATCTAGACAGTGCTGCAATGCTCCGACCATCTGAACTGTCAAATATCTTTATTCTCCTATTTGCAGTACTACAGTTGTCCGTCGTCTTGGAGATGATATTGCTGCTGTCATTATATCTGATCTACCAAACAAATGTGCATGGCTTTGTCCTTTTGCAGTTTTATTCTTTTGGAGCATTGCAGTTGCGAATTTTGCCTGCTTCATGTCATCTCGAACTTAGACTTGAGCAATCTCTAAGTGCTGATTCTAATGAAAAACACGCGGAGTTAATTCTGTGACCAAAATGAGCCACTTTCCCGTCCTTTAAAGTCGCTGACGTCATCGGTCTGCCTGTAAAACGTGCTTGGAGACCATCGCGGACGCCTGAAGTTTAGCCCCGAAAGCCACCACTTGCAGCAATACCATTTATGATGGACTTGAAGGGTCTCCTCCAAGAAAGCTGCTTATGAAAGGGATCTTTTGTGCAGGAATGGTTTAGCCTGTTAAACGGTCATATTTGTCCAATTACATAGTGTTACTCTGCGACGAGCACACGCCCTACTGGCACCGAGTTCTGGAAAATCACACATGGTCCGCATTACGGGGGGATAAATTTTGTGTGGGAATAATGACTTCGAACAGACATTTTCAGATATCTTCGTTGGATAATAATTAATTTATTCTCCGTTATAGTAATGTGTAGGAGGTACTGAGCTGCTTTTATATAAATATGCTTAGTAGTTGTACACTCCTATATACTACAATTCCAGTGTTCCTATAATTTAGTCAGCATCCTAAGATGTGGTTAGTCATAAAATCGCAGTAATCAAAACGTTGTGTCAGTGTTGTATTCGAAAAAAAAAGGCTAGGACTAGCATCTTTGGTGGTGGGATGCGTTTAGTGCGTGTCCAAAGCAGCCAAAGATGGAACAGAATTGAGTTTGGAGTGCTTGGGAAGTTTAGCCAGCCACAAGAGACTCTTTGTCAAATGTACCACCTTATTGTGACTCTTCATGCAGTGCTGTTTTGATCCAGTTTTTCGTGACACTCAAAACTGAATCTCTAGATCTGAAAAATTTATATGCAATTCTGATCCTTTGATTTACACGGATCGCATGGAAAATGTATGTAATATATATAAAAACAAATGTTTTCATTTGTAGGGTGTGACCTATTTCATGAGGGTTAGGCTCTGAGTGCTTTGATCAGGTTTAAGCTGATTAGTGCTGGTTTAGAAAAGTGATGACTCAAAAATCTTGAATAATCTTTTTCAATGTCATCTGGAACTATCAAATGACAAATTTGCTTTTCACAGGTTTGTTCTGCTTTGGTGTGTTCAGCCATACTTTGGGATGCATGACCCCTTAGACTTTCAACTTGCATGCAAAAGATCGGTAGCTGTTAAAAATGTTAGCTGAGCTTTTAAAACTCTAGCTTTTAAAATGCAGATATTCAGTTTTTTTTTGTTATTAATGTTGCATCGTTTGGCACATTTCTCAAGGCTTGGAGTGTACCTGTGCATGGGCTAAAGGCAGAAAGCTGATAGGTTGATTTTGATGTTTGTATCACCAATTGTGGGCGTGTTCTCGCTGTTCCTTTCTGGGCTGAGTTTCGCATGAGTGCCTGGTGTTGGGGACCTTTGCCACACACTTGAATGCCTGAATGAATCATGCAATCACGAAAATCACGCAACGCACAACTTGCAGACACGCCTTTCTGCTTCCACCTCCAAATCCACACTCTGCTCTTCCTGGCCATGGGTCACCGTCACATCCCTATCATATAGAATCCCAAATAAAGGAAACGTATTGAATGGTTTTTTTTTCGCCTCTTTGGCTGATTCATTCCTTGCTTGTTTTATTTGGAGACCCACTCATCTGCCGTTACGTAACCAGTGTGGGTTGTATGGCAAGCACTCTCTGATAATTAATAGAGCTGCAGAAATAGGCCCCAGCTTTGCTTTACAAAATCTCCACCTCCTCATCTTAGCCACACAAAAAAGCTTTGAGTCCCAACACAACAGAGCTATCGGTCCCATCTGCCGGTCCTGCCATGGCTAAGCTTCGGGCCTTTGCTGAAATCCCCATGGTTACATCACGGTAGAAGCTTTTGTGGCTTGCGTGGCCTCCCTGTGATTGACAGACCTGTCCGTCAGCTGTTGCCACGCTTGTGTGAATGGGAGGGTGTTGCTATGGCGTTGCCGTTTGAGAACGAGGCTTCACATACGGCATCTTCTGTTCCCTTTGCAGAGCGCTGCTGACGAGCTGGACAAAAAACAAACAAACAAACAAACAAAATAAAGCTGTTTTATGGGAAGACTCTGGCTCTTTGTTCCGGGAGCCATGCTCCTCTCCTTCAACAGTCCACCCTTTGGGAAGACTTCTTGTTGACTTGGGGGTTTCTAGGCTCCACCTGCTGAAGCTCTTCTTGAACTTTATCCGACAACCGAACAAGATCATCAGCTGGAGTTCCCCGGGTTGTTTTTTTTCCCCCCCCCATCTTTTTTTTTTTTTTTTTTTTCCTCCTCTGTCCCCTTTTCCATTTTTGATTCTTAGGGATTTCACTAGGATTTCCCGCCGTATTATGCACCTGAATGGATGACAGTGGTGCTCTGGTTAGCATGCAGGATGACGGCCAGTGCTTTCATGTCCGCTACAGGTAGGAGAATAAACACCGTGTGTCCTTCCTCTCCGGTGTTCATCTCTGGCATCTTCCGTGTAGCATGCCTTCAGAAGTTAACGCTTTGTGTCATTAAGTCATTTTGTAGCTTCGCGATTTCCTTAGTGCACATTCTCCTGGTCTGACCCTGTACACAAATGTATGTAAAGTGGCTGCAGTACCGCTTGCGATGGGAGTGCATGTTTTCACTGAGTTTTCATGTTTCTATCAGGAAGTCGATGGATTTGGTCGGTAGATATTTTAATCAGTGTTTGTGTTGCCAAGGGCTGCTGGGGTGTTTGGTGGTAGAGTGCGAGATCCATTTACGAAATATTGGTGCTTGTCGTATAGAAAGACTGCGCTGAGCATTTGACAGCAAGAATTTTGGTAATCCTGAAGCCGAATGGGAAATAACCTGCTATACACGTGCCTTGCTTATTTATTGTTTGACTGGATATTTGCTCAGTCTAGAGCATACAACTGACACCATGCACCTGCTTGTCCTGAAACCTAATGAGGCAATGAAAGCCATACTGTGAACCAACCCAGGTCACCTGATGGCACTCAAGTCTTTTAAACTTTAATGGCATCCTAAATTAATAATAATGGTGCTGAATCATTAAATTAAATTTTTCGCCATATCCCGTCTATTGGGTTTTCTCTTGGCTAGGATAATTACATCTCAGAATGACTGTTGTGTGAAGAGGTGTTTCTCTGTAAATGTGTCCGTAAGAAGTGTTGAGCCTGAAGGGGATTTTACCGTTTTATTTCATTTTAATTTCTTCCTTTTTCTTTTGGTTGTTGTGAGATCCATGTGGCTTTTCGGGTAGCCCGGCCTTTGTGAAGCCCCCACGTTTTTTGGTTTAAGGGTTTGCGCTAAATAGCTAGAAGTATATTTTCTGTCTAAATGTATTAATTTCCTGCTGGGGGAATATTTTTGATGGTCAATGGTCAGTGTAGGTTTTTTTTTTTTTGTTGCTCTGAATAAGTGGTGCGGGTCTCCCTGGGTGATTGCAAGTGACAGAGGCCATCAGGTATCCTGGACATGAGTGGGCAATCGGGTTAGCAGGGCTTAAGGGAGCCATCCAGACCCCCACAGCCCATCATGCACAGTCTGCGGGTGGCAGTCTGCGAGAGGCGCTGGGGGCTCCACCCACGAGGTCGTTGAGGTGACTGGCCACAGTGACGGCTTCCCCCTTGACACCTGTTCCGTAGGCAAATGTGTGCCATGTGACTCCGGCCTGTCTGTTTTGATTGGTTCAGGCCGTGAGCCAGCAGGTGCACCCTTGCATGTGGCCGTGTTGGGTTTTTTGCTTTTTTTTTTTTGGTAGGAACACGGCATTTGTGGATACCAGGAGGTTTTATTCGATGAATTTCTCTAAGTTTGTGTTGGTCTGTCATCATGTTTGGTCTTCCTTCCTCACACACTGGAATTTCAGGAATAGGCTCTAGATGATGGGGCAAGCATGAGTCAAAACCATCTAAGGGCCACTTTAATTTGAACATGTAAATACTTTCTGTTGATGTAAAGGTCGAACAGGAAACTGCGTGGTTCTGCTTCCTCTGTGGACATTACCAGGCTAATAGGTAAATTACAGGCTGTATAAAAGGAACTGTCGCAGTGGCTCATCTGTTGTGGTCCCAACCCCCCACCTCCCTGTTTTATTCAGCTTCAACACAATGGGTTGGTTTGTTTTCCAAAGCCTGCCTGTCTTCTGCTAGCATTTTAAGAAGTGACTTTATAGCCAGTGAACAAAAGCCTTTGTTTTCAATCAGCAGCTTCAATTGTCTTATTCTATTTTAATTGTATTTATCTTTTCTTTTCCTTATAGTTTGTATATGTTTATGCACAGTGACCGAGCAATTTTTGGCACAACGACATTTCACTGCTATTGTACTGTACAACTGCATATGACAAAGAAAAATCTCGAATCAGTATCAGAATGAGGAGCAGCTAAAAATGAATGTGCGTTGATCATTGAAGCACGATGATTGATTGGTTTTTGCTACTTTTAAGCTCCTTGGTTGATAAAGCAGTGATGGGTGCACCTTTGGGGTCAGGTCTTTGCGGCCCTTGTGCTGGTTATTGGATCTGTTACCTGTAAGTGTGACAGTAACTAGGCCTGGCTTCCCGGCAGGATGGAAGCCTCATGCCTGGAGCTGGCCCTGGAGGGAGAGCGGCTCTGCAAGGTGGGGGACTATAATGCAGGCGTCTCCTTCTTCGAGGCGGCCATCGAGGTCGGGACCGAGGACCTCCAGGTGCTCAGCGCCATCTACAGCCAGCTGGGAAACGCCTACTTCCATCTGCACGACTACACTAAGGCACTGGAGTACCACCATCACGATTTGACCCTAACCAGGTAGTCATTTAGCATGCGTTTAAATGTAGGTCACTGCCGGTCCTGGGCGAGGTAATCCGTGTGCAAGGCTCCCTGTTCTAAAATTGGCTGAAATATCTCCGTAAAGTGCTTGGATGGTATGGAAAACTGCAGGTGCTGTTCTTCCCCAGGATCAGGGACAAAAAACAACTAATTTTTAGTTGATTTATACTATGCCCATCCCCCCCGCCCCCCCACAGACACACACGCACAGTGTATTTCAGAAAGATTTATTATGCTGTTTCAGAGCAATCGGGGATCGACTTGGGGAAGCGAAAGCCAGTGGTAACTTGGGCAACACGCTGAAGGTGCTGGGGCGCTTTGATGAAGCGGTGGTCTGCTGCCAGCGACACTTGGATATCGCCCGGGATCTCCACGACAAGGTGGGAAATCCGGACGCTGGTTCTGAATGCTCCTAATATTGGAAGCGCATTCTTTAAGGTGTATTGTATAATGTGCTGTGGGGGCTGTTTATTTCCTGACAGGTTGGGGAGGCCCGGGCGCTGTATAATTTCGGGAACGTGTACCACGCCAAAGGCAAGAGCATCTGCTGGACCGGCGCAGAGCCGGGAGACTTCCCAGAGGAGGCCATGGGGGCTCTCCGCAAAGCAGCCCACTACTATGAGTAGGTCCCAGCACGTTCTGGGGTCCAGGCTCCCCGGATTTGGCTACTCGCGCCTAATGAAAGACTGGACACATTCAAGGGCTCCATGCTCTCTGACTGTCCAAACATAGCACTCTATGTATCAGGAGAACCTGCTCTAATCAGTAATTATTAGTCACCAATGATGCTTTCACCTTTGCCCGATTCCACACTGCTGGTATAAAGATGATTGCATGCCCCCCCCCCCCCCAGATTATAAAGGAAAAAGTATTCTCCTAAATATGTCCATCCATCTTCCAACTGCTTATTCTTGTGAGGGTCATGGGCGTAAATGTTTAAATTCAAATTAAAAGAACTTTATTTGTCCCCGAGGGGCAATCAAAGGTACACAGGCACATAATATTGCCGTTAATCCTGTGGTTCAGTATTTATTTCTAATGTTTGTATTTCAAGGGAAAACTTGCTTATAGTGAAGGAAATGGAAGATAGGGCCGCACAGGGACGCACTTATGGGAACCTGGGAAACACACACTACCTCCTCGGGAACTTCAGGGACGCAGTTGTGTCCCATGAGCAGGTATGTGACCAAACTGCACATTGCCCGGGACATTCTGTCTTTTCAGGTTTTTGCAAGTATTACCAGTTATTAAAGTACCGCGGTGAAGGGATCTTATTTCCAAAATGAGAGCTTTGTGTTGAAAGGCTTCTCTTTGGCTCGTTTTAGCGTCTTCTAATCGCCAAGGAGTTCGGCGACAAGGCAGCGGAGAGGCGCGCATATTGCAACCTTGGAAATGCATATATCTTCTTGGGGGAATTCGAAGTTGCAGCTGATCATTACAAGTAAGGGCCCTTCCCTGTCAGCGCCCTATGGCTCAGCGGGGGTTTCTATTTTGGGTAAAATTAGAGTGTCGTGTTTGCTAACAAAATTGGTGTGTCGCTCTCACGATGCGTCTTAACTTTAAGCTCTCCTCACCACCATCTCCCCCGAATCCCGGTTGGCAGGAAGACGCTGCAGCTCGCCAGGCAACTCAAAGACAGGGCGGTAGAGGCACAGGCCTGCTACAGCCTGGGCAACACCTACACGCTGCTGCAGGACTACGAGAGGGCCATTGACTACCACCTCAAGCACCTCATCATCGCGCAGGACCTCAATGACAGGTTGGGCTCTGGCTCCTATCTGCCCTGTAATTTCCTGCCTCCGGCTTGAACGTTTGGGTGACGTCGTGCTTCGCCTCACTCAGATCTATCTCTGTAAATGGTTTTGTCACACGGTTTCTGTGACGTTTTCACTTGCTTGTTGAAGCCTAGCATGTGTTCATGTGAACTCAGAATTGGAGAGGGGCGAGCATGCTGGAGTTTGGGAAACGCCTACACTGCGCTGGGGAACCATGATCAGGCCATGCACTTTGCAGAGAAACATCTGGAAATCTCCAAAGAGGTACATAGACTAACTGCAATTCTCCCACCCACTGTGGGTGTTCCAGCAGTCTGAAGTACACAGTATAGTACTGTATGATTTCTGAATATTTAAACCAGTGTTTCTCAGCACGGTCCTCTGGGACCCCAGACGGTCCACGTTTTTGCTACCAGGAGCTGAGAGAGAGAGAGCAGCAGCATAAACTGTCTGGGGGTCAAGACCAGGTCAAGAAACCCTGGTTTAAACCACTGTAAACACCTTTTATTGTTTTATTCTAGATACTGAATACTGAAACGTATAAGTGGTTTTGTTACGGCAAGTCTAAAAATAATTGTGCTTGATACATGTCATGTTTATCATTTTTGGTGTAACTGATTGAAAGTTGCATTTGTGTGTTAGACTGGAGACAGAAGCGGTGAACTCACAGCCAGAATGAATGTCTCCGACCTCCAGATGGTCCTGGGTCTCACCTACAGCTCCAACAGCTCAGTTCTGTCTGACAGCAAGGAGATTGATTACAGCCTTAATGGTAATCCATAGCCTGGTTACAGTGGTTGGGGTTAATCGTATATGATTTTGCCATCATCAAGGTTCATAACTTCAGTTGACAATATCAGTTATGAACTTAGCGTTATGTGTGATGTCTAGATATTTGCTTTGGTATGTCAATTTTTTGTGCCCCAGAAGATGTGTATGGAGACGGTGCTTTTTTCAGTTTTAGGCTACACAATCCCTCATTTCCTAATTAATTCTTTATTCTTTCGAGAAATGTTGATTTGAAATGAAATGCTGATGATCTGGCCTGATGTTTCAGGGGCGCGGCCGAGAATGGGGAGACGCCACAGCATGGAGAATCTGGTACTGATGAAGTTAACGCCTGACAAAGTGAGTGCTTGCTCTCTACTCCCACGGCCTTACTCAGTTTCTGCTCTTTAATTGTTGTCACTTGGGGCAGTTCTTGGATGAACCAGATTTTTCTCGTCTAATTCTTTCTTCCGTTAGTGACGCAGTTACTTAACAAGTTTGTCAGAAGCTGATCTGCGGGTTGCCAGATTGTAGATTGTGCTCATTGTATATATTCTTCAATCGAAGGCACACTCAAAGTGGAGCAGTGACATCCTAACCAAACCGTCTAAGCCCACCCTGGCAAAAACCACCTCCAAACTCTTCTTCGTCAACCGCTTCCGGAGCAAGAAACACAAGAACCACAGTTCGTCCAGTAAAGTTCTGCAGGACACCAGCAACACCCTGCCACAATCTGAAACGGATGTACAAGACCCGCAGAAGGTGGGGACGGAAGGGCCTTTCCTGTTCTGCTTCGTTAACCTATGTAGCTTTCTGAAGGACACCTGGTTTATGAGGATGACTTTAAGCCTCCACCTGATGTAAATCTCGATGTCTGATAAAGGGATTGGATTGAACTGCCCAGTACTGGGCCACCATGATCTCACCCTGCATGGGTTTAGAAGCCTGATTCTCTCATGGCATTGCATCATATTGACGGTGTCCCTGACTGTCCTTGCAGAGGGTCAGCCCCGACATGCTGAGCGATGAAGGCTTCTTCGACCTGCTCAGCCGCTTCCAGAGCAACCGCATGGACGACCAGAGGTGCTCCATCCAGGATGCCAAGAGCCGAGGCCCAGTCCCCTCCGGTCCTCCTGCGGCACCTCAGGCAATGTGGAAATGTGAGTGCTTCTAAAACAGGTGGTTTGGTTACATCTATAGCATGTATGAAAGTCCTCTAGAGCAGTGTTTCCCAGCCTAGTCCTCAAGGCCCCTCTTAACGTGGAACGGTGGGGGGGGGGTCCCTCAGGACTGGTTTGAGAAATACTGCTCTAATAATAATAGCTTTACTTTATATAGCACCTTTCATACATTAAACTGCAGCAAATAATACATAATTAAAAACAAAAAAGAATAACATAAACATTAAGAATAGGGCTGAACAATTTTGAGAAAATATCTAGTTGTGATTTATCTGACAGATATTGAGATTTGATTTTTTTTTTTTAAACTGTAATTGAGCACAACCGTACATTGAAATCTGAACGGCGCTATACATTGATCCAAAAATAAGAATGGAAATATATTAATTGAATCCAAAATGTTTTTTCTAACAAAAATGATATAGAGCATTCACCTATTATACCATAGAACAGTTCTCTAGCAACCTGAACACGGTAAAGTGATTGTATTTTTACATGCACATTTTAAGTGCTGCGTTAGCAAACAGCGTGCAACCGCTTTTTTACCCTTAGTAACGTGCTTCCGGAAAGTCCCATGTACACAAGGGTCAAATTAGCAGAGAACAGTGATGCATAAAACTACTGTCACAAAAGCCGTGACTGTTTTAAGTTGAATAAGGTAATGAAAATAAAACAATTCCAGTAAGTTAAACATTAGGAATCTAGTGGCTAACGCTGCCAGGATCCCTAATAATAGGACCTTTCTGTGAACAGTCTTTGACCATTAAACAGGTAGTTAATGCACTTGGTTGCCCATCCAAGTGTTGGCCAGGCCCAGGCCTGCTTAGCTTCAGTCAAACTACCAAGCCTGAACTGCAGGTGCTATGGCTGCTGACAGCCTATACTGCAGCCACATAAAACTTGATTAATTTTGCCACAGATGCATGCTGGGAAACTTGGACAGTTGTCTTCTGTAATAAGTGACATATCATTTGTTGGCCATTTGCAGAAGTGTACATTGGAATTCATCTCCTTGCTTAGCTCATCTTGCACTTCCTAGCATGGCCACACCATCACCTCCTACAGCAGTAACCCAACTTTCCAGTTTGGTCTCCCATCCAAGTGCTGGCCAGGCCCAAACCTGCTTAGCTTCAGACAGAGCATCTAGTCTGAGCTGTAGGTGCTATGGCAGCTGACAGTTCTCTACCAGTTTCTACCAGAGGTCAGTAAGTGGGGTTATGGCACAGTGGTGTAGCGGTTAGCCCTGTGGGCCTCACATCCCTGGGACCCGGGTTTGAATCTCAGCCAGGGCTCCATGTGCAAAGCCTACATGCTCTTTTCCAAGCCGCCGTGGGGGTGGCTCCCCAAGCACCAAGAACTTGATTCTTTCCAGTATAGCTGCAGTTATCAAACCAAAAAAAACTTTGTCCCCGAGGGGCAATTTGAGGCACGTAGAGCAGTGTTACACAGACACAGAACCAGACATTAAAGAAATAGAAAAATAAAATAAGAATAAAAGTAATCGTAATAATAATAATAAAGTAATAAATAATATTATTAATAATAATAATAAAGTTCCCTCTGCTTGTTGGAAAAGGTCACCAACATCTTTCGTCTTCTCCACGTTCAGCTCCAGTGAGGCGTGGTCACACCACTCCACAAACTTGTTGAGCATTGCATTGTGGTGGTGGGAAGGACCAGAGAGCAGTTACATATAGGGGATAAATAGAAGGTCAGATTAGAGGGGAGGAGGGGGGCGACAGTGGTGTTGTGGTTAAGTCTGCTGCCTTCCACCCCTGGGACCAGGGCTCCATGTGCAAAGGGGGGTGCCAGAGAAGGAGGACAAGGAGATTTATATAGTACTTTTCAAAACACTTCACAAAAGCAGTAAGATCCCCTGCAGGTGGTATGGCTATGAGAAACCACCTTAACTAATACTATGGAACCAAAAACATACCTCAGATGCAGCTTTTACCATCCCTGTATTAGTCAGGAGTCTATAACATAACACCAAACCTGATGGGTACATCTACCCCC